>OZ024709.1:3508998-3841488 GCA_964016945.1 Microplitis deprimator | reverse complement strand
AAACTGGATTACTATCTGTCTTAAAAAATTTTTCAAATATATATATATTTATATATACATATATTGTATGTTTATAATTAAACTATCGTGGGAGTTATGACTTTCTATCGGTTTAGGTCATGCAAACTTTATAAAATGATAAAGATAAAGAAAATATGATACGAATAGACAAAAGTATGTCCTTGGATAAAATTGTTTAAGGTGACTTATGACGTATGACATCTGTTAGTTATAAAAATTTTATTCCTTTTATTTATTATTTCAAATTATTCAATCAACGACAACAAAAACATTACAAGTAGTTATTTTTTATAACTAATCAATTACTGCTCCTAATTAAATTAATTACGTTTGATTATAATAACATTTTTTTTTGATAACGAATCACTTAGTGATATCATTATTTTATTTTTAAAAATCCGAGCACATGTCGACTGTTTAATTTTATAAAACAAAAAAATATAAAAACTTTAGAAAGAGATTAAAAATATTTGAGACTGTTTCTCAATGATATCAATGATACAGATAATATAACATTACATATATATATTTATATTTATGTATATAAAAATAAACTTACCACATTCTCTGGTATCTTATGACCCGGCAGATATTTGACATTCTCATGCTCTTCATTTATTATCTCAGTTAATTTCCTACCGTTAATAATCTCTTCGTAAACATACATCGTCACACGATCTTCAAAATTATCCAATCTTGCTGCGTTTGCTCCGATTATTTTAGAGATTGCTGACCCCCTAAAAAAATAAATGCAATTATTATAATTATAATTACTGCTCCCTTCCAAATTATTGAATAATAAGTCTACTAAATATTTTAAAAACAAATTCTTACAATCTCTGACATAACTAATCAATTTAACTTGTTTTTTAAATATACTTATCAAAATTTTATCTCGGAACTAAAAGTACAAATAAAAAGTAGTTTATTTAGCGAGAGATTGCTTTGGAGTAACATAAAAAAAAATTAATTTGAATATTTAACTACAGATCTGATTATACCCGAATCACTTTCTCTCGCTAATCCAATGCGACTATAATTTGAATATATATGTATATGTATTCAGATATTTTTCAAAATTTATTCGTATAGATTTTAATTCAAATTTTTTAATATTAAAAATTGAATTTTTTTTTTAATGTTGATTTAAAAACTCAAAAAACAAAAATGACGGCTGATTTCGCGCTGAAAAATTGGGAATAAATTCAGAATATGAATTTTATTCAAATCAAAATTTACTCTATCATTCAATTCTGGGGTTTTTAAAAATTACTTCGCATACGGAGTAAATAGAAATCTTTTTTTTTTTTTTTCTATTTAAATTCAAAAATTAAAAAAAAAATCATGACTGATTTTGTGCTGGAAAATCAGGAATAAATTCAGAATATGAATTTTATTCAAATCAAAATTTACTCTATCATTCAATTCTGGGGTTTTGAGAAAAATTACTTCGCAAACGGAGTAAATAGAAATTTTTTTTTTAGCGGAGAGACTTCGGAATTATTTTTATCCGCATTCACTCTGATCCCGAGCTCTAGTATTAAAATAAACTTCTTTGGAGTAAATTTTACTCCAAAAGAAGTAAATACACAAAAAATCCAACCGAATTTACTCCAAATTTAATTCACGTTCACCCCAAAAATTTCTACATCGTACTCTTGAAATTTTAAAAATTGACATCAATTTGATTTTAAATTTAAATACAAAAAAAAAATAATCTATCAATTTTTTTATTTCAACTTAAAATTTCTTTAGATCTCAACAAATAAGAAATTAAATTTTTCAAATATATAACAATAATTTTATTAATTATTTTATATGATACTGGTTAGCCAATGTCTACTAATTTTTGGATTTTTTTCAAAATGATAAATTACAAAAAAAAAAAAATTTGAAAAAATTGCACTTATGGTTTTTTTAATTCTCTACATGTGCATATTTTTAGTTTTTTTTTCTCATTGATTTATTGATAAAAAAAAAACCCGAAAACTGTCAACTGTCTGTTAACTTCAGAATCATTATTTTATTTTAATAAAAATCTCTTTCATCTTAAACTTAATATTAATAATAAATTATTTAATTACGTAACCTTGACATGTTATTTAATTTTTCTTTTCCGTATTAAAAAAAATTAAATCAATAATGTTATATGAATATAACATATATATATGACCCAAAGGTCAAGGCCATGAGGAATAAAAATAAAAACTAAACTAAAATATTTTTGAATTCCCCCCCAAAAAAATATTCAAAATATAGTCACTCAAATTATCAATAAAAAAAATTAATTTTTTAAAAAAACTACATGTCAAAAAATTAATTTAAAAAAAATAAATAGAAAAAATTCAAATATTTGAAATAATGAATTTAAATACAAAATATAAATAATTATAAATATTAATTTTGATAAAAATAACTCACCAATTACCGGAACCAATAATACAAACTCGTTGCTTAGACATTTTATATTTATTTTCAATTATAAATAATTGATAGTTGATGTAATTTACTAATTACTGAATAAGTAATTAAATTAATAAGTTATTTTACTCTAATAATTTGGAGCAAGAAGCAAAATTTATTATTTGAGTGCTCGATGCAGACGAATACGAACAACTGGAGAGTAGAGGTGGAGAAAAAAACCAGAATAAAGTAAAAGTGGAGGAGTCGTTATATAGATTGGAGTAGTGGAACATACAGAGTTTAGTAAATGCGCAAATGCAGTCTTACTGTGACTGTACTCTGTACTGTATGTAATATTCAAGTTGTAAATTTTAAAGGAGGGGAAAGAGAAACAGAATCAGTAATAATAAAAATAATGATAATATCGCTGATAGGATTTAAAATAAGGGGGAGCAGGATAACAAGGAAAGAGAGGGGGTCTGGGTTTATTTTGTCTACTTGTACACTTATTCTTACTCGAGTGTATTTTTGTTATGGGACATTTTAGTGGGAGAACTAGGAGTGGGAGGGAGGATGACACGTGATAAGATTTTCTAATCGATGACTACGTAGCCATGTAATTTTAAAAATTAGAGATAACAATTCAAGTTCAAATGTTTATTTGAAAATATATATATGAGTATAAATATTAGAAACACCATGAATAGTAATAGGCAACAAGATTACATACGCCTTGCCCTTTGCAGCATGGAAGCGATGAACCAGAACACTGTAATTATTTTAAATAATAATTAGTGTTAGTTAATTTATCTTGAATGTAAATAATCAAGATTCTGAAGTCAGTGCTAGGAAAAAAAATGATTCTTACAAAAAATGACAATTAACAATTTTTGGATTTTTTTTTTTTCAAGTTAATTATAAGAAAAAAAAAAAAAACTAAAAATATGCATATGTAGAAAATTTAAAAAGCTATAGGTGCAATTTTTTGAAATATTTTTTTTTTTTATAATTTATCGTTTCTTCAAAAATCAAAAAATTATTAGTCGGCTAATTTATGATCCTGAAGTTAGAAGACAATTAACAATTTTTGGATTTTTTTTCCAACAAATCAATTACAAAAAAAAAAAAACTAAAAATATGCATATGTAGAAAATTAAAGAAACTACGAGTGCAATTTTTTAAAATATTTTTTTTTTCATAATTTATCGTTTTAAATGAATTCCAAAAATCATTAAACATCAGTTAACTTTAGTATCCTAAAAAAATCAAAAAAGTTCGACGTAGAATTTTTAAATTTGTCAGATCAAAAGTTAAACTTTTGGAATTTTGACAAAAAAAAAAGTTCGACATGTAGAATTTTGAAATTTGACAGATCAGAACTTAGTTTAACTTTTTGAATTTTGGTAAAAAATAATGATACTAAAATTAGCCGCCGTCTTACAATTTTTAAATTTGTTTAAAAACGACAAATTATAAAAAAAAATATTTTAAAAAATTGCACCTAAAGTTTTTTTAATTTTCTATATGTGCATATT
Source organism: Microplitis deprimator (assembly GCA_964016945.1). Classification (NCBI taxonomy): domain Eukaryota; kingdom Metazoa; phylum Arthropoda; class Insecta; order Hymenoptera; family Braconidae; genus Microplitis; species Microplitis deprimator. The sequence continues at coordinate 3,837,529 of OZ024709.1, read as the reverse complement.
TTTATTTTTTTATTATTTTTTATAATTGACGTTGAAAAAAAAAAAACAAAAAGTGCTAATTAACTGTTTATCATTATGGTTAAATTTAGACTTAAAAAGTCTTTTATCTGTTCCGCTATTGGACTAATTATTATACTTTACACATTTTATCATATATTTTATTTTATACATTTAAAGCTCCGACTTCCGTATCTTGTTTAAGTATAAAAATTTTGATTTAAAAATATTACCATTTTTCCTCGATAAGCGCAATTACTATTTATAAATTTCCCGTCAATTATTACGACTCATAAAATCTTAATAATGATAATTAAAAAAATTTTATACATTTTATTGAAACAACAAAAAAATTGTAAATTTTAATTCAAATTAATTTTTTATTTACTTCATAAATTCACTCAACGAATGATTTTTGTAAACTAACATTACGCTCGTTACTTTTAAAAAAACCCATCAAATATTTTCTAATAAAATTTTACGATTGCGTCTTAAAAATTGAATTTTTATCAGTAAAAGTATTTAAGCCTGAGGTTACAAAATAGTAATAAAATAAAAAAAAATATGTATAATCTTTTTAAAAACATTGAATTATCAAAATTACTATCTAGTAAATAATTTTTATCATATATTTGGATTTAGCGAAACTGCGTTTTAGTTTTTTACCCCCACCATCGAAATTTAATACCTAAGGCATTGCGCCTTGGTGGGGGTAAAAAACCGAAACGTAAAGTCTCGCTAATCCAACTATGGAAAATTTGACATTTCGAATTATAATATTGACATGAAGATTTTATTGAAATTTATTTTCCAAATTTTGTTTAACTCCTAATTGATAGCAACTATAAATCATTTTTTTCTTAAAATTATATCTTGGCGAAATTGCAACTACGTGGCTTTTTTTCAATTAATGCTTTAACTTTAATTAGAAAAATTTTGATACGGATGACAGTTCAAGGTCATTGAATATTTTTAAAAAATGGAAGAGGATCATTGTTTGAAAATGTCCTTCAATGATTTTTACAGACAACTTTAAGATGTCATAAAAATGTCTTTCATCACCAAAGTAACAGATACCGTCTTTTCAAAAATGTAACAGCTCAAACTTCTAAGGCTAAGAAAAAAACCACAGGCAAAACTTTTCAAAAATTCATGTCAAAGATTTTCAAAATTTTCTTGTGTGAATTTTTTTAAGATACTGAAGTTAACCGACGTCTAATAATTTTTTTCAAAGCGATAAATTATAAAAAGGGAAGATTTCAAAAAATTGCGCCAATTGTTTTTTTAATTTTCTTCATGTGCATTTTTTTTTTTTTTTAATTGAATTGTTGAAAAAAAAAATTCGAAAATTTTCGATTGTCTGCTTACTGCAGGATCGTATTTTTTTTTTCATCGTCTGATCACAATTTACTTGGTAATTAAAAATTCCCAAGTAGCACAGAGACAACATTAAGATGTCATTTAAAAGGACGACAAATTTTTTTTATATAAATAAGACGTCCAGATGTTGGTCCTCGGAGTCATAGAAAACTTGTCTTCTTTTTTCCGTCTTAAAAAAGTCATTTCAATTAAAAAATTGTTTAGATGACATTTGACATTTATTTGTAATCAACTTTTTGTCATCACTTGTTTTCAGTTTTTTAAGCAGATCTTTTTTCGGTGACACAAATTTCAGATCACTTTGTAAACATTTTGGTGTCTTATCTACAGGTCAAAAAAACAGCCTCAAAATTGATATCTTATAGACTTCACAGCCGTGTGCTACTTAGGTTACTAAAAATAATTATAAATATATAAAATAAATTGAAGAACATTAAACATTTTTATTGATAACGTACATACTGCCATTGAAGATAAATTTAATAAAATATAACATGCATTCAAATAATCATTTAATTACATTTAAATATTCCATCAGATCTATTGACTATTTTAAAACAAATATTTATTTTTTATTTATTCACTTAATCATTTTATCACCGATAGATATTTTATCTTTAGAACAAACCGGCTTTTATTGAATTTAATTTAATGCGTAGACATCAAAGATCTACAGCTACTGATACTGATAATAATAATAATTATTATTATTCTTTATTATATTCACTCCTCGGGAGTGGCCTGAGCGGAGTCTAAAATAATTTCGAAGGAAAATGGGCTGAAAGTATAACCGGTACCTCCGTAGAATTTGCTCTGGAACTCGACCCTAGAAAAATTATCGTTAGTTTTAGTTATTGGTCGTAAATAAAATTCGTTTTTTAAATATTTATTTACCAATGGAGACGTAGAGTGTGGAGGAAAGCAGACAATCCTTCCATGAGTACCAGAATCCCGACAGTCAGTACTGCCCAGAAGGCAAATAATACCCACAGTACAACTCCTCCGAACCAGTCCCCGCTTGTGAGCCCAATTTTCATCACCATGTTCCATAATACTTCAGATAATTCTGTAAAAAAAAATTATTTACTAAATTTCGTACTGGAGTTTTTTTTTGGGACAAATTTTGGGAAATAAAAATAAATTATAAAGAATAGGAGTGTAAAATAATTTTTGAATCAAATCGAATTAAATTTTATTATTATCGTGTGAATTTAATAATTTGAATTATTTTTGAATTTTAAAACTTCAGTTTGAATTTCTAATATTTAATTTTTGACTCACATGTGAAAAATTTTTGAATTTTTTTAAATAATTTGAAAACACCAATAATTCAAACTCGCGAATTATTAGAAAATTTAAAAATCAATGAATAATATGACGTATTCGAGAGCTTCTGGGCTACTCGGAGCAACCCCGAAAAATTTTGACATCAAAAAGGCATCAAAACGTTGACAAAATCAGATATTTGTCATAAAAAAAAAATATCTGCTTAAAAGACGACGTAAACAGCAGCAAAAAGTTTATTACAAATAAATCATCTGAATGATGTCAATTAAAATGAATTTTCCAAGACGAAAAATTTTTTATGACTCTTAGGACCAACATCTGTACGTATTATTTATAAAAAAAACTTGATTTTGCAGCAAAATAAAAGTTATCATCTTTTTTAAGACAACTTTGTGATACTTTTAAGTTCTCTGTGTCTACTTAGAAGAGAGCAAGCAGCAGAACACGCCATAAATTATTAAATTAACCCTAATAGCTCAGTTTGCTTAACAAAAGTTAACTTTACAAAATTTTCCTTGTATTTTTCCTCAAATGTCCAATTAGGGACTTTTCCATTTTTGACAACAATTTGTATACAACGTTATACAATTTGACGTAAATTTACTACCCGAATTATAATGCAAATTAACTTCAAAGTTGTATACAAATTGTCGTCAAAAACGGAAAAGTCCCAAATTGACGTACATTTGACGAAAAATTCAAGGGAACTTTTATTAGGATTTTTTTCTAGTAAAAAAAGTTACTTCTAAATTGAGTAAAAATTAACCAAAAATTTTTATTTCAAACTTTTTCTGTCAAATTGTCAGCAAATTTCGGTAATTTAAATTGTCAAATTACTGTCAATTTCAAGCTAAAGTGGCTATTGGGAAAAATTTAAGTATTCTAATTCACACGAATAATTAACTAGTAATATTTATTTGCACACTGGTAATATAAAAAAAAAACTTACGAGCATGAGCAAGTGAAAGAGCCCAAAGACGTAGATAAGAAGCAGTATGTGAAATACTACCGAGTACATATTCAATAGTATGTATGCCCTGGTGAATAAAAATCTCACTCATTTCTTCTTCCTCTTCTTTGTGGACCGGGTTCTGCACAACAGTACCCGCACTCTCGACATCTCCATTCTCCTGCCCATGATTGTTCAACTGCTGGTGCTGTTTGCGTCCGCGCATTATCATGATAGGCTTCGCGAGCAGCAGCACCGGTACGCAGAGCAGCGCAATCACTACCAAGAATCTCTGGAGGCCAAACTGTCCGCCGTACATGAATTCCTCGCAGGGGTCCTTGGGATCCTTAACCTTCGGAGAAGCCAACAGGACCATGTTGATGAATGTGATCAGAATAGACGGGGCGCAGTGAGTTCCGTACGGGTCCGGGTTGGTCGCAGCGTACGACGTCCATTTTATGAACATCAACAGACACATGTACAGGAACAAGAATACCAGGAAAATAACTTGGGGTATAAATTCGCAGATTATATTAAGCGGTCTCTTGAAGTACAGGTGATTTTTCAGACCGACCACTACACCAAACAACATGTGGATTATCCCGAATATTATTGATATTTTCATTTTGTATGAATTCAAAAATATTATTTTGTTTTCCGCCAGTTGCCAGACCGGGTCCATACCAAGAGGATAAGGATACCCGACGTAATCTGGAATTGGGTCTAATGACAGGCCCTTGTTTGTGTTGATGGTCTTCCAGTCTTCGTTGACTGACCAGTAGGAGCCGAATATGTTAAGAGATTTCGAGAACATGTCGTTGTAAATGAGACCGGTGTATATGGAGAAGACTCCCATGAGGAATATTATGTACCGACCACCGAAGAAAATGTTCCATATTTCATTGTCGGACTTTTGGGCAGACAGAGGCTTTTCTTTCAAGACCATCCAGAGTCCGAAGAAGAACATTATCAAGCCGTGGCCGCAGTCTCCGAACATGACGGCGAACAAAAATGGAAAAGTTACGATGGTGTATGGTGTCGGGTTCATTTCGCGGTATGAAGCAACTCCGTAGGCATCGATGAGCGCCTGGAACCCTTTGGTAAATTTGTTGGTTCGGTTGTAAGTCGGCGGGTCTTCAAATGACTCCATACGATTCAGTATCGGAGGTACTGAGCTTCCACTACGTTCCTGTTTGATTAATTTTTAATTACTTTAAACTCCAAATTACATAATTAGCAATTTATTTATTTAGTAATTAGTTGTTACCGTTCCCCGACGTAGGGCCAATTGAATTGTCTCGATGTCGAGTACAGGAACCCAACACTCGGCGATCAAACATTTTTGCGTGACGTCCAGATTGAATAAATTGAGTGTGTGGTAAATGGCTTTTATTTTCCTGACTTTGATGAACCAGTTTTTTAAATTCTTCGCTGCTGCTACTAACACGCGGTGACGATGGTCTTGAGTTTGACCAAGTACCTGGTTAATTTATTAAGTCAATTAATTTTTGGACTTTTTGCATTAACAAAATACATAATAATAAGACTGCGAGCACTTTATTGCCACCTTCGACACACGCCAGGAAATATCCTGCAAGTTGTTGAGAATGACCGCTGCCATGTTTATTGGAAAGTGACATTCGCAACAACTCGGAAAATTGATCACAATAAACCTGATATTGTGCTCTTAGATAAAACCACTCGTGACATTTGTCATTGAGTTCTCAAGCACTTGCTGAGTATAAGATTACGGTTAAAGAAGAGCACAAACACCAGATATATCAGAATCTCCTGTTTGAAATTGGCAAACTTTACCCAGGCTACCGGGTCAAAGTTGTCGTACTCATTGTTGACATCCTTGGAGGGATGAAACAGTCTTTTGACATCGCGGATGCAGAAGGCTGTTACCCTCGGATCCCTGACTACTATGTAAAAAAAATTCGTTCCAAAAGCGTTCATAGTGAACTTAAAAAATTGAGACAATTCTGAACTTTAAGTTGAAAATTTTTGGAACTTTTAAAAAATTATAAAGGAAAAATTTTCAACTGGTGAAGGTTTTTCCTGTGCGTTTTTATTTTTTTTAATTTTTTGGTATGAGGAAAAAAAAATAAAAATGATTTGAAAATATAAATGAACATTTTTGACTTCAATTAGAACTTTTTGGAAAGGTCAGTTTTTTTTTTTTACTTTTTGACATTCAAAAGTATTACAAAAAATGAGTAATTGGAACTAATTTTGAACTTATTATAAACTCAAAAAATTTTAAATTCAAATAATTTTTGCTTAAAAAATTTCAAAAAAAAAAGTAGAAACTCGCAAGAAAAGTCTACACAAGTTGAAAATTTTTTACACTTTTAATTAATTTCCAAAAATATTCAACTCAAATTTTTGAATTGTCTCAATTTTTGAAGCTCACTGGCAGGAACGTTTTTAGAACGAATTTTTAACTTCCCGCTAAAAAAATCGAAGATTTTCAAAAATTTCGGGAAATTATTGTTTTCACCCCGATTTGCAAAAATCGAAATTCCAACAGATGTCGACGTTTTGAGATTCTAGGAAGCTATTTTGACTAAATTCCAGATGATGTCCGAGTGTATGTATGTATGTATGTATGTATGTATGTATGTATGTATGTATGTACGTACGTACCTATGTAAATATTCTGTAACTTTTGAACGGATAAACCGATTTTGATCGTCCAGGTGTCATTCGACGCGGCATGTTAATTACTATAAGCACTGAAAATTTGAGATTAATCGGTAGCGTACGTTCGGAGATATTTCAAAAATAAAATTTTTTTTTTAATGTTTTTTTTTGAATAACTTTTAATTCGCTCGATGGATTGACTCCAAAATCCAATCAGCTCTAAAACTTTATAAGCCGCGTCGAATGCCACCTCAACCATCAAAATCGGTTCATTCGTTCAAGAGAAACCGTGAACGAAAGAATTAAAAAAAAATTTTTTTTTTAGTTTTTTTGAAATTTCTCAAAAACGACTTAATAAATCAATTTTAAAATTTGATCAGCTCTAGAACTCAATAAAACGCGTCGATTGCCACCTCAATCGTTGCAATCGATGAATTCGTTCAAGAGATATCGTTGGATAAAAAATGGTAAAAAACGTTATTTTTCAAAAACAAAGGCATACAAAAGTATTTTCGAGCTCGAAAATGTATTCTCAATAATGTTTTCGTGCTCAAGGAGCTCGAAAACTGCGGGAAGTTTTGGGGCTGGCCCGCAGGGTCAACTGACAGACCGATTTTTTTTACACAGATCAGTAGAGTCGACCTGAGAATTTAAACAAACAAACAAATCATAATAATCTTACAGTATTCAAATCTTCAATACGTGTCATAACACCCATTGCCATTTCACGTCTATCAGCAGGTGCTTCAGGACATGGGTAAAGAGTTGCGCGGAATCCTTCACAAATTTTCTTAACGCGTGTTTTCAATTGATCTCCTTGGAAGAAAATGATGAAAACTGATTTGTAGACTTGGTCACTCTGAAATAAATAATTAAATGTAATGAAATTATAATCAGGCAATTAATTAATTAAATAATCAATAAACTTACAGTTGATGGATCTTCTAACGGAGATTCAATTTCGGCTTGACGTAAAAAAACGTTTCCTCTGCATGCTCGCCACAGCATTCGTTCAAACGCCGGAATTCTTTCTCTCAGAATAACACCAGCGACAAAACTAATTTTTTAAAAATAAAAAAATTTAATTAATCTACAATCTAATAATTGCATTACTACGAAATTTTTTTTGAAGGCTGGGATTTGTTAGAAAGGAAATTATTTTTTTTTGTTAACGATGAAAATCGGCACGTCGTCATTGAAAAATAAAGTCCCTCTATATGCTCTTACACTCCATCAGTGCCCTAGTCTATTTTCAATCTGTATCGATTTATAAATATTTTGAAAATAAAAAGAATGAACAAAAATATAAATAATAAAAATAATGAAGCCATTAGAAGTGAATAAATATTTATAAATTATTAATGATGATTTATTTTTTTTTATGTAGCCATGGAGGAAATAAAATATTTAAGTTTTACATACCTTGTAATTAAATAATAATTACAAAATAAAATAATTTAAAATAATTATTCCTCTTATTTGTTATATTAAATAAAGATAAAGATGCTTTAAATAATAAATACAGCAATAATACATAAATAAATACTGACAAAGAAATAAAAATAAATAATAATTAAAACCCACACTTAAAAATAATTACTCCAAACAACTAAAATCTACAAGTAATTTATACTTTTTTTTATAAACAATACAAATAACGGATGGATGCAGATAAAACAAATTGGTGATTTTTTATTTTATAAATATTTGTCTTGTGTAAAAAATGTTTTTATGTCGTTGTAGTAAAAGAGTTGAGTATTGATAATTAAGAGGTATTTTGAGGGACGAAAAATATTTTTAATTATTTTTTTTATCTTATATTTAAAAATAAAAAGTTTTTTTTATTAATAAATATCAACAAGTTGTCATCTTTTAACCACCAAGACTTTATTTAGACTGATGTTAAATCTCCAGTTGCATGTCAGATATTTAAACAGAACAAACTTTTTAAATCTACGGACATGAGATTACATCCTGAGTATGTTTATTTAAACAAATTAATGCTAAAGAAAATACCAGCATCCAAAATTATTTCATTTTCTTCTTTTACTTGGGCTGTGAAACATAAAAGTTATCAATGGATTTAAATTACTCTGGTCTTAGAGGATAAATTACTCTAAAAATGTCCATTTATTCAGTTATTTTTTCGTTACCATGTAGAGTTGATTGTAAAGTACTTGTACTTATGACAGAATCAACTTTTTCGTTTTAGCTTAAGGGCATTCTCAGACAGTGTCCCCATTTTTTAAAAATATTCAATGACTTTCACAGCCGAATCAAAATTTTATTAAGGAAATTCTGAGACAGTCCCTCCTCCCCTTTTTAAAAAATATTGAATTTCAACTGTCATAGTCGTATTAAAGTTTAATTAATTAATTAATTAATTAATTACAATTTTGACAAGATGTCGATTTTTAAAAAAATTAATTACAATTTTTATCAATCAGAAATTAAACGAAATTTGGTAAATAAATTTAAGCCTAAAAAATTTGAAATTTCAAATTATAATTTTGAAATGAAGATTTTACTGAAATTTATTTATTTCCAAATTTCGTTTAACTCTTAATTGATATCAACTAAGTAATTTTTTAAAAAATCTACATCTCAGCGAAATTACAAGTTATCCTTTTTTCAATTATTCTTCAATTAATTAATAAAATTTGAATACAATTAAGACAATTCTTTAATGAATATTTTTAAAAAGTAGGAGGGGGAGCATTTTCTAAAAATGCCTTTAGAGTAATTTTTTACAGTCAGGAATTTTTTTATTCCCTCATTATAAATTCCCGTATTTTTTTGTCCCTCTTACCCTTAAAATAACTTTTTGTTTAAAAATGTTAATGTGTGTATATTTATTGGGCATTAGACAGAGGTGAAAGCGATACAGATGTTCAATAATCCGTGCTTTTATAATAACAATCTACAAATACATTCCAAAGATTCCATCAGATGTAAATAATAAATATTTAGGGAAACTACAATTAAAATAATAACTTTTTTAAAATTATTTAGTTTAATAATCTAGCAAATAAAAGTAAGAGGTACAGGGACACGTTCAACTCAAGCATTTACTAGACACATATTTATTAATTTTTAAATAATTTTAATTACCAATTAATTTTATAGCTGAGTGTTATTTTAATTATTTTAAATTAACAACAAAAAAGTAAATAACTTTACCATGTTGATTGAAGTTTTCTGAAATAATTAATAATTAATATATCGTGTTACTAATTACAAAAGGTCGAACATTTTTATACGCCCTTTTGACAAAAGGAAACTTTTTGAAGCTAAAAGGGCGTAGAATTTTATTTTCATTGCCAATCATTTTCTAGACTTATTTTATAGCTAAGATTTAAAAAAAAAACGAAAATTTTTAAAGCTAACGGGGCATAGACACTAAAAAATTTGCGGAGTGAACACGGGTTGAATCTGGAGAGAATTCGGAGCAGAGGACTGTGTATTTATTTAATTCCATTGGAGTAAAATTTACTCCGAAGGGGAGTTTATTTTATAATTGAAACTCCGGTCCGGAGTAAAATTGACGTCTAAAAGGAGTTTATTTTAATATTCAAACTCCGAATTGGAGTGAATGCGAATTTAAATAAAATCCAGATCACTCCGCTGGGGAAAAATTACGGTATTTACTCCGAGTACGGAGTGATTTTTAATTGACTCTGGAACTCTGAGTAATGAAGTGAATTCGAAGCAGATAATTGTTTGTTTATTTAGTCCCCATGGAGTAAAATTTACTCCAAAGGAGAGTTTATTTTATAATTGAAACTCCGGTCCAGAGTAGAATTGACGTCTAAAAGGAGTTTATTTCAATTTTAAAACTCCGAATCAAAGTGAATATGAAACGGATGACTGAGTATTTATTTAATCCTCTGAGAGTCAAATTTACTCCGAAATGGAGTTTATTTTAATGTTGAAACTCCGGTTCGGAGTAAAATTGACTTCTAAAGGAGTTTATTTTGAAAATAAAACTCCGGATCGGAGTGAATGCGAATTTAAATAAAATCCAGATCAGTCCGCTGGATTTTAATTTGAATTTACTCCGAATACGGAGTGACTTTTTATTGACTCCGGATCTCCGAGTGAATTCAAATTTAAATAAAATCCGTAATCACTCCGAATTGACTCGATTATTTACAGTATACTTTAAATTATACCCCCTTTTGGCTTTCAAAATTTTTTTTCCAATTTTCAGCTTTACAATAAATCTAAAATATTAGTAATTAAAAAAAAATGATAAGCCCTTTTGGTTTTAAACTCAGTGACTAAATTCAAAAGGGCGAATAAAAGTATGTCCTTTTGGAATTAGTGGCGTGATATATTTATAAATATATATAATATATATTTAGAGTTATTGCTGATTACTGAGTTATTCTGAATGTCAGGATCAGATCATAAGCTACAGGTTTAGACTGAGACTTTAGACAAAGACAGGGCAAGTGACAAGTAGAAAAAAATCTGATCAGATTGGGTCAGATAAGATCAGGTGGTTTAGTTTGTTTTGTTATTTATTTGAACAAGGATGAGAGAAGGTACGTACCCCAACTGGACAGGACCAAGGGCGGACTGGCGGGCGATATTATCATCACTAATCAACGCGCGTGTCATGGACTCGGTGGGGTTCAAGCCTGCGTGCTCTTGCTGACGACACAACAGACAAGACACAACCACATTAACACACTGTATTTATTTACACCGGACCACAACTCAATTTTAAATTAAATCAGAAAATAATTAGAAAATTTTTTTTAATTAATCTTCAGTCGTTCAAATTATCAATCGGTTAATTTATAATTTAATGACTGAAGATTTATTAATTTATTGTAATTCAAATATTAATTGACAAGTGAGTTTTTTGGCTCAATTGGCAATTGATATTTAAAAAAAAACTCTGAAAATAATTATAATTTTTTTTAAAAATCCAATGGCATTTTGATTAAACAACGGGCCCGATGTAATAATTAGTAAATTTTTTTTTTATATTTTTATGTATGTAATGTTTTTTTTTTGTTTTTTAAACTACTAGGTCACACAAATAAACAATGACAAAAATCTGATAGCTATGCAGGTACACAAAAAATAATAATAAAAATAAAAAATAAGCAATTAGATAAAGACTAAGACATGGCGCTAGCAATACGAGGCTTTGATTTATCATCATATTTTTAATTAATCTCATGTGTAAAAAAAAGTTACAAGTTCTTATTATTTAAATATGAGTAAAATTTTATAAAATTTTAAAAATTTCAAAATTTTCTTTTACTTTAATACAAAATATTTTTATTTTTTTTGTATGTAAAATTTTTTTTTATCAAATTATTATTTGATTATTTTAATTGTTGGGGTAAATATTAAAATTTGTTCATATAAAAATTTTTGACATTTTTGAATAAGCAAAAGTTTTAAAAAAAAATTTTAAATAACAAAAAAATATAAAAGTAAAAGTAAAAAAATGTTGATATTAAATTCAAAATAAAGTTTCGTTATTTTTTAATTTTTAAATCAAGTACTCGAATTTCTTCACTGTCTTGAATTTATGAGTTCAAACAACGAACGCTTGAAATTTGTTTAGAAAAAATTTATTCAATTTTTTAAAAATTACTAAGTTGAGTTTAATATCAAGTTTAAAATTTTGAAAAATTAAAAAAAATTTTCATTTACAAGAGTAATTAAATTATATGATGATAAATAAATAAACAATTAAAAATATGTGATAAATTGAAAAATGAAAAGACACGTGCGTAAGAAATGTTAATTAGAATAAATATTTATAAATATACATACCCATGGCCACCATATCATCATCTTTATTAATTAAATTAATAATTAATAATATTTTCTTATTCTTAATTGTTATTCACATGGCTTTATATAAAAAAAAACTCTAACATCTATTTATTTCGTGAATCTAAAGCTAGTGATTTTATTTATTGCTGCCATTCTATTGCTGCCGATTTAATTATGTGATTTTTAAATTCGATACAGCTTGAAATTTATTATTATTATTATTATCATTATTAATTACACACGTCAAACTGTATCAACTGTTATATTTTTTTCAAAATAAAATAAAATCAAATAAAAAAAGCTAACAGTCATGTTTGTTTTTTTTTTAAGGCTTCAGCAAATTTAAATTATTCCATTTAATTTGTTAATTTTAATCGTAAAGTAAAATTAAAATATTTGGTTTTAGCAACAGCAAAACGTTAAAATTTTTTAAGTACACGAGTTATTTGACAAATTTGTAAATAATTTTTTTTTCAAATTTAAATTAAGGGGAGAAGCTGGTCTGAGATTTAAAAAAAAAGAGAATATTTTTGTGATTTTTTTTTTCAGAGTATCTTCTTTATAAAAATTTTTGAAATTTGTGAAATTATTAAGCATCATTTCAAGAATATTCTGATAAATTTTCATAAAAAAATATTGAAAAATAAGCTAGTGGTAGTGGGGAGAGACGAGTCACCTTAAAAAAAAGTCTCTATGCCGTAGGCAGGATAACTCATGACTGCCTCATCTGAAATCAAAAAACCAAAACGATTTCATTGGTACATAAATTTATCTTAGATTTGAACGAAGGATTTTTTTTTTCAATGACTACTTATTTTTTAATTAAACAAAAGGAATAATTTTTAGCAAAAATCAGAGTTTTTTGATTCCAATTTTACCAAAAATTCAAAAATGAATATTTTGTTTATTCCTTCGTTAAAATCCAAGATAAACTTATGTACTAAAGAAATCTTTTTGGTTTTTTTATTTCAGATGAGGCAGTCATGAGTTATCCTGCCTACGACATGGGGACTTTTTTTTGAGGTGACTCGTCTCTCCCCACTACCACTGGCTTATTTTTCAATATTTTTTTATGAAAATTTATTAGAATATTCTTGAAATGATGCTTAATAATTTCACAAATTTTAAGAAATTTAATAAAGAAATTACTCTGAAAAAAAAATCACAAAAATCTCCTTTTTGAGTAATAAATTATTTAAATTCAAAATTAAAGTAAAATTATTTTTAAAAAAGTTATGGGACTCGTGTACTTGTAGATTAAAATATTAATTACATATAAATAAATAAGTAAGTAAATAAATGAATAAAAATAAAGGGTCATATCAGCAAACATTAAAAAATAACGGTTGATAACAGCTTGCCTGAGGGGATTCCTATAGTGAGATCCTACGGTGTCTGCAGCAGTGTACAGGTGCTGTAATTATACAATACACTGACTTATTGTGCCCAATTTTAAAATAAATAATAAGCCTTGTGGTGCACCATCTATTTAAATACCTTTTAATTAATAATTACTTCCAATTCTAGTAATAATTCAGTCAATTTATCAACCAAAAAAATAAATTGATCGACTGCCTGATTTTCCAAGTATATAAAAATTAAAATTTTTAAAATAAAAATTTATAGGATAGGACTCGAGACCGAGATCACATTTGTGCTGTGCATAAGTGGATTTATTATATTTATTTAATATAATTACATGCATGTGATTCGGTCATATGAATTTTAAATTGTAAAGCTCAATGATCTTTGATATTAAATTTAAATATTTAATGTGAAATATAAATAATAAAAAAAAATTTATGAGTAAAAATTATTGATTTAATTTGACAATAAATATTCATCGTTATATTTATTGATAAATTAAATAAAGATCATATAACTTTGTAATTAGCACCACAATTAATTACCCGAGTTTAAGAGCCTGGCCGCCAGCGCGGAGGCCCTCCTCACCCAAAAGAGTTACTTGTTCTTCCTCGCGGCTTGGGTCTGCCATCTGTGACATGACATCTCCATATTCAGCATTTTATATATATTTTATCAATACAAATTATTTTAATTAATTATTCATTTTAAATATTTTTTACTAATTAATTTTAAATTATTTGTGAAAAATTTTTACTCACTTTATTTTATAAAAATTCATTAAATTTTTTTTTTATTTAAAATTATGATGTAAAATAAAAGACTTAATACCCGATTACTTTTCACTGAAGTTGTGAAATTAACTAACAAATATTTTTTAAATAAAATGGAAATTTATTATTTTAAAAATTCAATGAACTAGTAGCGGATCAAAAAAAAAAATTTGGTACTAATACTTAATAGAATAATATTTATATATCTTGACATATATATAACATAAATTTGATAATAAAATTTTAAAAAATCATCAATTTATGAAATTTCAAGTGAACTTTTATTAAAACTTAAATTTTTTGAGTCTATATCCTGACTAATTATATCAAAATTTAGTGGAAAAATAAATTTTGAATACTAGTTGAACTTGTAGTAGTTAATAAAAAATATGATCTTACATTTTATCTGTTAGATAAATCAATAAAAAATTTTATTAATTAATTTATAGTTCACTGCCCAGAAAAATAAAATTTTTTGGCGCGAAAAATTTTTACTCGACCCAAGAAAATTTTTAAATTATGAAATTGAATACAAAAATTTTCTTGGGACAAAAAAAAATTTGGAGAGAAAATTTCTGGCGCATAAATTTTTTCTAATCCTAAAAAAATTTTTGTTTTAAATTTATAATTTAAAAATTATCTTGGGGCGAGTAAAAATTTTTCGCGCCAAGAAGTTTAATTTTTTTGTAGAAATCTATAATTAAATTTCCATTCAAAGTGATTGGATATCGAGTCTGTTACTTTACCAATAAAAATAATTCCAATAATAAATAAAAATATAATTAAAATGATTTGTATTAATTATTAAGACACTGCAACAATATTGTTAGTTGGCAACACTAACATTAATCCTAAAATCACTAAATTATTAATAAATTAATTATTAATTATTATAATTGACAATTTGTCTATAAATTTTTAACTTGTCCATTAATTTACCATGTAATCAGTATTTATATTTATTAATTATTTATAATATTTCTGAGTGCGGTGCTAGATTTTTGACATGTTTATTAAAAATATAATTTCTTGCGTGTAATTGCGCATAGCAAAAATAAAGTCTCATAATAAAACATTGAGCCAAATGCGCGATTAGCAATTTTATATATTCATGCTCATTCATCATAACTTTAATTAAATAAATCAATCAATTAGCCACTTAATTAATTAATAAAAATAAATTAATCATAATAATTCGTATCGTTAATAAAATTAGCCATGGATTTTTTAAAAGTATAATGATTATTAATTATAATTAGTCGTTATTAGTTTCATTAAATAAAAATATATAATAAATTGATTTGATTATTTTTACCTCATCGAAAAAGACCTGAGTCTTACGTAGAATGTGCTTGAGTTCAGTGAGCTCTAAAAAATTTCTCTTTAACGCCTCGGCATTTTGATTTACTTCCCGTAGTTCATTTTCTAGTTTCTCGAATGTCGCTTCTAAATCAATCATCTCACGGGGTTGTGGTGCTTCTGGATTTTCTCCAGTGTCCAGCATCGGGATCCCGTCCTTCTTAATTTCTTTCTCCAGATAACGTAATTTACGTTCCATTTCGTCGCAACGACGGACTTCATTGACAAATTTACGTTGGAATGCATTGACATCAGGATTTAACTGTAATTATATTTATTCATATATATTATATATATATTTTTTCAGAGTTTTTTAATTATTACTTATTTAAAAAACTAGAGACTAGGTAATTTATTCAAGGCTTTTTTTATAAAGATTTGAAATTTTAAAATAATAAAAAAATTTTTAAATAGAAATTTATTTAAAAAAAAAAAAAAATTACTGGGACATTTGACGGCAAGGAAATTTTCTACATGTGTATATTGTTAGTTTTTTTTTTTTTGTAATTGATATTGAAAAAAAAAATTCAAAAATTTTTGATTGTCTTCTAACTGCGAGATCTTAATTAGCTGACGTCTAATAATTTTTGGATTTCGTTCAAAATTATAAATTATAAAAAAAAAAATATTTAAAAAATTGCATCTATAGATTTTTTAATTTTCTATACATGCATATTTTTAGTTTTTTTTTTTTATTGCAGTTAATTTGTTAAATAAAAAAATTCAAAAATTGTTGATTGTCTTCTAACTTTAGGATCATAAATTAGCCGCCTAATTTTTAAATTTTCAAGGAACGATAAATTATAAAAAAAATAAATATTTTAAAAAATGCACGTATAGATTTTTTATTTTTCTACACATGCATATTTTTAGTTTTTTTTTTTTTTTTTTTTTTATAATTAACGTCGAAAAAAAAATCCGAAAATTGTTAATTGTCTTCTGATCAGGAAAAGTAAAATTAATAAATAATTAAATCAATAAAAATAAAATTATTTGGGCGTGTTAATTTTTCAAGGTTGTGTCTAGTCATATGACTCATTACTAATTACTTGAGTAAAATTAAAGAAGTTTGTAGTAAAAATGACTAAAAATTCCTGATAATAAAACTTAAGTATTGACAAGATAATAAATTGTCTTGAAAAAAAAAAAATATATATTTGAAAACTAAAAACTTACGTCACGAAATTGCACAAGCCCAAGTTCTCCTAGTTCAGAAACACAAGCATAAGCAGCTTCACTTTGCAAAAAGAGCTGACACAAGGTCATTTCCTCACTTCGGAAAAGCGAGCCCATTTTCTTAGTTTATAAATTCAGATCCAAGTATTCTACAATCATAAAATATTAAATAAATATTTGATAGTGAGATAAAACTAGATAACAGTAGCGTTAACAAAGACGTACAAAGATGTAAATAAAATAAATAATTTATTTTATTAAATATCCAGATATTTACTATCTGGGTCTTTTGGGCGATGTCAGTTTTAACCAAACCCAGAAATCACACTGATACTGACACACACACTAAATTACAATGTTCATTAAAAAATCGATAATGGGGATAATGGTCACGAGTTAAGAGCATCACGTACATACGCCATTTTTAAACTATTCAAAATGGCGCGCGCTACTGCTGCCACCTGTCAGATTCAATTCAAATTTTTAAATGTCAAATATTTATATATAAATTCAAATTTTATTTTCCTTCTATTTTAAATTTATTTATTTATTATTTTAAATAATTAAGTGTTATATTAATTAGTTATTTAATAAAAATAATAGAAAAAAAAATTCAAATTAAAAATGCGGGATTTTTTAAATACCCGCCATTTCATGAAACTTAATTTTAATTTTAATTTTAATAATAATAATAATAATAATAATAATAATAATAATAATAATAATAATAATAATAATAATAATAATGGGCAAGGAAGACAATAAATTAAAATAATTTATATATATTATATATTTATTTAATTAAAAAAATGAATAAATGAACAATATTTACATATGATTAATAACTTAAATGCTAACAATAAATAAAATCTATAATTAAAACAATTTTCAAAATAAATTTTTTTACATCAAACAAAATTTTAATTTATAACAAAAAAAAAAAAAAATAGAGACTAATCTCTGAGATCCATCAAGACTCCAAAAGCCAAAACATAAACAGATTTCAGATAAATTTAAATATCTACAAAGTTCACTTTTTTTTAGTAACTTTCTTCACCTTCTTCACGACTTTCGCTTTAGCTGGAGCTTTTCTCTGCACCTTCTTGACAACTTTCGCGACAGGTTTGACCTTGACCGCAGATCTGACCTTGGGAAGTTTGGCAGCTGGACTTCTCACCGCCTTCTTTTTCTCCGCAGGTTTCGCGGTTACTTTTTTGACTTCCGTCTTTTTGACAACTTTCTTCACCAGCTTCTTGACAGGAGTTCTCTTAGGACTTTTGACAGCTTTGGGTGATGCCTTGCTGGGAGTTTTAGCCTTCGCACGTTTGGTCGTCTCACCGCGAACAGATAATTTGAATGAACCAGCAGCACCTTTGCCTTTGGTTTGGACAAGTCCACCAGATTCAACTGCAGCCTTGATGTACTTTTTGATAAAAGGCGCCTGTTTTTCAGCGTCAACTTTGTACGTCGCAGTGACGTATTTTTTTATTGCTTGCAATGAAGATCCACTGCGTTCCTTTAGTGATTTTATAGCCGCGTTCACCATATCCGCGGTTCGCGGATGTGTTGGCTTAGATCTTATTTTTTTGACTTTCGTTGGTTTCTTAGTTGGTCTTGACTCTGCAGCAGCCATCGTTACGTCAGTATCAGTCATTTTCATCAGAAAAAATTTTTTTCTATGACAATTATTGACTTTTTTTTTTTTAAATAAATTTATGACAATTTTAATAACTTTTAACTATAATTGATCAACAATAGCACAAAGTTATCCGAGTCGTTACGAAGCGCGGACCATGGAGAAAGATCGCGACTGTCTTTTGCGCTATCAAACGCCCGATAGTCCAATTTTGTGGTACCGATTCATATACATTTTTATTAATTACACCTTGTTATCATAAAATTTATCTATCCCTGACTATTTTACCCATAAAAAGAATATTTAATAATACTATTTAATTAATAAAAATCCAGATAATTAATTAGTAAGTTATTTTAATTGACCTAAGTTCCAAAGAGTGAAATTACGCGGCGAGTGCAATCGCTGCTAAGAATCAATTTATTGGAGCCAATAAATTTTTTTAAATATTTTAATTCACTAGGTTTTAAACTAGAGAATCTCATGCTATTGTTTAAATAATTTAAAAAAAAATATTTTATTTTGAATTTTAACATCAAGGCCTTTAAGTTGTGAGTCTGGTGCACTTTTACGCGGAACGAATTACGCGTTTAATTAATGAAAGGATTAAAATAATTAACAAACTTTTTTTTTCGACTTCAATTAATTTAATTTTTTTTTTTTTAGTAAAAATAAGTATCAAAGAAATGGAAATTTTTTTTTTAATCACAATAAATTTATTTGTTTATTAAAAAAAATGTTTAAACTCGGCCGGCATTGTCGGCTTCTGTTTAAATATTTTTTATTGAGCTTACAATTTAAATTTTTTGTTTTGTAAAATAAACAAATGAAAGTATAAATTACGATAAAAATTTATATAAATGTCATATTACAAAAATTTGATAAAATTATCAAATATAAATCTGAGGTAAATTTTAAAAACTAATTAAAATTTTTATTTATTTCAATTAAATTGTAATTACGGTAATTAAAATAATTTTTTTTGCAATTATGAATTGTAGTTGATTACAAAAATTAATATGAGTAAGAGAAACAAAGTAACCATATATATTATGATATAAAAAAATATAATAATTTAATAAAATAAAAAGTTGGATATTAATTTTTAAATTAGCGAGAGTATTTGTATGAAATTTTCATATATTTAATGTGTATGTACATAAATTTGTGTTTGTTTTATATATATTTTTTATGAGAATAATAGAGTGGGAAAAGTAAGTGGCAAAGAAATTATAATTGTATATAATATATATAGAGTAAGGAATTAAACTACTGAATTATATTTAATTGTTTGAGTGTTCGGACTTATAGTAGTGAATATATATATTTATATACATATATAAATATAAATAAAAGAGAAAGATCCTTTGCCTTGGTGCACTGCTGCCACCATTCGTGATTATAAAGATCATTTGATATATCGAACGCGCATTGCGCGAATCTCTTTGTTTCTACTCGACCGCCGAGTTGTTTTAATCATTTTAAAAATAACTATTTTTTATATATTATATATTTATATATACTTACTTATTTTAATTTCATTAACTCACTGGGAATTTCTTATTACCAGCAAAAATTTATAGTGCTTTTAAATTTTCCACTCAAAAAATTTAATTTTTAAATTTCGCGCTTTAAATTTTCAAAATTCAAACCCAGTTTATTTTTTTAAAATAGTTATTAATAATGGGCACTAGACAATCTAAATTATCTAAAGATTTGTCAACAATTCCACCAGGAAAATTTTCTCCGTAAGTTTTTTTTTTTTTAATTGAAAATATAAACAGTAATTAAATTTTTTAATGAAAAAATTTTGTAATACTAAAGTTAGACAATTGAAAATTTTTTCAACAAATTAATGCGAGAAAAAAAAAAAACTAAAAAAATGCACATGTAGAAAATTCAAAAAACTATAAGTGCAATTTTTTTCTTTATAATTTTTCGTTTTAAAAAAAATTAAAAAAACTGTAAATTAAACTTTTTTTTTTTTTTATAATTTCTCGTTTTGAAAAAAATTCAAAAATTATGAGACGTCGGCTCACTTCAGTATCACAAAATTTTTAAATTCTTTGAGTAATTTTTTTTCAAAACAATGACGTTTTATTTCATTAAGAAAATTAATTACGTCATATTTTTAAAATTAAATTCAAATTAAAATTGAATTTAAAAAAAATTTAATAAAAAAAAATAACAGTACGTTATCATAATTTATATAATGAAAAAAAAAGTCGATATCTCCAATCGAAATCTTAATCACATTTTATATATTAGTAAGTGTGTATTCTGTAGTGTACACGCAAAGTAACGGTGTCATCGAATCAGCTGTAAATCAGCTGATTTCTTACGCGCTCTTAAATTTAAAACAATTAAATTAAGTAACATAATAAAATAAATAAATACATACTTTAAATATATTAATAAAATTAATAACATTAACAATATCAATAGTAATAATTTATTATCAATAATTAATTGCAGGTCAGTTTAATTGAACTTTGTCTACAATAATTTTTTAATTTGCCTTTAATTTATTTCTCATTCATCTAATAAATTAAATTATTGAGTTGAGTATCAAAATCTTACAATGTTTCAAAAATTATTTTTTAATAAATATATAATTAAACGTAATTTGAATTATTCAAATTTGAATAATCAATTAAACAGGTAATTTATTTTTTTTAAATTTATTAAATGTTTAAATAATTAAATAGACGCATGCGCTTTATTTATCTAACATTTATATACATATATATAATATATATGAGTGTATATGTATTGAATAGGTATATATATGTATATATATGACTATACAATACTGTAAAGTAAAATGAACGATCCTTTAGCTCTTTTCCCCACCACGCCCTTCAAAAACGTCACGTACATATAAAACCCACCACGTCGACGTAGAACGTAGAGCATTTAATCTGTTGACTGTTGGGGTCGTACGATGTACATTTTCACTTTATGAGCTCAGCATAACTAGGAACTTATACGTCTTTATTTTAAAATTAAATTTAAACTTAACTTCACTCAACTCAACTCGACAATTAAAATAATAACATTTTATTTTATTTAAAGTAACAGTTAAATTTTTTTTAGAGTACGTGATAACAAGCAAGAAATTTGTGATAGAAATTTAAATTCAAATTTTAATAAAAATATAAATAAAATTAAATTTGAAATGGAGAGAGATCAATTGGGACAACGTGGGCCAGGTGATGAAATTTCGGCGAATCTTGTGCGTGGACTTGATCACCTTCGAAATCCTCAATTAAATAAAGTAAGTTTTTATATTTTATATATATTATATATATTAATAATTATCATTTTTTAATAAATTAGTTTTTTTTTTTTAATTATTAAATTTATAATTTTTAAGTTTCTTTATTTTAACTGACTCATCATCAGTATATTACATTGTCATATATACATATATATATATATATATATATATATATATTGATTAAATGAACCTCTAACACGTGGAATATTTTTCTTTTAATAATTATGATAGTAATTAATCGACAAATAATTTTTGAATTTTTTACAAAATGATAAATTTATAAAAAAAAATTATTTTAAAAAATTGCACTTATAATTTTTTGAATTTTCTACATGTGCATATTTTTATTTTTTTAAATTAAATTGTTGAAAAAAATAATTCAAAAATTTTTTATCGTCTGTCTAATTACAGGATCATCTAATAATTAAATAATAATAATTAATAATTACATAAAAAAAACTACTTACTCATATCAAAGCTAAAAAAATTCCACATATTATTTAAATATAAATTTAAATAAAACCTGATATATATACATACAAATTGAACCTTGACGTAAATAAATTCCTAAGTTGCATCATGAAACCGATGAATAAACTAATTATCAAATAAACAAAACTTCAAAAATTAATAAATTATTCATCTAAATATTTCCCACTTAAATTTGATTTAAAAAAAAAAATCACGTATACGAAAAATCATTTTCCTGTCGTGTTTTTAAACAAAACCAAGAAACTTATGACTAAATAATCAAATTCATTGAATTATTTTTAGTAATGACGTTTTATGCAATTAATTCACACTGGGTATGGACTGTGAACTAGTAATTAATAAATAATAAAGGTCTGTTGATTAACCTGCTGAGCAAAGTTCAGTTAATTTTATTTTTAGATCGAAAAATTCATTTTATTTATTATTTTACTGCTACAAGTTTTTATATTTTTTTTAATAATAAAATATAAATTTTTTTTAACTATCGATCGACTGACTGAAGACTAGAACACCTTACCCAGGTACAAAATGTACAGGTACAAGAAACATTACACGGCAACGGTATCCACGGACATTTGAAAGCCTTCGTGTACTTGAGAGTTCTGGTATGGGGTATAAACCCTTGGCTATTAATTTTCCTCAATCCTCAAGTTACGTAGTCCAGAAAGGACTTAGTACCTGACCTGACTTAGTTCTTGATACACTGAATAAAAAGTTCTTGGATTTAATTGCTGGCTAGAGTATAAAAATATCAGGATATATTTTTAAAAAAATAATTTATCATTTGAATTTGAATTTGAATAAAATCGTATGGAAAAATGGACAAAGATTGGTGGACTTTTGTATCGAAAGAAAAATTATGGATAAGTATTCCCGAGGCACTTTTATCTATTGACGGACGGGTAAATTTTCATGTCAATTTATTTGAATATCGCTTATGAATTTATTTAGTTTTTTTTTCTTTTTTTGAATAGTGAGGATTCAGTGGTGGAAAATTACAGAGTAGGATTAATTGTTAGTTAATTTTCGGTTGCGATAAAGTAAATGACCTTCATGGGTTTGTGATTGCACTTTCTCGGAACTCGTTACTTTTAATGTTTCAAGTGAAAATGAAATTAAAATGAAAGTTTTTCTGGGTAAAAGAGTTCGGATTGTTGTTTATAAGGATGAGTAATTTTTATAGTGATTGATTTTATTTATTGTATACATAATGATACGATTTCTGATTGTATATAAATATGCATATAAATTATATATATATGTTATGAAATGGGGTCGTCAACACCGGAACAAAGGAGGTCTCAATCGATTGAATTGCTAGACCTCAGGTTGACTTTTAAGTGAAAGATTTTTTTAAATTTAATAGACAGTTTATAGAAAAATTATTTCAGATCAGTATTAAGTCAATAAAATTTTTTTTATTGACTAGTAAATTTTTCTTTCGAATTTAAATAATAGATTTTTTAAGAAATTACAGAAATAAAATTTTTTACGAAATAAATTAATTTTTTAGAAATCTACAGTAATAAATTTTTTTATTTAAATCGGAGTAAATAAATTTTTTAAAAATCAACAGAAACAAAATTTTTGAAAATTCTAGATCAATTAATTTCTTTGAAAATCGAAATAAATGAATTTTTTTAAAATCTACAGTAATAAATTTTTTTATTTAAATCGGAGTAAATAAATTTTTTAAAAATCAACAGAAATAAAATTTTTGAAAATTCTAGGCCAGTTAATTTCATTAAAAGTCTAAATAAATGTTTTTTTTTAAATCTACAGTAATAATTTTTTTTTTTATTTAAATCGGAGTAAATAAATTTTTTTAAAATCACCAGAAATAAATTTTTTAAAAATTCTACGTCAATTAATTTCTTTAAAAGTCTAAATAAATGAATTTTTATAAAATCTACAGTAGTAAATTTTTTTTTATTTAAATCGGAGTAAATAAATTTTGTAAAAATCACCAGAAATAAATTTTTTAAAAATTCTACGTCAATTAATTTCTTTAAAAGTCTAAATAAATGAATTTTTATAAAATCTACAGTAGTAAATTTTTTTTTATTTAAATCGGAGTAAATAAATTTTTTAAAAATCAACAGAAATCAAATTTTTGAAAATTCTAGGTCCATTAATTTCTCTAAAAGTCTAAATAAATAAATTTTATTCAAATCTACAGAGTAAACTTTTTTTAAAATCAACAATAATAAAATTTTTGAAAACGAGGCCATTAAAAGTCTAAATAAATAAAGTTTTTAAAAAGTTTACACAAAATGTCCAACAATTTACCAGACTAAATTTAAAAAAATTTAAAACCAGTAAATTGAAAATAAAAAAATTATCATTTAAAAATATAATTAAAACAACAAATTGCATTATTTAATTATCTTGTTAATTAATTAATATCTTGTTAATTGATTACTAATAATAAACAACTTTTTTTTATTTATTTATGAACTTTAAATAAAAACATTTTGAAATCCCTATCAATTTATTTAAATTATTCGCGTGAAAAAAATATTTTCATTAAATTTCAAAGGTTATTAATTATAATTATTAAAAAATTCAAATAATCTCATGTTTACGCCATTTATTATTTACTCCAAATGTTATAAAAATCTATTTATAGTTTTCTTTTAATTACCACTTAATTTACTTAACAACAAAAAAAATAAAACCCGATAATCGCACAATTGGCCATCCAAAAATATTTACAATAATTATCGATATTAAAAAATTTGTCAGATTTAATTTTAAAATAAATTTTTAAATGAAGTAGTAATTTGTAAACTGGGACAAAATTATTTCATAACCGTCATAAAATTAAATAATAAAAAATTAAGTAATAAATAATAATAAAAAGTAAAAAATGAACGGAATTTAATTTTAAAAGTGACTTATAATTAGACACTTGTTGATTTATCTTACAACACTCGTGTTAATTTTTTTTTGTTATCACATTCTTTGTCAAGGTCATCCGCGGATAATATGGTCAGGAAAAAAATCCAGTTTTATTCGGTGTATAGTTTAGTAAAAACACTATTTCCTTATGTCAGCTGTCTTATTAATGATCTTTACACTCGATAAATCCATACGTCATAACTCTGAAAAAGTAAAAAATAACTGATTAATTTTTTTATATAAATCATAAATATATGACAATATAAAGGTGTTGTTTTTATTTAAAACAATAAACAATTGCTTGGCTAGAGTTAACATTTTTAAATAATTATTTAAAAAACCTCGCTCTCAATAACAAGGATGAACCTTTCGAAAAGGCCCGAGGCCTTACATCCATCAAAAAATAAAAAAAAAAATCCTTGCATTGTCTGATTTATTATTTTAGTTAATTGTTACATATAAATATTAATAATATCTATATATATGTAAAAAATTAATTATTGTATTTAGCCGAGGTCCTTTATGTCTTTATCAGTTTTTTTTTTAAATTACCGCTGGCAAGGACGAAGTATATCAGCTAAATCAATTGTCATTTGAATAATTAATTATACTTATGACGAGTTTATTTTATGTCGATATCTACATGTAGATCTGTGGAAAAATTCATTACAAAAATATCAATATGTATATATATTTTAGGTGAGATAAAAATTATATCTAATCAGTAAACTCTATTATTATGACATGTTGGTATTTTTTTAAATTAATTGATTTAATTACATACTTTTTTGTAGTTAACAAATTCTAGTGTAAAAATATTTATGATATTTAAATTTAAATTATTTTATAAAATTTTTAATCTTTAAATTTTAAATAACAAACAGAAAAAAAATATTATCTGGCGCGAAAAATTTTTTCGAAATTTAAATTAAAAATAAAAATTTTCTTACGAGAAATTTTTTCCAGCTCTACGAAACTTTTTTTAAATTCAGGAATTCTAATTATTTACAATTTTTTTAAATTATTCGTCAATTTTCGAATTATTTGAAAATTTATGAATAATTTAAAAATTCGAAAAATTTGAATTAAGAATTTATTTCTTCGATTTGAGAAACAAATAATTTATTGACTCAAGAATTTTTTTTTTTAAAGGAAATTTTTTTTTTCTCTTAAAAAAAAATTATAAATAATTTTTATTTATTAATTTTATCAAAGTTTTTTTTTTATTTGCAAGAATAAAAATTGACCGGAAGTAACCGCAGATAATTCAATTAATTTAATAATTACTAAGTAAAAAAAATTAAAATTTTAAAATATATATGACAGTGATCAATAATATTTAATTTATTTAAGGGTATGGCATTCAGTATTGAGGAGAGACAAATCCTAGGAATCCACGGTCTACTTCCAGCGGCAGTAAAAACTCAAGAAGAGCAACTGGAACTATGCCGTTTAAATTTAGATCGTTATACTGACGATTTATCAAAATACATCTACTTAACCAGCTTACTTGTTCGTATTAATAAAATAATTATCAGTCTAAATAAAAGAAAACAACAAAAAAATAACAATTTAATCATAAATAACAGGATAGAAATGAGCGTCTGTTCTACCGTTTGCTCGGCGAGAACGTGGAGAAGATGATGCCCCTGGTGTACACACCGACAGTAGGACTCGCGTGCCAGAAGTTTGGTTTCGTCTATCGGCGCCCACGTGGTCTGTTCATCAGCATCCATGACAAAGGACACGTGTACGATGTGGTGAAGAACTGGCCCGAACATGACGTCCGCGCTGTGGTTGTTACCGATGGTGAAAGAATTTTGGGTCTGGGTGATCTCGGTGCCAATGGAATGGGAATTCCTATTGGAAAATTATCACTTTACACCGCACTCGCTGGTATAAAACCTCATCAGTGTCTTCCAGTGACTCTGGACGTTGGTACCAACACCCAGTCGCTTCTTGATGATCCTCTTTACATCGGGCATCGGCATCAGCGTGTCACTGGTCAAGAGTACGATGATTTCGTTGATGAATTTATGAAAGCTATCGTAAAACGCTACGGGCAGAATACTTTGATCCAGTTCGAAGACTTTGGAAACAGAAATGCATTTAGATTATTACTTAAATATCGTGATGATTATTGTACTTTTAATGATGACATCCAAGGTACTGCTTCAGTTGCTGTTGCTGGTTTATTGGCTTCGTTGAGAATTACCAAGACCAAGTTAGCTGAAAATACAATTGTCTTCCAGGGTGCTGGCGAGGTAATAAATATACTTATTATTGTTAATTACGCGCAGAACAGTAACGCAGTCAATATAATATACAAAATAACCAAATATCTTTTAGAACAGTAAAAATTACTCTGGTGACAGCAATAACTTTTTTTCAGCTCAAGTTTTGTTTCGAACTGTAGTAAGTAGTGTTTACATTGCGGTAATAGCAGTAATAATTACTCTACTATGTCAATCGTTAACCTTTAGGAACATAGCCACTATTTTTTTTACTTTGTCTCTCCTCGTTACTACGGAATCATGAGTAGTGCGAACTTGTTTCCGAGAGAGAATGAACTTCAGACATTCCCCCACTACTGAAAATTTCTAAACTGCGCTTGCGTGGAAGAAGTGGGGGTAAAAACCGAAAACACCCGAGGTAGTTTCTTACTGGGACTTTTTTATACTTCACTGTTGCTCAGTAACTAGTCATGTCACCAACGACATTCAAAATCACACTGCGCATGCTTCGTGACAACATTTTCTAGTATGACATGACTGGTTACTGCGCAACAGTGAAGTATGAAATAGTACCAGCAAGAAACTCCACCTCGGGTATTTTCGGTTATATCCCCACTCTGGGTGTTCTATGACTTAAATATTCTCCCACTTTCTTTTACGCATGCGCATTATGGAAATTTTCAGTAGTGGGGAATGTCTGAAGTTCATTCTCTCTCGGGAACAAGTTTGCACTACTTATGACTCCGTAGTAACGAGGAGAGACAAAGTAAAAAAATGGTTGCTATGTTCCTAAAGGTTAACGATTGACATTAGTATAGTAATTATTACTGCTATTACTGCAATGTAAACAGTACTTACTACAGTTCGAAACAAAACGAGCTGAAAAACAGCTATCGCTGTCGTCAGAGTAGTCCTTACTGTCCTATAAAATATTTTGTTATTTTGAATATTAAATTGACTGCACTACTGTTCTGCGCAGCAGAGATTACTGTTTTTTTTTTTCCTGTACTAATGAAATACTCAACTTAAATAGGCAGCACTTGGAATTGCTGGACTATGCGTAATGGCGATGATGAAAGAAGGAGTGAGTGAAGAAGCAGCAATCAGCAAAATTTGGATGGTTGATTCCAAAGGCTTGATCGTAAAAAACCGTCCCTCTGGCGGTATCAATGAACACAAAGCCAGATTTGCGCGTGATCACGCTCCAATAGATACCCTCGTCGAAGTAGTAAAGACAGTCAAGCCGACGGTGTTGATCGGAGCCGCAGCAATCGGCGGCGCGTTCACCAAAGAAATTCTTCATGACATGGGAGAATTCAATGAGCGACCAATTATCTTTGCTCTGAGTAATCCAACCAGTAAAGCCGAGTGTACTGCAGAAGAAGCCTACACTGCAACAAATGTAACCAATCAATCAATCAATCAATTAATTTATATTAATTTAAATATTTAATTAAATTCATATTTACTTTTGCAGGGACGTTGTATATTTGCTAGCGGATCTCCATTTGACCCGGTTACTATTAACGGTAAAACTTACCATCCAGGGCAGGGTAACAACAGTTATATTTTCCCTGGTATTGCTCTCGGTGCAATTTGCGCAGGCATGAAAACAATTCCTGAAGAAACATTCCTCGTTGCCGCTAACGCACTTGCGGATATTGTTACTGATGAAGATTTAGATTCGGGTAATTTGTATCCACCACTTAATCATATACGTGACTGTTCATTAAAAATTGCCGCACAAATTATGGAATACGCATACAATTATTGTAAGTTTATTTAATTATTCATTTTTTTTTGGACGAAAAATTTGAATTTTTGTTGTTTAGTAGAAAATTTTTGTCTTACGGAATAAATGAACGCGCATGCGCGAGTTTATTTTGAACTATGACAGAAACGGGGGATTCCCGTCGCAGATGGCGTTTTTATCTGCGTGTTTGCCGCACTAGCCTTTGGCTCAGGCAACAACACGCGGGTTGTAATGTCAAATTTTGATGCTTAGTTTTAAAGTTGGATGGTAATTAATTAATTATTTTAATTATTTCAGCTTTGGCGACAGTACATCCACGGCCGGCGAATTATGAAGAGTTTATTAACGCTCAATTGTATGATACTAACTACAAAACAGCTCTACCTGTCACGTATTCATGGCCTAAACTTTAAATAAAGTGATAAATAATTGAATTGTTAAATATAATGTAACACAAAGTAATTTATAACTGTCACAAAATAATAATTATTAATTAATTAATGAACAAGAAAAGTAACAAAATATATATTAGCATCCGACTGAATTTCTTTTTATCATATTTTTAATTTAATTAATTATTAATTTTTATTATTTTTAATTAGCATGCACACAAGTGTATTTATTTATAAATTTATGTACAGAGGAAAATAAAGGTATGAATCAATTAAAATAATTAGTTTTTTGTAATTAAATCAAATTTTGAAGAAAACGCGACCGGGATTCGAACCCGAAATTTTAAACTGATTAAGAAATAAAAATTAAAAAACTTGAATACAATAAAATTCAATTTTTAAAAAACCGTGACCGGGATTCGAATCCAGATTTTTGAATCGATTTTGAAATAAAAAATTAAAAAAAAGGGCAACAGAAAATTAAAAAAAAAAAATTTATGACAATTAAATTTAATTTTCAAAAAACCGCGGCCGGAATTCAAACCCTGATTTTTAATTTGATTTTGAAATACGAAATTTAAAAAAAAGGCAAAAGAAAATTAAAAAAAAAACTTGATTACAATTAAAGACAATTTTTTATTTAATACAATTACACTCGATGTCAGTTACTTTTTTATTATTTTTTTTTTCTTCAAATTTCGGAATATCGCTACAATTTATCAATTTTTTTTTTCAAGTATTTACAAACAGACATGTGTTAAAATACAATCTTTGTAAAGTAACGATGAATTATCAATTATTAATAATTACTTAAACTATTTATTAAATTTAAGTCAACACTTACATACACATTAATAAAAATAACTCATTAATTTAATAAATAAATTCATGTGTATCCGAAATATAATTAATAATTAATAATAATAATAAATTTATCTTCCCGACATCTATGTGTGCAAAATTCAAATCTTACCCAACTAATTTATAATAATTAATAATTATCATTTTAATGATTTTAAAATTGTCTCATTTAATTAACGAGCTTATTATTTAATTCACATTCATGCGTACTTGTCTCTTAATTAAACAATTTACAACAAACTAAAATAATGAATTATTAAATCTACGTCTCTTTTTGTTTCTGCATGAAAATTAAATCCCTTATTCTCTTCTTCTCTCTTAATTTTAATTAATTAATTAATTAACTTTTTTATTTATTCAAAGCGTTTTTTTTTATAATAAAATAAGGGAGGAATTAATGTACAGAAAAAAAATAGTCGTTATAAAATATTTTCTTAATCTCATAAACTTTATCTTCACTTTCACTTTTATTTAATTATCTAAATTCTCTTCTCCCAATCTCATGATCGACACTTTTTAGAAAACATTTTACAAGAATTAACTGTCAAGACACAACGCAATTAAATCCGAATCACAATCGTGACTTTTTAAATTTTAAACTCACGGTTGCGGTACATCGGAGCGCGTGTGTCATAACAGTAACAGTTTTAAAAATATCAAATATTTATCCGTAGGGACATCGGGTCCCGAATATTAATTTCATCGTGAAAGCGAATGTGAACGTTCGTGAGGAGTCTGTTGAACATCACCGCCGACCTTCGCGTCAGAGATTCTCTGGGAGGCCGGCAGAGCATCGAAAAAAGGATGCAGCAGCGCATCCTTTAGTGTAATTCGTTCTGATGGTTCGTAATCTAACATACGTTGAATTAAATCAAATAATTGTCGGTGTTCTTCTTCTTCAGATAACATGTAGCGCTAAAAAAAAAAAGATTAATTAGTCAAGTTTTTATTAATTAACTTATTAATCAAAGTCTATTTTAGTAATTTTGATCCTGGCGAAAAAGTTCCTTCTAAAAAAATTAGAAATTTTGAAATTTTAATTTTAATTGAATTTGGATGCATTATTTTACGCCTCTGCGGTTTAAAAATTTTTGAAAAATTCATTATTTTTTTAAAATCTATTAATAAATAAAAGAAAAATATTTTTCAATATCCTAGTGTATTTATTTTTTAAACCCACGTTTTTTTGAGCGCGCGCTGGGTGACCTTTTAATTAAAACCCTGGTTTTATTTTTGGTAATTAAAAAAAAATGGAGTAGAGCCCAATAGCCAGAGTAGAAACGAAATCGAATAGTTCGTGTCCATCAACTGAATTTTTAAAATTACAATTTATTTTCATCTCCAATTTTTCTATACTCAATAATTTTTTTTGTGCCTCATAAATTTTTACGCGGATTAAAATTGATTGAAAATTAAAAATTCAAGAGTCAAACAAAATTTAATTAGTAAGTTTTAGCCTAAAAAATTTAAAAATTCAAATTTACTGAAATTTATTTACTAAACTTCCTTTGACTCTCAATTAATATCAACTGTCATTTTTTTTTAAATCTACATTTCGACGAATTGTAACTTAATTTTTTTTTTTTTAATTAATGCTTCAATTTTTTTCAAATTAATTAATAAAATTTCAATTCTATCATGAAAATTGAATTTTAAAAAAAGGCGGGAGAGCATTATCTGAGAATGTCTTCAATTCAAATTTTTTTTTAATTAACTAATAAAATTTAAATACTTTTGACAGCTGTCATTTAAAATTTTAAAAATTTTAGAGTGGGGGCGGGAAAAAATTGTCTGAGAATGCCCTTAATAAAAAAATAAATTAAATACTTACATGTAATGGTTTACAATTATCTCTAACGTATCTGCCAGCAGAACTCTTATCATCCCACTCCAATTTCCCATGATAAAAGTATTTAGTTTTAGTTTTTCTAGCCATACGATGAGGTATTGTGCCCAATATACGTTCCATCATAGCGAGATGCTCACGATTGTCATGTGTTTGAAATAATGTAATACCCAAATATAGTTCAAATAATATACAACCAATCGACCATACGTCACACGGTTGTGACCATCCGAGTTCTGTAATAAAAAATAAAAAAAAAAATAATAATAAATTAATAATAGACTCAAACTGTTGGATGAGGATCATCAAATAGATCGGTCATACACTCACACTCTCATTATCTTTTTATAGTTTAATAACGTCTTACTATTTGTATCTCACTTA
This sequence comes from Microplitis deprimator, assembly GCA_964016945.1. Classification (NCBI taxonomy): domain Eukaryota; kingdom Metazoa; phylum Arthropoda; class Insecta; order Hymenoptera; family Braconidae; genus Microplitis; species Microplitis deprimator. The sequence continues at coordinate 3,805,016 of OZ024709.1, read as the reverse complement.
CTCAACACACACTATATATTTATATATTTATATATGTATACAAGCATACTTATGAGTTAAGAGTGCTTTGAACATATCGACTTGATGTCGTAGTGGTATTCAAATAATGTTATGTATTAAAAAAAGAACAAACCGAGAATAACTTCAGGCGCTCTGTAATGTCGCGTGCTGACGATCGTACTGTGATGCTCGTTATCGAAGGTCGCACTGCCAAAATCTATCAACCTTATATCTGTCCTCTTGACACGTCTTACGTCTCTCCGCTTAAACAGAATTCGCTTTTTTTTAAATTACTTTTATTTTACTATCCGCTAGTCGGATAATCAAATGACTCACTACTTATTTTATGAAGGAAAAAGTCACGTGTTTTTTTTACCTTTCTTATAAATTAAATTATAAATTTATACCTTTTTAGAATTGTACGTTACTTCGTACTCCGAGTCGACGAAAAGTATATTCTCGGGTTTTAAATCAGTATGTGTAAGTTTTGTGTCATGAAGAAATTTAACTGCGTAACAGAGTTGATATCCCATATGTCTGACATGATCTAATGGGTATGGTTGATAATTATTGTCTCTCTGTAAAGTAATAATTAATTAATTAATTTATCAATTAAATTAAATAGTTATTTAAATTTATGATAAATTTATTAACTTACCAAAAAATCGAATACACTGAGTCCGAGCATTTCAAATGCAATACACATATGACCGTGATAATTGAACCAGTCCAACATTTTTACACATAAACTAAAAATTTTTTAATTTATTAATTTTTTATGAAAAAAATAAAATTAATGGAAAAATTAAATTGGGAGAATTTTTAAATTTATTTGAAATAAAAAAAAAAAATTTATTGTGGGAATTAAAAAATTTATTTTACAAATTAAATTGAAGTTTAAAAATTTATTTAAAAGTATAAAAAAAAAATACTAATTAAATATGAGTGTGAATGTAGCAGACAGAGAAATTTTAAATTATTAATAAATAGAGTAAATAATTAATAAAATTAAATTAAAAAAAAAAAAAAAAAAAAAATGGGCATTTAAAAAAGTTTGAAATTAATAAGTGCATTTTTTTTAAATATTATTTTTTCAATTATTTACTCTATTTATTTATAGTTTTAAATTTGTCTGTCTGCTACATTTACTCATAATTAAATTTTAGGAGTTTAAAAATTTATTTAAAAATAAAAAAAAAAAATACCAAGTAAATGGCGGGAATTTCAAAATTTATTTAAAATGCATTTTAAAAAAATCTTTATTCTTCAAATTTAATTGTGGGAGTTTAAAAATTCATTTAAAAATTAAAAATAAATATCAAGTAAATGGCGGGAGTTTAAAAATGTATTTAAAATAAATAAATAAAAAAAAAAAAACTTACTGTTGACCATCAGGATCTTTGGCGGCTATTTTTTCAAGTGCATTTATTTCAAGTTTAGCAGCTTCACGATATTTTTCAACATTTTTAATAATTTTTAATGCCATTACGTGATCCCTAAAATGAATAAAATTAATTTATAAATATATATGTATATATTAAATAATATCAGTAAGTTAATATATGAATCTTAAAATTGGATCACTGTTTTAGGCGCAAGGCCAGTCTTTAATTACAATCATCATCTCTTTGCAAATAGACTATGAATAGTAATTTTTAAATATTTATTTAAACAAATTTATTATTTTAAAATAATTATTATTACAACCAGACTTTGTGTTAGTAAACATTTAAACTTACATTTGTAAATCCTTAACCTTGACAACTTTTCCAAAAGTACCCTCTCCAAGGGTGGCCAGAACTTTATCTGTAATTATCAATAAATAAATATTAGTCAAACAATTTAAATTAGACCTTGCGAGTTTAAAATCCATATAAATTAAATTGTTAATTATCCTTGACTCTAAAACTTTAAATTTTAAATAAATAAAATATTTATTGAAAAATAATTAAAATTTAATTAAACATTTTTTTTAGTGTCAAAGAAATTAAACAAAATTTATAATTTTTTACTCGCTCAGTCGATTCAAAAAATTCGTGCGCAGCAAATTTTTTAAAAAATGTCTTTTTTTTTTATCTCAATTTCTTTAGCTGCACCGATAAGAATTTAATTATCCCGAACAAAATTTATTTTAGATTCTAATATTTATTTAACGAACGATTTATAATACGATATATTTTTTATGTCACTATTTTTATATTTAATTTTAATGACAGTTTAAATATTCAAATTCATTATTTAGACGTCAAAAAAATTTAAATAAATTAAAAATTTAAATAAATAAATAATTATTTTAATTATTTCCACGTCTTAATAATGAGCGCGAAATTTAAAATACGCGTCCATAATTTCATTTGTCGGCATCTGAAAAAGGTGATTAATATAAAAAAATATATATATAAATATATGCAATCAACTTATTGATACCGATTGTCTTTTAATTTTTTTTCTTCTATATATTAATCTAAATAAAAAAAAAATAAAAAAAATCTCAATACTAAAAATTTAAATAAAACAAAAATTTAATCGCGTCGTTCCCGAAAAAAAAAAAGAATTTAAAGTGAAAATATAAAAAAGTAAAAAAAAAAGTAAAATGATTGATCGATCGAGCCAATCAGTTTAATAAATAATGAATAATTAATGATGTATATATATTTATATATATAAAAAATATATATATAAATAAATAGAATATGAATTTTTCTTAAATCTACAACAATGAGTGTATTCACGTATTTAACGAACATCTATTTGCCAGGACGTCGCCAGATTGGTAAACAAGGTGGCCGTCTTCATCGTCCTCGACGGAAGGCGGTCGTGGGCTCTATTGCCGTTGCAATGCCAGCCAGTTTGGGTAGTAGATATCAATGGTAGTCGTTGGTTGGTTGGTTGGTTGATTGATTGGTAAAGGATTCGTGGTTGTTTATTTAAACCACAAATAGTTTCCAAGACCCATTAAATAATCCATCAGGAGTCGGTCGTCGCAGTTGAAGTCGTCCAGGAGTTGAGGATCCAGTTGATTCCATCCATCCAATAATCCACCCAGGAACGGTTATCGCGTTGTCGCGTTACCGAATTTGATAAACGGGATGTTGATCAGACCCAATTAAATGTCGGTCATCGGTCAGGATCGTAACCATTGAGATCGTCAGCGGCCCGTGAACCGAGGGAGCGTTTGCATTGGACCCCACAGCCATCCGAACCATGCCAATATCCAATTCCATTCCATACACAACGGACGAAGATGTAACCCAACAATCAGAGAGAAAGGGGAGAGGGCAAAATAGTTTGCCAAGTCAGAAAGGTACGGTTACGAAATTTACCAATCGGCACAAAGCGCTTTTTTATTATTATTATTAATTACTATTATTAATTTTATTTATTACTATATTATTTTTAATTATCATTTTTATCAACTCAATTTCTTTTTTTTTTTTTTACCCGATACCGAAACAGTCAAAATAAATTTTCATTTAAAATTACAAGTAATTTTTTTTTTTTAATTAAATTAATTTTTTAAAAATTAAAATTTTGAAAATTTGACTGGTTCGAGGTAAAAAAAAAAATTTCAAATAAATATTAATGTAAAAGTGAGTACTTACGTGGACATAAACAGTTTACGTACTGCACTAAATTTTATAAAATAATTTTTTTTTTTTTTTTTTTTCAAATTGATTTTTTTTGCAGTACGTAAAAGTTTTTAAAAAATAGCCAACCAAGATCACAAATATTTTTAAAATTTTGAACTTCATAAAATTCTCCATTAAATTATAAAACAAATAAAATTATTTATAAACTTTAGGATGTAAACAAAATAATTTAATAAAGAATTTATGTTTGATATAAAACCGATCACAGATGAATATAAATATTTATAAAAAAACCTGTACATATTAATAAAAAACTTAATTTAATATATTTTTTATTCATATCACATTGCCAAAAAAAACTTAAAAACGTCTATTGCGTTGCGTAACGACAAGTTAAAAAATAGATTCGCCGGTGATCAGTGCGTTCATGAGATAAAACCACACGAGCGTAAATATAAAACCGTGCAAGTAAAAACCATCAACAACAAAAAAAACAAACATTTATTTTCAAACCGCACATTTAATAATTTTAACAAAATTAGTTTACTGTTAATGAGTTAATAAATAAAAATGTTAGTAAATATGAGCAAATTTGCATCGGCAACACGATCACGCATCGACAACTTACAATAGTTTTAGATCTTTCTACAATTGTTTCAATAACACTTTTTTTTTCCGACTCGGAATTATTCTTCTGATATTTACTGGCTATCAATTCAGTAGCCGTCGGTTTAACTTTAGCAGCATCGAGTTTTGTTTGAGCGTAAGCTTCATCGTACGCCGTGTATTTCAAAATAAGTTTTTGAATTTCTCTTCTTTTCAGTTCTCTTTCTTTCAATAGTAATTCCACATTAACTCCATTACCAGCAATAACGAGAGCTGGAACTGGAGCATGACCAGGATCAGAAACAGGAGCAAGATCAAGACCAGGAGTAGGAACAGGAGCAAGGCCAAGACCAGGAGTAGGAACAGGAGCAAGACCAAGACCAGGAGTAGGAACAGGGACAAGAGCAGTGGGAACAGGAACAAGAGCAGTAGGAACAGAAGCAACAGGAACAATACCAGTATCTACATTATCATCAACAATTTTTTTCGATACAATTTTATCAGGATAATAATTATCATCTCTAGATAACCGTCCTTTCAATCTCGATCCATCGATTTGTTCACTTTTCCCGTGTCTACTCGGTCTAATTTTTCTGTTCCTCGTCTCAGCATGTCCTGATTTATGTCTGCCATAGTGACGGTAATCAGCCATCGTCTCTTTATTTGTTTTATCTCGTTCCTTATCTTTAACACCAGGTGTCTTATCACGTCTCAATGAACTGACATAAGGATACGCCTTTTCCGTTAAGAAAACACTCGACGTTGTTGCACTTTTAGCAATACTACGGGGTAATTCGGATTCAAATGTTTTATCGTCATGTATAAATGGACTGTCACGATGTAAAATACGTCGCTTATAATTTATTTCATCATCATTACGTCTTTTGGTGTAGCGATCAAGTATCGATGAGTATTTATCCTCTAACCGTGATCTTGTATTATTATGATTATTATTATGATTATTATTATTATTACTACTATTATTGTTATTATTATTACTATTATTATTATTACTATTGCTACGACGACGACTATTATTATTATTTTGGTTTAAATTTTGATGAACAGCAAGGTCACGGTTTACAGGTGAATGTCTTGATGCTTTATCATGATGTGGAACACGAACTCGTGTCGTCAATCTTTGAATTAAACTTGAGCACGAGTCACTTAATAATTGCGTTACACTTGTCGATGAACGTGTGTATCGATTACGTCTGTTGGTTGACGAATTTTGACGACTTGTCGACATATTGTCCCGCATTGCGAAAGCGAACATTTTTTTATTTGATCTTCCTGCTGATGATTGACTTATATATTTTTTTTTTATCGATTTAAATTATTTACATATGTATATGTATATAAATATATGAATTTATTTAAGATATGCTCAGCATATTTAAAATTTGAAATTTGAAAATTTGAAAATTTAAAAAACCGCGGGAATATTTTGAATTATCACGGGAATCGATTGTCGGTTTTAGTGATGATTTTATCCAATTATTTGATTATTTATAATTTGAAAAATAAAATTTTTCGACGGAGAAATAAAATGTACGTACGTACGAAGAGCGTCGCGCCAAATACTGTTGGTACTAAAAATACCGGTTGAGTTTAAGACGTAAGATCTACAAGCAACGAATAATGCGTCCTCTCACAACATACAAGTGAAGTCAAATTACGTTTAATAAATAATATATTTGATAGATAAATATATAAATATGTATAGATAATTTTCATTTAAATATATAATAAAATATTGTGAAATATGTAAACGTAATTTAACAAGTGGTTATTATAATAAATATTATTTTATAAATAGACATCCGGGATTTAACTTTAGATAATTATTATATTTTTTAATTAAATATCAGTTAATAAATTGATGCTTGTAAAATATGAGCTTTGTAATTCACAACCACTGGAGGAATAACTACTGAGTTTTTTTTTTAAAAAACTCAAGAGTTGATTGAAAAAAAATATAAAATAGTGGGCGAAGTTTTCGTGGAGTTGCACCGTTTGCTATTAATAATCTCTTGGTTATATTTCAAGGTTGATAATTTTCCCCTTCTTCATGTTCTCGTTCATTTTCTTCTTCTTGGTCTTGTTGTTTTTTTTTTTTTTGTTATTTTTGTATTTTTTTTTATTAATATTCTTCGCGTATTTGTGTAAGTCAACATTGAGAATAAAGAAGTTTTATATAAATAATCGCGAACGTCAGAGCATGGGAAAGATGAATCATAAAACGGGTGGTGATGAATGAAGACGTCGTTGTCAAGGAAAGTGCAGTACTGTTAAGTGGTAAGTGAAAAAGCAGTTAAATAATAAAAATAAATTTTAGTTAGACAGAGGAGAGAAGAGAGGTCCGAATAAAGGGAGGGTTTTTTCTACCTCATTGACAGGCGTCTCGGAATCCGGAGTTACTTTAAAATTTTTAATCCAACTGTCCCAGATAATAGGCGGCGGTCTAACGGATCGCTGCTGATGACGATTTATAAGATCTTGGACGGAATTATCGACAGCTTGACGAGTAAAGAATCGGTCGCGGCGCGCCATTGGTGAGGCTGTTGACCTGTCAGTCTTAGATCAACTGGCTGACTGAGTCAGTTAACTTCTGGTCATATCTTCGTTTAAAACCACTAGCACTTGAATATTTTTTAAAAAATTGTCCACATTATTTTTCATTGATAAATTGATGAAACTATTCCGTGTCTTGCGTAAATCCGGATCTTGATGTTTATAATCATAATATAATTTGTCTAAATAATCATTTAGTTGAAATAAGGTCGCTTAGACGGATTTTAGACCCAGCCATCTGGCTTGAGAACTAGCTTGAGAACTGAGAAACAGCGATACTAAAACCGCGTGACGACGGGCCCCATACCACCAAAATACTCTTTAGATTTATTAATAGCATTGGGTACATTTACTTGGAGAAAATAAATACTCTCTTTGGTTCTTGTAAATTTATATTTTACTCCATTACTTTTTTTTAAACCCCAGCCTTTTAATTATTTTTTTATATAATTTATTACTTCACTTATTACTTTAATACACAGCGAAATATTTTTGAATTTGAGGGAAAAAAGTCTGTGGTGAATCTTATGTTGAATATTTAACACTTTTGTGTGTTAATTTTACTCAGTTCAGTTTCAACAAAAAAAATTTTCAATTGAAATGAAAGTAATGTTTACTCAGTGCTACTGTCAAAACAAGTGTTAATTTAACACTTTTCAAATGTAATTTCAACACAGAGTAAGTGTTAATTTAACACTACGTGCTGCAGATAACATTGGAGTGTGTAAAAGTTTTAGAACCGGTAACAGAAAATAATAACATTTTTCTCGTGTTAACACACTTCTTTAGTGTTAATTTTAACACTTTTCTTTAGCAATTTAACATACTATCGATCAGTTCATTTTTAACAAAAAAAAATGTTAATTGAAACAAAAGTAACATTTACTTAGTGCTACTGTCGAAACAAGTGTTAATTTAACACTTTTTAAATGTAATTTTAACACAAAGTGAGTGTTAATTTAATACTTTACGTGTTGCAGACAACATTTGAATGTGTAAAAGTTTTTGGACCGGTAACAGTAAATATTAACATTTTTTTGTGTTATTGTTAACACTTCTTTGTGTTACTTTTAATACTTTTGTGTAACAATTTAACATACTATTAATCAGTTCATTTTTAACAAAGAAAAAAAAATGTTAATTATATTAAAAGTAACATTTACTCAGTGCTACTGTCAAAATAAGTGTTAGCACTTTTAAAATGTAAATTTAACACGGAGTGTTAATTTAACACTTCACATGTTGCAGATAACATTTGAGTGTAAAAATTTTAGAACCGGTAACAGAAAATATTAACACTTTAGTGTTATTTTTTTTAACAAAAATTAAGTGTTAAAACAAAATAAAAATTTATGTAAAACGTTATTTTAACACACAGTTGTGTTAATTTTTACAAAATTTTTTTTTGCCGCATATTTAAGAAAAATTTAACTCATAATTAACTAATTAATTAAAATTATTAAATGCGACGGTATATTTTAAAAAAATATAATTTTGAATAATTAATTTTCAAAAATAAAATATTAGTGATCTTGATTAGCTTATTATTTTTTTTTACATTAATTACTAGAAATAAATAATAAAAAAAAGTATGTATTTATATGTGTGTGTAAAACAAATAATAAATAATATATAAAAAAAAATAAAATACTGACCTGGCTGCGTGAAGAAGATTTATGACGATGTCTGGAGGACTTTTGACTCGTCGACGACGGAGCTTGTTGAAGACGAGCGCGACGTGCACGTCTTTTTTCACGTGATAATGGACGAGTTGCGTGTATCCTATCACGGTCACGGCATTCACGTTCATTATGTTTGTGGACATGTGGAGACGGTACTGGTGCTAGAGGTTCTTCCTTGACATTCTCGTAATCAAAGTGGTGACGGCCACTGCTTGGTGATCTACGATGACTACGTTTGTAACGTCTCTCTTGCGAGGTACCTCGTTCATGTTGTCGAGATCTCAGTACACGTTCGCCACTAAAATTAATTATTTTAAATTAATATAATAAAAAAATTAACTTAATAAATTAAGTTACTAAATAGTAAGGATATTTTTTATAGTAAAAGGGATCGCTACCTTCTAAGTAATAAAAAATTTTCATCGCTTATTATCTTTGAGTCTCTGAAAAAAAATATTATAAATTTATTGTTATTTCAAGTGGTCATTTATTTATTTATTTATTTATTTATGTAATTATAAATATAAGATAAGAGACACAATATTCGATAATTTTGTCTGGGTGATAAGAAGTTTAATTAAATTTTTAAGTATTATTTATTTTTAATTACAGATTAATTTTTTTGATTTCAAATCACAAGTTTGTAAAAAATTATTGTAGAGATAAAAAAAAATTATTAAGGTCTAGTATTTGAATTTTTTTTTTATTACGTCATTGTCAGGATCAATTTGCTTTAAGTTTATTTTTAAATTGTCTCTGTACGATAATTTTTTACTAAAATATCAATAATTGAATAAAAAAAAAAATGTCAAATTATCAATTTTTTTTTTTTTTTCCACAAAAGCCACAAAAAATTCAAATACTGAGATTTTGAACTTTAACGTTACTTAAATTTTTAAAAAACAGTTAAAGAAAAAAAAAATTTGTTAATTTAAGCGGGGAAAGGGGTCTGAGATACAAAAAAAAGAGGATATTTTTGTGATTTTTTTTTCAGTGTACCTTCGTTATTCAAATTTTTAAAATTTGTGACATTATTAAGCATCATTCCAAAAATATTCTGCTAAATTTTCATAAAAAAATATTGAAAAATAAGGTAGTGGTAGTGGGGAGAGACGAGTCACCTCAAAAAAAAGTCTTCATGCCGTAGACAGAATAACTCATGACTGCCTCATATGTAATCAAAAAACCAAAAAGATTTCTTTAGTACATAAGTTTATCTTGGATTTGAACGAAGGATTTTTTTTTTTTCAATGACTACTTATTTTTTAATTAAACAAAAGGAAGAATTTTTGGCAAAAATCAGAGTTTTTTGATTGCACCTTTACCAAAAATTCAAAAATGAATATTTTGTTTATTCCTTTGTTCAAATCCAAGATAAACTTATGTACTAAAGAAATCTTTTTGGTTTTTTGATTTCACATGAGGCAGTCATGAGTTATCCTGACTACGGCATGGAGACTTTTTTTTGAGGTGACTCGTCTCTCCCCACTACCACTGGCTTATTTTTCAATATTTTTTTATGAAAATTTATCAGAATATTCTTAAAATGATGCTTAATAATATCACAAATTTTGAGAATTTTAATAAAGAATATACTCTGAAAAAAAAAATCACAAAAATATCCTCCTTTTTTTTATCTCAGACCCCTTACCCCCTTAATTTATGTAATAAAAAATTTATCGTATATTGGCTCTTTTACTATACATATTTTACAAATTAAAAATATAAGTATTGAGTAGTCAGTTAATTTTAATAACTTAAAAGGTAGCGACCTCCTCAGAGATTAAAAGGAAGAGGAAAAACTGTCGTTGGAATAATTCCAAGAGGCCTTGGATACTCTGATGAATATTTCAGAATAGATTAAATGGGTCATAAACATCTTGAGCATGTGTGTAATCAGGAAATGTAATAACACTTTTTTTTTTATTTACTGTACCTAGGCATCCAAGACCAAGAAACGTAACGCACAGGCATCACTGTAACTCCTGTTTGTAAATATTTATTTAATTATAAAAAATGTAAGAAGATTTCTCTAATTATTTGTTATCGTAATCTACAGCTACATTGTCAAGATTCAATGATAAATTACTATCAATAACTAAAAAAAAATAAATGAAATAAAACAGAAAGTGATGGATGCAAAGAGAAATTACAGGCTTTCGCTTGATGATTTTAGCATTCGCTCAACTGACCGTAAAATAATAAATATTTTCTCGCCGGCTTATAATCATTTAGTAATGATTTACAGGAAGATCACGTTAATCAATACTGATAATAATTAATTATTAAGTAAAAAATATATATCAGTTGTATATATTTAATTATTCAACTCTATCAAGATTTTTTATTCTTCAATTTTAAACAAAGAGTAAATATATATACATATATATTAGGATGCTATCAGAAAATTTTATTGTAGACAAAAAAAAATTTGAAAAATTTTAGAGGACTTCAAGCTCAAAAACGAGTCGATTACTCAAAAATTGACTGAGTAGAAATTTTTTAGAAAAACGTGATATCGTTCCTATAATTTTGAATGGGAAAATTTTAAAAATAGACCGCGACTTTTTTAAATTAAAATTGAGGGCTGAAAATTTTTTTTGTTTACAATAAAATTTTCATATACACCAAGAGAATATTTGAGTAAAAATTACCCATAAATTTTGGTACTGTAAGGATCTAGCCAGTAACTAAATTTTTATGTACCTAAAAATCGTAACGTTTTTCGTGGAACAAAAATAAAAAAAAAAAAAAATGAAAAGTAAAAAATCTACTGGATATTTCGAAAATCTTATAAGTTCTAGTATGTCAGCCAAAAATTGCAGTCAGCTCCAATGACCTTTTAAGACACCTTTAAGCAGTCAAATTACAAAAATTTTCTTATTTTCATTACGTAAAATGTTCCGATCTTCAGGTACATAAATTTTTATTATTTTGTTAGTAGAAATTGCACTTTATTTACATGCTATCGAGTTGTATATTTTGCAATGTGCATCAAAAAGTAGATATTTTCCACATGTCTTCATAGTATCATATTTTTTGGGTAATTTTTGGTAAAAATTTCTCTGCCTAAAGGCTAAGAAATAAAAATGCACCTTAATATATATATATATATATATATATATATATATATATATATATATATATGTAATTACAAGGAAGTTGTCAATGTAATACAGATTAAATTGATTAAAGATAAAAATATAAGAACACAGGAAGTTGTCAATGTAATACAGATTAAATTGATTAAAGATAAAAATATAAGAACACGTTGTCCTTCTACTCATATTTCGGACTTTTATTTTTACAATTCGTCCTCGATTAAATCTTGCAATTACATTTTATACTTGTAAATATATATCAATACTTTACTATAGTTTTATATATATAAATCACTGATAAAAAAGACCTTTATTTATTTTTAATTGCGTATTTATGATAAATAAGTGAAAAAAAAAAAATTGGATTCTAAATACCTAAATCACGAGCCATTTAAAGATATAATAGTTATCTATATATATGTATACATATATATCAGTGTTGAATACAAATTAATACGGCCTTCGTAAGACGGTTTCCTTGATTCGTAAACGCGAATAAATATAAATAAGAAATAAAATTTATGCCAAATTTGTTCTTCCGTTTGTTTACAAAGCAAATGACAGTTTGATTTTTTTTTCAAAACTTGACTTCAATTGTAAAAAAATTTATTTAAATCAATGCATTTATTAATACTTATATACACATATATATATATATATATATATATATGTAATGTAAGGATTAAAATTTTCTTATCAATCACAAAAAAAATGTATCATGACGTAACAGAATTTAAATAAAAATATGAAAATAAAATTCAAATGAATAAAAAATTAAATAATTAAATTTCCGTCAATTGCCAACCTCTTACACTTGACTGAAATAAAACTTCCGGTTTTATATTAATAAATATTAAATACACTGACTTTAATATCAACTCTAGTGTAATAATTTATTTATTTTATTATATTTAATGAATATAAATATTTATTAATTAATAAATTAATTAAAAAAAAAAAAAAAACCAGCACTGAGATAAGAGTTTGAACTCAAGTGCTGGTTAGAAACTGACTGAGTAGATACATAAAATATTACAGTACACAAAGCCAGTGTAATGTGTAAGTGAATAACAGATGGATGGTTCAATTTTATGGAAGGGATTCGCGGTATGAGATGACGGGGAGACGGCATTGGCCTTCTGCTTACATTTTTTTTTTTAATTCAAACACAAGCGACGCGGGTTAATTGTCATTTTCAATACAGTATTTTTATATATTATTTGCAACCCGAATAAAATAAAATATAATAGATATACTATTTAAAATTCGAGTTTAAAGTTTCGTAAACCAGATTTACGAGTTGGGTTTGCGTTCTTTCACTGGGCCCACTGGATGCCTAGACTATGCGCCTGATGCAGAGGCGTTTAATTGAGTAATGTCATTAGTTAGTTTATATGTAAAAGGGTAAGTCGGTTTGAATTTTAATTTTGATATTTAAGTCTTTATGTAAGAGCGTAAGTGTAAGAATTTATGTATATATTTATTTATTAACACACACCTGTATGTACCCTTACTCTGGGGACTCTCATAATCAAGTCGCCTACGTTTGTGTTCGTATTGCTGAGATCCAGCTGATTGAGAACGAGACCTCGAATGACTACGAGAGCGGTGACGCCTTCGGTTTCTCGGCATCTGGAAAAAAATATTATATTTTTTATTAATTGCATAATTCAGATATTTAAAAAAAAATATTTATATCCAAGGTCATTTATTATTTTATTGTTACATTTAGTTTTTTTTTTTTTAACATAAACAGAATTTTTTTTTAATTAATCAATTTTATTTTGAAGATAAAATTTTAAAAAATTTAATTAAATTTTTTTATATTTAATTAATATCAAATATTTATCATATATTTACGTCAGCATTTATTTATTACGAATATGAATATTATTTAATTGTCTGTTCAGATGAATTTTTTTTTTTAGGTGACTATCAAAGAACTAAATGATAAAGTCTTTAGCTGACATTTAATAAAATAAAAATATGACGACTGTCATTTATTTATTGTAAAAGTTAATAATTATTTACGCGAATACTTTTAAATACTTGGCTGAGTATTTAGCAACCTACTGGTGATTAGATTAATTTAGCTACTGGTAAAAAAAGTATTTTGTTTGCTCTACTTAAATAAATTTATCGAATATGAACAATAAATAGTTTGATAATAATCAAAAATACTTTTATTTTTTTATTATGACTTAAGGGGAATCACAGGCAGTGCCGCGAATTTTTAAAAATTAAATAACACATGGCTGGAGTATAATAATAATTTGAAGAAAAAATAAAAAAAATTTATATTGACACTGAAAAAATAATAAATTTGAATTTTTCAAAGTCAAGTTGGTTTTCAAAAACTCTTACGATTGTAGCAAATATTGAAATTTTCGCTGCTTTATTTTATTTTTTCCGCGGAAAATATATTAGCCCACGTGCGCATAAAATATTTGAACTTTACTGCAAAAAAATTGGAAATTAAAAATCTACTAGAATATCAAAAATTAAAATATTTAAAATTGGCGGGCAATTGTAATGTCCAATTAAATTATCGCTCATTATCATGTTGATTTATGAGTAAATAAAACCTGCAAGTATTTAAATATTTATTTTTTCTGTTACTCCAAAATAAAAATTTTAATTATTTAAAATATTTGGGATATCTCTAGCCCCTGAAGAAACTAGAGCTTTTACCTCCATGCAATTAAAAATCTCCATTAATAAATAATTACAAGGATACGATTAATTAAAATGTCATAAATTTCATCTTCTCATTTTATTTTTCCCACAAAAAATATTATAGCCCACGTGCGCATAAAATATTTTAACTTTACTGTAAAATTTAAAAATCTACTAGAATATTAAAAATTAAAATTTTTAAAATTGGCGGGCAATTGTAATGTTCAATGAAATTATCGCTCATTATCACGTTAATTAATGAGTAAATATAACCTGCAAGTATTTGAATATTTATTTTTCCTGTTACTCCAAAAAAAATTTGAATTATTTAGAAAATTTGGGATATCGTCTTATAGCTCCTGAAAAAACTAGAGCATTTACTACCATGCAATTAAAAATAACAAATAATTACAAAGATACGAATAATTAATTAAAATATCGTAAATTTAGCGTGCTACTAAAACGTATTTTTTTTTTTTTACATAAAAATTAGAGTGTAAATGATTTAATGAGATGATTTAAATAATTAAAATGTTATGATAACTCATAAGTACACCAAGAAAATAATAATAATTACAATGAGAATGATAATAATCAGGAGCCAGCTGTTAAAATATAATTACTCCCGATTTACTTACGTTAGTAAGTTGGAATATGCTTGCTTGGTGCCAAATGTAATCGAAGATGAATGATATCCAAGAGCGAAACGATGATGCTTCAGGTACGACACGGGTTTCCGGCAATGAAGAGGACATCGGCTAAAAAAACTGATCAAACCACGGTCTGAATTCTTTTTTTTTTAAACAAAAAAAATTCCACCCTCAGCTAAGCATCAGTTCAATCATTCAAGTAAAAAAAAAAGTTTTGTAAATGAATGATAATAAGTAAGACGCTATCGATTAAGATCAACCTTGGACTCCACCATCCGGCAGGATATTGATATCAAGATGATAAAATAATTACTAATTAAAATAAATAATTACAGGTGTCTTATTTGAATGCGTAAAAGTATGAGCATATGAGTAAGTGAAATTTTATTACTCTAAATAACGTTTTTTTTGTAGCACGCCATAAATACGGCAGTTGCCGCCATATTGCCGCCGCCATCTTGTATAGAAAACATATTGGAAATTGAACGTAAAAACATAATTAATATATATCACTTCTATATATAAATATATACATACATATATGACTAAATATATATAAATATATATGTACATGTATATTCTAGAAGTATATATACATATATATATAAGGAAACTGACAAAATAAAATCTCCAATCGGACTACGTTACTTTTAATTACCCTGGTGTTATTTTAGTGAAATAATTAATAGTATAAATAAATTTTACTATTAATTATTATAAGTAGTTAAATTTTTTGAATATTTACTCACGTTTTAGGGGTACAGTAGGCTCACTTGGTCCCAAATAAAATAAAATATAAATGTTATCCAGGAGTTTTAAAATGCAGAACGCAAAACACTTCTCGGATGTGACAACGACGTGGACATCGGATCAATGCGATTGGTTATTATTCGTTTTAAATCGTCTAACTTCGGTTATTTACGACAATACCCGAGTAATTACGAGTATTGACGAATAATTCCCGGTAAAAGATCCCGACATTTTGTTTTTTAAAATGGCGCGCAATTTGAACTTTTATTTTTTTGAATTCAATTATTTAATTAATTTTTTTTATTATTAAATTTAATTACTAATTAAATTTTAATCATTAATTAGTAAATAAATTATTTAAATAAAATAGTGGAGTAAATATTTGAATTTGAAATTTAAAAAATTACGTCATAGTAAACATGAACCAGATGTTAAATGCAGATAAATATTTAAATACTTAAGATTTATTAAATACTGATAATTTATTTTTAATAAATATTCAAATAATTAAATTATTAATTACTAATTTATGTATAATTAATTAATTATTATAACGTAAAGATCGTGACTCTGTGAGCGTAATGGCGTTCAAATCAACTTGTTTACCAAAAAATAATAATAATAATAAATTACATAAATTACCTTGCAGGTCCAGTAATCGTAGACTCGATTAAAGCCGTGGTAAAAGTAATTTAAAACGTCACGAAACATTTTTTGATTTACGTCAGTTAATTAATAAAACAACAAAAATGTAGTCAGTAAATTAAAACAAACTCAAGTGTTGGGTATCAAGATCAACCATGAGCACGTGTAATTGTAAACCGGTGAGCGTTTTTTTTTTTTTTTTTATCTTTTCTACTTTTTTTTACCTTTGAGTATCAGCTCAGTGCTGGCAACATAATGATACAGTCTGTTTTTGAAGATGGCGCGATTTTGGCGGGATTTAAAAAATATTTAAAATAAAAAATTATATAATATATTTAAGTAGATAAATTAATTATAGAATTACCTGAAAGCCTAGAGGATGTAATGGATAAAATTTAATTGCTGATAAATCGGGTGATGATTTACATCTAAAATTATTTTTACGACTTTTCCAAGGACCTTCGTAAAAATTATCTTGTAACTAAAGAAAAACAAATAATTATTTAAAAAAAAAAAACAATTAATTGTTGATTATTTTTTAAAAATTCAAATTATCAATTAATTATAAAAAAAAAAAAATTATTTACCTTCGGACTTTGGATTTTGATAAAATGATTTTTTAATTTTCCTAAAATTCTCGTAACTCGTCCAATCATTTTATAAATAATTCATCGCAATTCACAGCACAATGAAAATAATTATCATTTTATTTACAACGAAAACAACAACAATGAAAAGTAAGTGAGTTTGTGTTGAATGAGAGTACAGATGACGTACAATAATAAATATGAAAATAATGAGGCTCAAAAAATCGATTAGCGTATCTATGGCGACAAGCGCAGAAGAATAAAGGCCAAGAGGTCACAAGGGATAAAACCTCGAGTAGTGTCGAGAGGGTGTAAGTGGGTGGTGTAGTTAGCAGCAGATGTAAAGTAACCTTGGGTATATTTAAATTATTTTACAGGCAGTATTGAATAATAATCACAATCAACCACCACCAGCACCAGCACCACCACCACAACGACCGCTGGCCCGATCATCGGGATCCGTATCAAAAGAACCCCGAAGACTCAGTGGTGCGCATAAAATATTATCGCGATAATATTTAAGAGGATTTGAGCACATTGTTGTCTGGGCATCCGCGCAATGCGGACGTGCGTACAGAACTGGCGGGAGAGGTGACCGAGTTAATAGCTGCGAATTTCGTGGCAAATAACGAATTGGATTATAATAAATTGTCAGCAATCACGGCCAACACCGATGATCATGACAGTACTAATGAGAAGGCTGATGTAAGCTGCACTAAAAGCTACGATGACAAAGATAACTGGTGTCTTCAAACCTGGAGTGACATGCCAAGTCACTTGCAATTCAACCCACACATTCGCACTGGCTACAGACAAATCACAAACTTAAAAGGATGCTTGAGAAGTCTCTTTTATATTCACAATGAAACTGTCAATACCTTCACTCACGGTAAGATTTTTTTTTATTTTTCTAAATGTTGTTTTGTCAAAAGTGGACACGGGTTTGGGCTTCTCTCGGGCACTGGCGTAACTGGTTTTAGATATTGGGGTCAAGGTCTTTTAGACTCTGGGTCATGTTAAAAATTTTAATTAAATTATTTGTTTTGAGTTTGGTCTCATGTTATTTAGTAAGTAATTGGTGAGGTTCCAGGTCTAGCTGTCTTACATATCTTGCTAACGATTCCTGACTTATTACCATGGTGGGAAAAAGGTGTCTTCTTTGGTTTCATTTCCTGGTGTCATCTTATTGGTGCTGTGAGTCCATGGATCGGGTCATTTATATATCACTTGTTTATGAATCTTGACTATGGAGAAAAATTTTACAAGGGATTACTGAAACTTGACATGCTTGGAATTTGGGTTTGCCAGAGTATTGGTAATTATTTTAATTTTTTAATTTTATTATTTGTTAGTTAGTTAGTTATTGTTTGTAAATGTTTTTTTTAAGGGGGCAAGTAGTGGGAATTTTAAATTTTGTGATGATACAATAAAATCAAGGGCAAATTAACTAAAAGAGTATTGATTTTAGGAGCGTTACCAATGATAGCAACATCAGTGCACTGTCTTACGCCGATACTTTGGTATTCAACGATGCTGCTGTATGTCTTCCTTAGTATCTGGGGATTATTTAAGGTATGATATCACGTCACTAATTTTAAAAAGACATATTTTTATACGCTATTTTGATTGTCAAAAATCGGGAGTGAATTCGGAGTTTCTACAGATTTTATTTAAAGCCGAAGTCACTTTGTCACTCGGAGTTCTGACCGAGTCAATAAAAAATCACGCATACGAAGTTCGTTTTTTCAACGGAGTGATCTGGATTTTATTTAAATCCGCATTTACTCCGGACCTGAGTTTCTATATTAAAATAAATTCCACTTTGTAGTAAACTTTACTCTGAGATGATTAAATAAATAGACAATCATCCGCTTCGTATTCACTCCGGATTTAATCCGCGATCACTCGCGAGTTTCCCGAAGCCAAAAGAGCGGATAAAAATATGTTCTTTTGGAATTAGTTACATGATATAATCATGTGACAATAAAGTTTGGTGTTGGTATTAATTGGATGTCTTTTGAATGCTAAGTGCGCTTATGAATGTATATATATCTTAAGTATTTAAGAGTCAATTATTCAATCTAGGCAATGAGGGCCAAGTCACCGTGGGAGAGAAGACTCTGCTTCGCGCCTCCGTTCATGATGAGAATGATTTTTTTGACACTTAGATGCTTTCATTTGACTGGCGGTGATCCTGATAATTTAACACATATCGTATTGCAAGTAAGTGGATGTAAAGTGGAATTTTCTTTATTATTTTTACAGTAATTTGACACACTTGAAAAGTGTAATTGAAATTTTGGGAAATTAATTGAAGTTATTAATAAGATGAGAAATGGAAATTTGAATAATTACTTTTTTATTGTTTGTAAGTTAATTTATTTAAATTGATGTTTATTTTGAAGCTGATTGCTATTTTAAGAACCGGAATTTTAATTAAATTTTTTTTTCATGTGTAATTAATTTTTCAATACGAGAAACTTCATATCTTTTATAAACTCCCAATTATTAAAAACTAATCAAAGTTTTTTTTTTTTTTTAATTAGTACTGCATTTAAAAAGTTTTTTAAATTAAAATGCAAATTAATAATTTTAATTAAAATAATCACATTATACTTTTTAACAAAAAAAACAAATAAATAAATATGATCTGGAAGTTAACAGACAATAATTAATTTTTGTTTTTTTTTATTTCAACAAATTAATTACAAAAAAAAAAACTAAAAATATGCACATGTAGAAAATTAAAAAAACTACAGGTGCAATTTTTCCAAATATTTTTTTTTATATTTTATCAGTTCGAAAATAAATCTAAAAATTATTAGACGTCAACTAATTTTAGTATCCAAAAGTTAACAGACAAAAATTTTCGGATTTTTTTCTTTAACAAATCAAATATAAAAAAAAAAAAAAAAAAATATGCACATGTAGAAAATTTTAAAAACTATAGATGCAATTTTTCAAAATATTTTTTTTTTATAATTTATCCGTTTAAAAATAAATCAAAAAATTATTAGACGTCAGCTAATTTTAGTATCCAGAAGAACAAACATTCAAAAATTTTTGAATTTTTTTTTTTAACAAATCAATTATAAAAAAAAAATATGCACATGTAGAAAATTAAAAAAACTACAGGTGCAATTTTTCAAAATATTTTTTTTTTCATTATTTATCAGTCCCAAAATAAATCAAAAAATTATTAGACGTCTGCTAACTTCAGTTTCATAAAAAATTCATCTAATTAAAATAATAAATTAATAACTAAAATTATTTAAAACAGGATCTCGTTGCTGTGATTGGCGGAGCAATAGGCGCACTAAGAATTCCCGAAAAATGGTTACCAGGTCAAGTCGATTTTATTTTTAATTCCCACAATATCATGCATGTAATTGTCGTCTGTGCTGTTTGGTCGATGCACACAGCGACAATACGTGACATCAAGTGGATGATGATTCCTAATGTTTGTCTAGAATCTTCCAATTCTTCTCCAGCTTTCGTTCATAATGAATTATAATTAACAATTAGATAAATTAATTAATTAGTTATTAAATAATTAAAATTCATTATGATCTTATAGTTTATTGTTAAAAAAAAAAAAATAATAATCCACTTTCTTATTATCCTGTGAATCTGTGATCAATGAATGATATATTTAAAAATCTGTGATTAAATAATAATAATTATAATTATAAAGCGGTTCGATCATGTACGAAATATAAGACGAGTGATAAGAAAATGTTTAAAAATGCGGGATTATTTCTGCGCATCAAAAATAATTATTTATTATTTATTAATATAATTATTAAATACACGGATTTTTTAGCTGAGCTTTAGTAGCACAATAGCTACTGATATTTACAATTATGCAATTTGTTTATAAATTATTAAATTTGAAAAAAAAAGATAATTGTTAATTTGCGTGCTGTAATAGCAGTAGAATTTAATCAATATAAATTTAAGTATAGAACTAGATAATTTTAATTAAATTTCAAATAAATTTAGAGGATAATATTTATAATTAATAGACGGAATGAAATTAATTTGATTATTTTAATCGCAATTAAATGCGATTTAGACCAATTAGTAGATAATATTAATATTTTATACCTGAATTTTTAGACGTGATTTAAATATATAGAAAAAAAATATTTCTCTCTTTTAAAACTTGTAAACTATTATTATTAAATTAAACAATAATTTAACTCTAATGTTTCGATTTCTTCCAATAAAATTTTAAAAAATAATTCATTTTACATTTTTTCAATCCCTACTTATATATCTTTTATATTTACCCAGGAAATAATATTAGTGATAAAAAAAATAGGGAAAATTACGAGCTTGAGTGAAACTGAGATTTTTGGGTGCACTAGTTCTGGAAACGGTACTTGAAAATTATCTTTGTACTCGGAGAAAAAATTATGGTAATTGTTACTAGGAAATTCATAAAATATCAACCGATAACGTTATGATAATAATTACTTGGCATTATGGGATATACGCTCGTAAGTTGTGGTAAAGTTACTGTGACTAGGGAAATAATTCCTGTAATTATGGTTATAGTTCCAGTATTGTATGGTAATGGAGTTATGGTAATGATTACCATACTCAAGGGAATAGTTTTCAGTCACATAGTCCACGGTAATAAATCCTATATTTATATAGGAACAGTTCCTAGAAGCGTATGGTGATAAACCCTATGCATCATGATAACTATTCCCATGATATTATAGTAATCATTACTATAGTACTATGGTAATCATTACCACACTATTATGGTGAACGTCACAATATATTATGGTAAACGACGTCATATATTATCGTAATCGTTACCGTATGTTACAGTAATAATTACCATAACATTAAGGTAATAGTTACCATATGAAAAATTTTGAAATATTGCAGTAGTCGCAACCGTTGTTATAGTAATAGTTACCATAATATTATAGTAATGGTTACCGTAGTATGAGAAATCTCAAAATATGATAGTAATCATTACCGAATCTTATAGTAATAATTACCATGATATTATGGTAATGATTACCATACGAGAAATTTCTAAATACTATAGTAATCGTAACCGTATATTATGGTAACAATTACTATGATAGCATGGTAACTATTATCATAAAATTATGGTAATAGTTACTGTAATATGAGAAATTTCTAAATAATATAGTAGTCGTAACGGTATAGTATAGTAATTGTTACCATAATATTACAGTAATAGTTACCACAATACGAGAAAATTCTTAATATTATGGTAATCATTACCGTATATTGTGGTAACAATTACTATGATATCATGGTAACTATTATCATAATGTTATGGTGATGGTTACCGTAATATGAGAAGTTTCTAAATACTATAGTAATCGTAATCGTATATTATAGTAACAATTACTGTAATAGCATGATAACTATTACTAAAATATTATGGTAGTAATTACCGTAATATGAGATATTTTTAAATATTACAGTAATCGTAACCGTGTATTATAGTAATAATTACTGTATGAAAAATTTTTAAATATTATCGTAGTCGTTACCATAAAATACGGTAATGTTTACTATAGTAGTATGGGAACGATTACTATAACAACATAGTAATTATTACCATAATTAGTATAGATGGCATTCTTATAATCAATATTAAAAAAAACCTGTTACCATACGATATGAGAACCTTTCCCATAATAAATTGTAATTGTTACCATAAATTTCTCTCCGTGTAGTAAAACAAATTATTTACCTGACTAAAATAATTTTAAACTTTTTATCATTAAAAAATATTTTTGCGGTACTAATTATAATATTTCAATACCTGGGTAATTAATTATCTAGTGTAATCATCAATAATATTCTAAAGAGCTGAATTTATTGCAGTGGCAATTCGCTTTCTTGGGTGTAGCTCTTTACTCTACTGAATCTTAATGGTGGGTAGCGATTGTAAACATTCAAACACGCTGTCGCTTGTTGGCCATTTTTGTACTGAGTAAATATGTTGTAACAAATCCACGGCAATTGCCAGTTGTTTTTTTTATGAAAACTTTGGATTTCCAATTCCTATTAAATTTAATTTTTAATTAAAATCCTCTAGTTCATCAAATTTTAAATTGACATTTAAAAAAAAAATTTAATAAATTTTAAATATTTACCAGGTGAAAAGTTTGTTCGCCACTATCGTGTACAACTTCTCGTTTTTTCTTTTTGTAATTATTACTAATATTACTTTTAATCTCCTGCTTTTTCATCACCAACGTAACGCGATTGTCATGAAGCCTGTAGTGGCCAATAAGCACTGAAAGATTACGTGGATTACGATATTTTAATGCGTTAACACAACTTTGGGCATCATCCGTTGATGTTAACATTAAAACACGTCCTTCTGGAAAAAATCTATACCACAAAATATTAAATAAATTTCAATTTTAATTCCCAGGTAAAAAAATTTCAAGCCGAAATAATAATAAATTTTTTTCTCAGTCGAAAAATGGCCGAAAAAAAAAAAAACCGAAAATAGGCCAACCCAATTTTCGGCCTTTTTATTAAAAATAATAATATTTGGACGAATTTTCGGCAAACTTTCGACTTTTTTCAATAAAATTCTACGACTTTAGGGAAATTTTCGGCCCAATTTAAGTCTCTTTGAATAAAATTGTCTGGTGTCAGGGTAAATTTGGCTAAATATTTTTACCCAGGTTTTTAAAATAATAAAATACTTGATAAAAAAATATGATTTTAATACCTGATATATCTAAAATATTCAACAAGATGCCAAGGCCGATAAAATTCATCCTGAAAACTGTTTTCTCCCTGTCTAATGTACGTCGTTTTGCTGATGTAGCATCCGTGGAACCTTAACCTGGGTCGTTTTAAGTACATATCCCTCCAGGAACGATATCTAGGCTCATATTGCCCGCAGTTTACTCCCCAGACTCTGACGCACGCAAGTCTCCAGAGCTCTGGGTCGCGTGCGGAGATGAAAAATCCGCGACAAACGCGGGAAAACATTTCTAATGAACGCATGTCTAGTTCTGATGACACGACCCATCGTAAAATGTACAAAATTATCTCCAGAGGTAGTGAGGACATGTGTGTCATCTACAGGAACAAATAAAATTAATTATTATTTATAATTAATTAAGACAGGGTGGCTACGAAAGATGATTTCAAAATTCCGATACTTCCCGGTTTTCCAGAGAAGTTTTTCACATTTGTCTCTGGCTCAGAAATTTTATTCGTATCTTTAAGATATTCAAAGTTTTTATTGTATTTTTATTGTCAATAATTAAATTTTATGATTGAATCATGTGGGAAACCAAAAAAAAGTCAATAAAATAAATTACTATGGCCTACTTTTTATTTTTTGATGTTAAAAGTATGTAAGTTAAAATATTTAATGAGAAATTTTATGATTAAAATAAATTCAAAAACACAAGTTACAAAAATTAAGAGACATTAAAAAAATTTCAAATTTTTAAGGAGGGAACGGAGTCTGAAACACAAAAAAAAGAGGATATTTTTGTGATTTTTTTTCAGAGTACCTTCTTCTTTAAAATTATAAAAATTTGTGACATTATTAAGCATCATTCCAAGAATATTCTGCTAAATTTTCATAAAAAAATATTGAAAAATAAGCCAGTGGTAGTGGGGAGAGACGAGTCACCTAAAAAAAATTGTCCATGCCGTAGGCAGGATAACTCATGACTGCTTCATCTGAAATCAAAAAACCAAAAAGATTTCTTTAGTACATAAGTTTATCTTGGATTTGAACGAAGGAATAAACAAAATATTCATTTTTGAATTTTTGGTAAAAGTGCAATCAAAGAATTCTGATTTTTGTCAAAAATTCTTCCTTTTGTTGAATTAAAAAATAAGTAGTCATTGAAAAAAAAAATCCTTTGTTCAAATCTAAGATAAACTTATGTACGAAAGAAATCTTTTTGGTTTTTTGATTTTAGATGAGACAGTCATGAGTTATCCTGCCTACGGCATGGAGACTTTTTTGAGGTGACTCGTCTCTCCCCACTACCACTGGCTTATTTTTCAATATTTTTTTATGAAAATTTAGCAGAATATTCTTGGAATGATGCTTAATAATGTCACAAATTTTGAGAATTTTAATAACGAAACTACTCTGAAAAAAAAATCACAAAAATATCCTCTTTTTTTTGTATCTCAAACCCCTTTCCCCCTTAAATTCTCGGTTCATGACCACCCTGTAAAATTGTGATAAAAAAAAGTAAAAAGACCTTACGCTCTGCTCAAAGCGGGGAAAACAGACACACTGATTCCTATTGACAATTCTCGATAGTTTAGCAACCAGCGCTCCATCTTCGCTGACATCAACCTCATCATTGTCATACGCATCGCCAGAATCAACAATTATTTTTTTATTTTCCTCACTGTTATCAACCTTTTCTTTGATCTTTGGTTTCATAGACTCATATAACCTGAACTCGATGTCCGGGACCAATGATACAGCGCGTTTATAAAATTTAATTGCATCATACAACTCTCCATTTCTCTCGTACTCAATACCTTTGAGAAATAAATCTTTGGCCTGTAAAGAATTTCATTCATTAATTAATAAAAGAAAAATAAAATAAAATAAAATGAAAAAGTTAAATGTATAAATCAAGATTAGAAACTTGGGTTTAAATTTATAAATACTAGCCCTATCTTCTGTTGATAGTTCATGATCAATAGACGTCTTGGCTGAATGACTGGGTACTTCTTTTTTCGGAGATATTTTCAACTCTCGCTGCCATTGCTCACGAAAATTGGCTAGAGCGTCTTGGACACTTGGTGAGGAGGAGGAAGAAGATTCACCTTCATCACCTTGTTGGTTCTACAATTCAATCAATCGCTTTGTTATTAATCTGATACATGTTAAGTTTTCTTTTTTTAGTTCTATTAGAAAGAAGGTCATTTATTTGAATGACAGATTCGGAACAAGTGGAAATGTTTACTTTGTGTATTTTTTTTTTATTTTTTTGTTGAATAGGTGATAGGTTAGAATGACAAGTTGACATTCACAGCTGTGATATATTATAATAATTGTAAGGATCTATTGTAATTTATAAATATGACGTACCATTATTTTATAAATTTTAAGAACTTGATTGTTGTTTTTTGTTTCAATTTATAAATTCGCGGTCAGTATAACGAACGACACATTGGAAAAATAAATTCGCTTGATGTACCGCCGCCATTGTTGTCGTACTGTTATTATTTTGTGTTATATTTATATATAAATATAGATATAGATACGGATAATTTGTAGATTTGTAAGGAAAGGGGAGCAAAGTCGGAATTTTTTTATTAATTCAAATTTCGAGAGGCAAAATGTGGAAGATTTTTTTATAATTTGAAAATTTTGGAGCGAAACGGGCCAGGGATTTTTTAAAAATTAGAATGAGGTAAGATGGACGTGAGGGGGTAAATTGGGTCGTGAAAAATTAATTATAAAAGTGGAAGAATGGAAAATTAACACGAAAAATTTAAATGATAGTAAAGTTATGTGTCAATGTAGCATTGCTACTAAAATTGGCCGACATCTGATAATTTTTGGATTTTTTTTAAACAATAAATCATACAAAAAAAAAATATTTGAAAAAATTGCACCTGTAGTTTTTTTAATTTTCTACGTGTGCATATTTTTAGTTTTTTTTCTTTTTTAATTAACCGGTGAAAAAAAAAATCCTAAAATTTTAGATTGTCTGCTAACTTCTGGATCATGTCATGATCCAGAAGTTAGCAGACAATCGAAAATTTTAGGATTTTTTTAAACAATTGAATTTGTAGAAAAATAAAAAAACTAAAAATATGCACATGAAGAAAATTTAAAAAACTATAAGTGCAATTTTTAAAAAATGATTTTTTTTTATAATTTGTCATTTTAAAAGTAATCCAAAAATTATTAGTCGTCGGCTAACTTCAGTATCATATCATAATGTAGCAGACATTAGACAAATTTAAAATTATTAATAAACCGAGTAAATAATTAATAAAATAAAATTTAAAAAAATGCGCATTTAAAAAATTTTGAAATTAATAAGTGCATTTTTTATAAATTTTATTTTTTAAATTATTTACCCAATTTATTTATAATTTTAAATTTGTCTGATGTCTGCTGACAATTTAAAAAATATTGAAATAATAAATTAAAATGTTACCAGTAATTTGTTCATAAAAATAAAAAAAAAAAAAAAATTGTCTGACGTCTGCTACTTTTAGCATCAAATTATTTACCACCAATTGTTGACAATTTATAATACAAAAAAATTGGGCAGAAAAAATTAATTTTCATCTTTAAAAATTTTTTCTGGTTCATTTTGCCCCACATCAGATTTTTTCATATCTAGGTCATATATTTATTAAATACATTCATATTAGGGACTGAAAAAGTAGAACTAGGCAAAATCTCACATTTCTTAGGGGGCCAGTTTTGTCTCCTCTCCTTCTTCTGAATTTTTTTTCATTGATAAAATTTCCACATATTTAAAATTGTACTCCTATCTAATTGTTATCAATTAATCAGAACATTATTATTTACGACAGTGAAGTAAAAATGATTCTTCATCTGCAAATGCCATCCCCGATCTCAAAAGAATATTTTGCTCAGAGAAGTCTGACAAAATCCCAGACAATCTCCAGATAATTTAAATTTTTGACCCGGCAAAGTGCAACTGTCAAGAAGGATCAGTCAACCCGTCAATTTAATTTCTTACAGCGAGCACGTGAACGAGACTTCCTCAGAAACCTCATACTTAAGAGCTCAAAATACAACTGTCACTTTTTCTATAAAATTTTTTCGGCTTCTCATTACTAAATTACCATAATAAAAAAATAAATAACAAGTTAATTACCATTTTCTTTGTACTTACGTTAACAAGATATCATATAAACAATATTTACCTTAACATACATATGTAATTAATATTCTTACTCAATGAGTTCCCCTAATTACAGTAATCCCACATTTTTTAAATTTTAAAACTCGTTCTAAAATTAAAAAAAAATTCTCACTAAAAAAAAAAAACCTTGACAAAGTATAAAAAATTACAACTTACAATAGTATCTTATTTTTGAATAAAGAAAAGTATAACGTATGATGCAATTACACTAAATAAATTTATGTATAACATATATAATATTTTTTTTTCTCACTTAAACCACTTTCTTTTTAAACGCACAATAAATGTATATAAATCACACATACTTAAAAAAAAAATAAAATAAAATAAAATAAAAAACGTCACTTGTTCATAGTCGAGCAAATAAATCACAGGACCCATCAAAGGAGACAATGCGCATTTAAAAAATAAATTGATATTTTCAGTAGGATTTAAATTATTTGTTTAAAAAAAAAAAAAACGAATTAGTCTCAGTGTAAAAAAAATAATTTTAATAAAATTTAAATGCTTGAATGAAAAGTAGGACATGCTGATGGCTCATCTGATGAATATTGTCAGGTGATTTTTTGGCGTACCCACGAAAGTGGCGAGAGTGTAAAAGCATTTCTCAGAGTAGTATGGAGGTAAATATATTTAAAAAAATACCTGTAAGAATTATAAGTATGCCCACCCTTTTTTCTCCTTCTTTAGTTTCTTCTTCTTCTTCTTTTTCTTTTTCTTTTTTTTCTTCTTCTTCTTCAAGTTGTTTTAAACTCTCAATACCGCACGACCGATTTGCGGTGGCATTAAATATAACGGAGAGAGTATATACATATAATACATACATTACATGAATTTTTTATATTATATGTATGAGAGAGCATGGGAAGTAGCTGTACCTGTAGTGAATAATACAAACAGGTAAGCCAGTGAGCTAATATACAATGTACGGTATGTACATTTCCACCTCTTCGAAAAATTTAACGGACCCCACCGGCAACGTCTTGCTCTCGGTGATACTCCTTTACACTCGTCAACTAAATGTCTGGCTTACAACCGACAAACTGCACAGTTGTGATCATCTTCGAGAAGTAACGACAACTATTACTGTTTATTTATATTAAATACGAAATTTTTATTTATTTATTTATTTATTACTTTGGTTTTTTTTTTAACTGACTCATCATGCGCTTGGTAAGTTTTCTTTTTTTTTAATTGCAATTTTTTTTTTTTTTTCATTAAATTAAATAATAAAATATTTTATTTAATTAATTAATTACTGGGTGATTAAAATGTGATTTAAATATTTATTTTATCAAGTGAAAGTGATAATAAATATATTTATTTTTAAATATTTCGCGGGCTTGTGATGCGGATTTTTGGTCATACGGACAAAATTTTAAAAAATAATTTTTGTGAAAAATTGAATTTTTTTATTTAATTAATTTGAATCCAGACTGAAATTGCTAATGAGCCTTTGGCTAATGAAGCAAACGCGTGCTATAAATTATTTCCGCCGGTTATAATTATAATTACATTAATTATTAATCTAATAACAGGTAAATTAAGTAATTAATTTATTTGAGTGATGAAAGAATAATTAAAAAAAAAACTTAATTAACAAAATTACTTACATTTGCGAGCGAGGTGACGGGGTCAATAAAAATGGGGGATAAAAATCTAATCAATGGAATCTGCGAGCGATAAATTTAAATATGAAGTAAAGAAAATCGTGATCTGGTGAATAAATAAAAATATATCTTCTAGGATATCGAGGGAAAGTGATCGAGCAGGCATTTATCTATTGTATTCGCACAACACGTGGGACGATTATTTTAATGTTATTCCAAATGTGTTTTTACACTTTCCCTCGATTTTTCATTTGCATTAATTATCTCGCTTTTGAAAACCTACAATCCCCGTAAGCTCTGAAAAAAAAATATTCAAATTAGATCTATTGTAAGCTTTAATGTAATCCGCGCTTAACTATCGCGGTGTTTAATTAAATTATTAATTATAAAGACCATTGATTAACTTCTTATATTCTCATTTAATACAGTATTCACGCACGCTCTGTAATCTCGAATTTTCGTCGACCCAATTGCCATGTGGTGCACGCGTGCATCTCAGTTTTTACGGTCTCGTGAAAAAAAAAAAATTCTCCTGGATAGTTAACTTTAATTGTGGTATCGAAAGTCACCGAAGGATATCGATGCTACCAATAATCATGCAATGATTTTTAAAAAACATTAATATTTATTTATTGTTATTATTGTGATATTAATAATGATATTTATTTTTTTTTCATCGGTATTTCAAAGAAAGTATTTTATTATTATATTATTGGGCGTGACCAAGTCCACCGCAAAGATTATATGAGAACGACAACGACAATCTTCTCTTTTCTTTTTAATGCCCGCGGCTAATCCATGACCTAAAGATATTTTGACCTCTAGTGAAAGCAATTAGGGGCGTGTACCTTTACTTAGATGCTTATTGATTTGAAAATTAGTTACCGCGGCAATTTTAATTTTTAATATTTGTTTGTTTATTTGAATTTTTTTTTTATTGTCTGTGTATTTGTTATTATTAATTAACTTTATTTATTGGTGTGTATGTATTTGTAGAGAAAGATAAAGAGAAAACATTTAACTACTTAATTTAATCCAATTAAAATTACCAGTAAGCTCTTTCCTTGTAGAAATTATAAATTGATTTAAATCTTTTTAAAATTAAATTGAGCAAATTATTTTTATTGTTGCAGAAAGTTTTTATATAATTTATATATTTGAACGAATTAAAATTTTTTATTGAAAAGTAATTAATAAAATAATTTAAGTTAAGTAATAAATAATTTATTTATTTACGCGCAAGTTAATTTGTGTGATGATTGATTACATTACGATATATGTTGATAATAAATAATAGTAATAAATATATTATTATTATTATTATTCTTGAAAAATTATAAATTAATTATTGTAATTTAAATAAATTGTAAAAATGATAAAAAAGAAAAAATTATATTTATACATTAAAAATTAAATTTAACCGCAATTCAAAATTGTATTTAAATTTAAATTTAAAATAAAACATTTTTTTTTGTTTAAAAACAAAAAAATTTATTTCGCACGAAAAATTTTGCCTGAAGATGCTGATATATGAAATCAGCGAAATATTACCAATAAACGAATTTTTAATCGATACACTGTAAAAAATCTGGGGGGTAGACGCGGATTAAATTCGGAGTAAATACGAGCGGATGACTAATTTATTTAATCCCCTCGGAGTAAAATTTACTCCGAAGGGGGGTTTATTTAAATATTAAAACTCTAAATTGGAGTGAATGCGAATTTAAATCAAATCCAGGTCACTCCGAAATCACTCCGCTGAATAAAAAAATTTTTATTTACTTCGTATGCAGAGTAATTTTTTTTTCAAACTCCGGAACTCTGGTGACGGAGTGAATTTGAATTTAAATAAAATCTGTAGTTACTCTGCATTTACTACCGATTTTTTTACGGTGTATGAATCGGATGTGCTTTTAATTAAACTCTAGTAATAATAAAAATAATAATAATAATAATAATAATAATGGTGTAGAAATATATTAAAATAAAATCGATCACGTAGATCTGAATTTTAGATTCTTCTCACGAGTTGTAATACATATACAATAATAATAACAATAACAAAAGTTTTTAAGTACATACGCGAATTGCGCCACATCTCGCGACTCAATATGTATATAAATATGTGTATATATATATAGTAAAGAAGTCTCTGGCAGACTTAAGAGACTCCAAGACACGTTTTCATTCGCTTCCTGATAAATAAAACCACACCAGGGCTTTCACCCGCGAGCAAAATATCTCGTTACCTCGACACTTCCTCCCTCAATTTGTCATCGTACCTTCTTTATTAACTCCTCCTTTTTTATATATATATTATTCATTTTCAATTTTTCATCATCCATGTCCACTATAAATTCATATTTCAAATAAAATACTTAACGTATACTATTTTATTGTCACATATTATCCAAGTGATCAATTGGAGAATTTAAATGAATTTATGGATTTAAATGTTGAAAGTGACGCGAATTGACACTTTCCCTAAAGTTATCAATTATTAACATGAATATGAAAATCTACAAATAGAAAATATTTTTACTTTTTTATTTAAATAAATAAATCAAATAATTATTTATGAATTTCGTTAAAATATTTCAAATTTAAATTTCAAAATTTAAATTACCGCGTAAATACTAAAAAAAAATCACCCACTTTTCGTAGCTCATTAAATTTCTGAAAAAAAATTCCGGATACTTTTATCTAAAACAAATTCTTTAAATATAAACATATAATTAAAAAGTAATTAAAAATTTTCGATTTCCAATTGATAAAAATTTGTACAACGACCTTTGATGTTTTATAAAATGTATAATTTACAAGTCATTGGCCGTATCGAAATGAGGCTCTTATTGGTATGGGATGAGACGATCCGGGTCCAGAACCGGCAAGTTCACGAGCGCGTGTAACATCCTCGACATACTCTTCGTCTTCAAGTGAAAGTATCTCTGAGATCTCTCTGTCTGTCTTTTTTCACCGGTACATTAACGTATAGAATCATCTTCTTTACTCTTAAATACCCGTACCAACAACCATTGGATCTTAACTTGTTACTCCATCGCTCTCATCGCTTTTGCTTTTGCACGTACACCCAACTAACGACTATTTTTTTATCCTTGTTGACGGAAACCTACTGGAGTTGTAACTTGTAACCGACTTTATTAATCTCATCTGTTTCCTATACTCATCACTGCTGCAACTCTCACATATTTATATATTTATTCACTTAGTAACCTGTAATTAGCAATTAAGTATTCAAATTACCTCAGTTTCATTGTCTTAAAATTTTTTTAAAATTTATTCAAGGTCTTACGCACAATTGTTATCTAATAAATCGAAATTGTGTCACGAGTTGTAACATAAAAAATTTATATGGAATAATAATAATTATTTTTAACGGTACGTTAATATTCTTAATGGTAATTATGTATGATAATTTAAATCTAAATCTATTAAAAATTACGGCAATAAAATAATAAATATTTAGTATTTATATTTAAACAGGAAGGACACGTGTTACTTTTTTTTTTATCACCATAATTATTTATTATAATTTTTTAGTACTCCATAAAGTTATAATTTATTTTCGAAAGTAAAAACGGTTAATTTAAATTAAAGGGAAAACTTGTATTTTAAATTTATGGTACAAGTTTTGTTTTTTTTTTCTTTTTGACAACTTGGCAAATAATTTTTTAAATAAACAATAAATTTAAAAAAAATGATTACAAATAAAAAATCGATTTTAACTTACGGCAGATGTGAGCTGAGTTTTTGAATTTATCGGAAAATTAATGGGAAAAGATGAAAAAATAAATATCATTTATATGAGAACTTATGGGAGTCATCGGGTTATTTGGTAGTTTAGAAAGTTTCGAAAGAGGTTCGTCGTCGCCTGGGGCGTGTTCCTCTGAAAAAAAAAAACAAGGACAAATTTAAAATGTATACATATTTAGTATTATAATCTGCGACATACATTAGAAATTTTTTTTCTCGGTCATTGTCATAAAAATACAAATTTACTCTACTTGGGATTAGAAGTTATGGGAAAAAAGAAATTTTTTCTTGAATTCTTTAGGGTGATTAATATTTTTAAAAATAATATGTAATTTGAATAAAATAATGATTAATTAATAAACATATTTAAATATGGGAATTAAAAGCAATAGAAATATTAATGTATGATAAGCATTAGAGAAAGCATCCGATGAATTTTAATCATCAATATATTATACAGTACACGTATATATTTACAAGTGTAACTAGTTACCGGTATTTAATGTAAGTGACATTTTTATATTTATCACTATTTGAACTACACGGAAACGGTTGAGTAAAAAGATACTCGTGAGTAATCGAATGTTAACAATAAAATTTAATATTTTATAAAATTGCAGTTCCCATTGGACTTAGCATTAAAATATGATATTTAAGAAGACGTATTATTGGTAAAATAGCATTTACTTAAACATTAAAGCTCTATAAGGGAATATGACATGTTTAAAATCTGTAATTATTATTATTAACTTTTATATTGGCCACTGTCTTTTAATACCTCTGATGCATCTTTGGCGTGATAAACATCCCAGGGTGCGGCTTTCTTCGCAATATTGGCTTTCTTTCACTAAATGTCAAGCTGATTTTCTCCATTATGGAATTATACGGTGGTTACACATCCTCCTATATATATGTATATATATTTTTATCCTTTGCTAAAAAAATTCTAGACCCAACACATTTTTATTAACCATTTTTTCTTTTTTTCTTATCCTTATATTATATCTCTCATCATCTTTTTACCCGCGGTAATTTAAAGACGTGGGAAGCTGGGAACTCACTGAAAAAAAAATAACTTTTGTAAAAATAATATTTTGTTAAGTAGTAAAATTAATAAAAATTATTCCATTTTTTTCTTCTTATCCAATTTTGAAAATATTTTTTTTTACAGAAGAAAATTAATAAAAATTATTGCAAATTTTTTTTCATACCAAATTTTAAAAATTATTTTTATGACAGAAAAAAATTAATAAAAATTATTGCAATATTTTTTTCATGTAAAATTTCAAAAATAATTTTTTTGACAGGAGAAAATTGAAAAAAAAATTTCAGCATATTTTGAACAGTGAAATTTTTTTTCCAAGAAAATTATTTTTAATAAAATCTTTATATTTTTACTCCTAAAATTTATTAGATCAAAAATTTCCAATAGCACATTTTTTTTTGTAGGAAGTTAATTTTTTTTTTAGTTAAAAAAAATTTTAAATGTTCAAAAAAAAAATTCGTTATTTTAAATGATGATAATTTTCACCAAAGTATTTTTTAATTGCCAATATCATTTAGTAATTAGCTAAATATTCTCTCCACTCCTGAGTAATTTTAATAGACTCTTAATTGCAAGATAAAAAGTCATCTGTCAGCGGTATAAAACTAATTTATTACTTTAATTGCTCAAAAGGTTGCGTTTGATATTTTTTCAAATTTAAAATTAAACTATACTTAAAAACAAACAAAATAAAATAAAATGTTATTAATTTTCATTAGTATTTATATAAGTATTTTATAAATAAAATAAATAAAAGAAATAGAGACTCGGGTAAATAGAAATTCGCAATGCGTCACCTACACTTACGTGTACATCAGGAAAGTAAAGAAAAAGTATATAAATAAATATAAACATATATATATACATACTTCAGTACGTGTGAAGATGCTAGCGGTTATTTTAAAGAAGCTGTTCCTATCTATATATGAAGACTATTATGTGATTAAAAGTCTAGATAGCCAGAAGATAATAGAGTTGAGATGAAAGAACGACGAGAAAGACCTTAAGAAAGACATGTCATGTCTGATTTACACTGACGTTTAAATCCAGTCATTTCTGCTTTTGCTTTTGCTTATGAACAAGTAAAGTGTAACTAAATATATTTGCTCAATTTATTCCCATTGGCTAATTGTTTACTCTTATGTATGATATACTATTGTACATATATGTCTATGCTTATGTATATAATATAATATAATATAATAATATGAAGAGATGGTATGCTAGATGGTTAGTGTATTTTTAAAAAATGAGAAAATGCATTAGACATCGGGATGTATGTAGAAATCGTTGGAAATCGCGCCAAGTCTTCATATCACGATATGCACGCACTGCATTATTTTTTTTTTTTATCATTATTATTTATTGCTGTTATCAATTAAACAATTATTCATTTTTATTTGCTTGTTAATTGATAAATTAGAGTCAATTAAGACGGAGATTTAATCGCGATCTAGCGACTCGGGGTTCGAGTCCCGTTGCCGTAATTTTCTGCTATTTTAGTTACGATTAAAATTTTTCATATTTAAGTAAATAATGGTTTAAAAAGATATATAGTCGACTACTCGTTATAAGCCTGCTAGTAAAAAGTCTCTTTCCCTGAATCAGGAGTTACTGAGTCCAAAAAACTTCCCCCACTTAATCACTCTAAGGAATTTCGTACTGGAGTCTGTTATCAGCCTCAGTTAAAATTGTCAATTATAAACTTAGAGTAGGAAAAAATATCCAAATTAATGATGATAATTTACTATCTATGTTTCGCGGAGAATAATTTAATCATTAATGAGTAAAATATAATTTATTGTTCATAATTGTAATGATGAATGACATTTGAAGCTTCTGTTACAATTTAAAAGTTTTATTGAGCATTAAGTTCATCAATAAAATTATTATTATTATTATTACTGTAATTAATACCGTTGTCATTATAATTAAAATTACAATTATTGTAAAAAGATAAGTATTTATTTTAGCGCTTTAAGCACCAGGAAAATCGGGATAGTCGCGTATGTAACAAAACGTAAATCTGACGTTTAAAATCAAAAGGCTTATAACGGGTAGTCGATACCAAGATTAAATGCACGGTAGTAGAAAGACTGAAACTCCTAGAAAAATTTCCCCTACGTTCCCTAGACCAGGATTATGACGGGTAGTTGACTACATAAAATTTTGTGTTGACATCAACAAAGCGAACTCTTCCTATTTCTTATACTAGAATTATGCAACAAGATAATATTTGCATGAGAAAATACAGATATATAAATTTTTTTTTTGTTGTTAAAGTCGTTTATCATAATGTGGCCATGAGAAAACCACTAAACCATTTACGACCTTCATTATATATTACGCTATTATGGTGCCATTACCATTCTAGTAATTTCCCTTTTATAAGACAGTTGCAATTCTTTTTATATCTCTTCTGTATTATTTGTTTGTTTGTTTTCTTCATTTTATTTTATAACCAACCTGTAAAAATAATAAAAAATATTTATTAAAAATAAAATAATAATAATAATAATAATAATAATAATAATAATAATAATAATAATAATAATAATAATAATAATAATAATAATAATAATAATAATAATAATAATAATAATAATAATAATAATAATAATAATAATAATAGTAATAGGCTATAAAAAATTAGCGAAGTGAACGCGAATTAAATCCGGGCCGATTGCGGATTTAAATAAAATTCAGGTCATTCTGAAATAATTCCATTGAAAAAAAAACTTCTTATTTACTCCGTATGCGGAAACTTTTTTTTACTCCGGAACTCCAAGTGATGGAGTTAATTCGGGCAGATGACTGCATATTTATTTAATCTCTTTGGAGTAAAATTCTCTCCGAAGGGGAGTTTATTTTAATATTAAAACTCCGAATCGGAGTGAATGCGGATTTAAATAAAATCTAGATCACTCTGAAATCACTCCACTGTAAAAACAAACTCCATATTTACTGCATTCACTGAATTCACTCCTAATTTTTTCTAGTGTAATAATAATAATAATAATAATAATAATAAATAAATAAATATAAATTTAAATAAAATAATAGAGATGTTCGGACAATTTAATATCTTAATAAATGTATATGTTTATAAGAATGTAAATGATTAGATTGAGAATTATATTATGAGACAGGTTGTTGTGGGCGTAAAGTAAGACGTGAATACATTTGAGCGAAGCAATAAAGAGATTTAAAATGAAACTTGCTGAGAATAATCATCAATCTTATGTAAACTTGTCTAAATAATTACATTGGATTCAATCTTCTTTATTACTATTTTATATTAGTTTTCATGATTAGACCACCCGCAGTATCACAAACTGACCTAAAAAAATATTAAATTACTTTACAAGTGATTAAAATCCTTAAAAAATATCATAATCCCATATAGAAGACTATAACATTAATTTACAATGGGCGGTACAGATTAAATATTGAAACATTTGTTTACTTTGATTATAGCAAAATAAATAGATTGTTAATTTTAATGATTACAGATATTACCGTTGATCCTGTGTGCCTTTATAATAAAATTAAAGGCGGAATCAGTTCCCACAATAAATGGATTGCCGCCACTGAAGCTGGATAAAAATTTACGTCGGGCTTTATTGCGTGCATTAGAAGACTTGGAAGCTGAGTCAGCTGAAGACAGGTCGGATCTACCGACAGCCGAGCAGCTGGTTCTTAAATTACAGTCACAAGTCAGTGAAGAACAAGATAATTTAGAACAAAACCATAGTCAAGAACAAGAGAAAGAAGAAAACAATGAAACTACGCCGTTATCAGAACGTTTTAAAGGCGCATCGATAACTTACGATGAATTTCCCGGTGACTCGGAGGATATC
Organism: Microplitis deprimator; assembly: GCA_964016945.1. Lineage (NCBI taxonomy): Eukaryota > Metazoa > Arthropoda > Insecta > Hymenoptera > Braconidae > Microplitis > Microplitis deprimator. Next base: position 3,766,947 of record OZ024709.1, on the reverse strand, counting down.
AATGAAGAAAAGTTACAAAATTCAACATTTATTGAGTCAGATAAATACCAAGCGGATGAGCCGAGTTCGGAAGAAGTGAAATCGGAAAACAGCAAAGAATTAAATCAAAAACTTGATGTGCTGTTGGGTGATCAGGCAGTGATTGAAAAATCCCCAGAGCCACTACAAGTAGAGCAAATAGAAACGCGCAGTGTTAAATCAATTGGACACTCAGCAAACAGAATACAAAATTCATTTAAGCCAATCGCCAAAGACATCAATAATCACAATCACAATAATGACAATAAAGAGACATTGGCAATAAGTTCAAGCAACGGAATAGCATCTGCGTCAGCTAATTCCCTGATATCGCCTAGTCCGACGGTGTCCAGTCCAACGGCACGTCCAGCTAAGAATACATCGGCGCCTTTGTTACCCACAGTAGCGGCAGAAACTGAAAATAAAAGCAAAGAAAAATCCGAGGTTAAAATATTCCAGGCACCGCTCGTTGCAGCTTTCACTGTCCAGCAAGACGAAAGGGGCGTTCCTAAAAGTGTAGTACCTATTTACAAGCCAGACGGCAATGGCCAGGCTTTGACTCTGCAAGAGCAGTTGGAATTCAAACAGCAATTGCTGGAAAAACAATTGGCGGAGCTTCAAGCCCAGCAGATACAGCAAACCCAGTTTTTAATTAGACAGCAGCAGTTGTATCAAGAGCAGCAGCGACAAAAACAGAGGCAATTTTATCTTGCGGAACAGGCGAGGCTCAAATTGTTGGAAGAACAAAAAAATAATCAGTTGAGTTCCTTACAGCAGCAGCAGCAGCAGCAGCAGCAACAACCACTGGGTTTACAACAACAGCAACAACATTTGACTCTTCAACATCAACAGCAGCAACAACAGCAGCAATTGTCATTTCAACAGCAACAACAACAGCAACAATTGTCTCTTCAACAACATCAGCAGCAACAACAACTGTCTCTTCAGCAGCAACAACAACAGCAACAACAGCAGCAATTGCCGCAGCAACAACCTCTAGGTGCTTTCAGCCAAAATCTTCAGACACTTCAGTTACCTTCGAAGAACTCAAACGTCCAATTCCAAGCTAGTCTCGGGTTCCAGGTGCCCCATGCAGCCCCATCTCCAGCCTTCCAGTCAAATATTCCAGAGCCATTGCGGACCCAGCAGCTGCCGCACCAGAATCAACTGAAGCAAAACTTTAATCACAATCATAACTCCAATAATTTATCACCGCAACAGTCATTCCTGAGGGCTCAAGACCAGCGACTGGGTGTCCAAAGTTTTCCGTCAGTGTCTGTGGACTTTCAGCCACCGGCAGTATCAACTTCCGCGAGATTTAATCGGCAAGAAGCTTTGGGATCTGTGGGTAACTTTGGCATAAATGACAACCGACAACAGACGCGCAATCATTTAGTGTTTGATTTACCGCGACCCGATTCGCGGTTCGTGCCTTTCAATCAATTCACCTCGTTCAGGCAGCCGCTCCACAGGCCCACTCCCGCACGGCAAATTCAGCAGCTTCTCTTCCAATCCGGGGTCGCTAATGAGCTAGGCCGCAATCATGGCACACCAGGAAACCAAGAAGATTTGAATATCGTATCCAAAGTCCTGGCTCTCAATGTCGGCGCATTGCCCTCGAAAAATTTAAATTTCAACGACAATTTCTTCGGTCGCGCGTGAATTTAAAATACGTCATCTTCTTAATGTTACTTCCTCAATGTAAGTTTCAGTACATCATTAAATTTCTCAAATAATTTAATAGTAAACATAAACATAAATGCCAGTAACTTGTGTGAAAGCAAACGTGAACTTGTCATCAAAATTTCTCTTGCACTAAAAAAAAAAAAGTAAAAACATTTACAGATTCAAGTAAATGCATTTTGCCAGATAAAAATTTTATTAAGTCAAGTAAAAATATATATATTTTAGCAAAATGTATACAAAGTTTATAATTAAATTTTACTTGACTCAATAAAATTTTTAATTGCAATTAAAAATTATTTTTCTGTTTTTTTCCATCGCATTATTAACAATTTGATAAATTTAAGTCACAGGCCAGATTTGCGACCAACAAATATATGTTATAAATAAAAATATAATAAGAGAATAAAAAATTGAAGTACATTGCGCATCGTTATTGTAATAAGGAAGCTGATTCCTTAACAAGACTAATGATATTAATTAAAATCCTCATGTATACTCTTGGGAAGCGAGCATTCTTCAGAGGTAAACATACGGGAATCCCTCATATATATATTTATATATATTTAAAAACTTACTGGTAACATAAGAATTAACTAGACAATTTCAGAAAATGCTATTGCGTAAGCAATTATGTGTTGCCTTTGTCCTAAGATATATATAATAACTTTTGTTTGTCGCCTCACTTTACTGTTACACATTTTTACTATCCGTCTACTTACTAAATATTTAATACTTTACTGACTTCTAATTACTATTAAGTAATTTACTTGCTCAGCTATCTTTTCATCTCTATTATATATACACGCGTTATATAAATGTACAACCTAAATATATGACGATGAGTTTTCGGGTTATGATAAATGAAAACTTGTGTGTAATTTTAATCAGATAAAATATTCATTCTCACCATTAGTAAGTTATTTAAAACATAAATATATAAATAAATGTATAATTCCCATGAAAAAAATTTATTAAAAAAATATATGAAAAATATATTTATCATAAGTAACTTTTGGACTATTTTTATATATATTTCAAATTTAATTTAAATATATTAAAAATATATAAAAATATATGTATGAAAATATATTAAATATATATATAAAATTATCAAAAATATTACAATATATATTTAGTATATTTTTTTATATTTTCATACATATATTTTTTATATATTCTAAAATATACTGTAAAAAGAGCGGTGTTAAAAATGGACTCAATTTAAAACCGCGCGGTGTTAAAATGAAATAGCACCGGTGTAGGCGGTGTAATTTGGCGGTGTTAAGTCGGTGTAAAAAAAAAAATTCTACGTATAGAAATTAGAAAAAAATATATATAAATTTAATGAATATTATCTGGAGGAAATTTCAATTTTGCTGTGTACTTATTTAAATAATTATTTATGTCATACGTAATTCATTTAAAAATTACACAATTTTACTCCCACCATTTTAATCACCAATAATTTAATTAATTAATAAAAATACTTTTTAATTTTCATGATCGAGTAAGTAAAAATATTCACAAAGTTAAATATTTTAAACACCGAAAAATATTTTAACACCGGGAAATTTTTTTAACACCGGTAAAAAATATTTACACCTTCGGCGGTGTTGAAATTTAACACCGAAAATTTTAACACCTACACCACATGGACTTACCCCGATTTTTTTATAGTGTATTTTAAATATATTAAATTCCATTTAAAATATATGAAATATATACGAAAATCGGCCAAAAGTTATCAATTAAGAATATATTTTTCATATATTTTTTTGATAAATTTTTTTTCATGAAGAAAATGTGTTGGTCATTAAAATAAAATGTTAAAGTGAACGCGACAGTGCTCAAAGAAATCTTTGATTTATTTAAAAAGAAATAATAATTAAAAGTCTTTATTACTTTTGCTAAGAGTTTAATTATTAATTAGTTGTTAAATAATAATAATAGTAGAAATAAAAATAATTGTAGTTGTAATAAAAATAATAATAATGAATGTTATTTATGATCAATTAAAATAATAGTCTTAAATGTCAAGGTCAGAGATCATTTAAGTTATAAAGAAGAATAAAAGAAAAGAAGAAATGAATACGCGACGATTGTTAAATTGAAAATGAAAACAGGGAAAGTTTTTAGCTGCTATAAAGGACAAGAGTTTGAATTTTTTTCGTTAAATATAAGCTTGTATGGGCGATTATATATACAATGGGAATACAATTGTATATTTTATTAGAAAATATCGCTGTTGGTAATACGTCAACTTAATCTTCTTCTTCTTCTTCTTCTTCTTGTTATTCAGGTACATAAATTGTGTTGTACATTGAGAAAAAAAAAAAAAATAACTTGTAAATACGGTTCCGTTACAAAATATCCGCAGACGTAAATATCCGGGGGCAAAATAATCGCAAACAAAAAATAGGACGACAAAATAAAGACAAAATTAATCTAAACACTCGCAGAAAAAAGAAACTAAAAACTAGTGTTTGAAATTATAACCCGGAACCTGGAGGTTCACACCCATGGGTATCAATATAAGGAATTTCAACATTCCGAACAATAAATTTTATGATACGCCTTATAAATTTTTTATGTGTTAGTTACGATTTCAAAAGTTCAAATGTTAATTTTTCCTGCGTAGATAATAAATTTTAATTTTGATCCTAGAATTATTTACGTTTTAATTATAAATGAAATTATTGTTTAGAATGATAGTAATTACTGCTCACTTTATTCATTTTTTCCATTGATTAATTAAACATATATGATTATATTGAACTAATGAGTCTTTGAATGAAATGTTAACTAGTGTAAATTAATGATAAACTATCAGAAAAAAAATATTTGTTTATCACGACTAAATTTAACTTAATTATTAATCATTACAAATAAAAATAAAAAATGCATTCTAAAGAAATACTATTCAATAAAGTTTTTCAGTTCTTTACACTGTAAAAAATTTGCGGATCAAATCAGGAATGAATGCGGAGCGGGTGACTTTTTATTTATTTAATTCTCTTGGAATAAAATTAATTCCAAAGAGAAGTTTATTTTAATATTTAAACTCCGAGTGTCGAAGTGAATTCGGATTTAAATGGAATCTGTAATCACTCCGAATTCACTTCCGATTTTTTACAGTGTATGCGTTTGCAATAATAAAATTTGAAGAATCACAAGTTTGTAAATTTTATTTAAATGTTTGCGGATATTTTGTCTGCAGATATTTTTGTCCGCGGATGCTTTCCCACGGATATTTTGTCACGGGTGTTTTGTTCTCGAATAACTAAACGCGGTACTTGTAAAAACAATATTTTCTCAAGTAATAAATCAGTAAAAATTATTATAGTATTAAATTCATTTCTATTTGCAGAATTATTTTCTTGAATGATTCCGAAGTTAGTAGACAGTTAACAATTTTCGGAATTTTTTTTCACGAATTAATTGAAAAAATAAAAAAACTAAAAATTTGCACATGTAGAAAACTAAAAAATCTACAAGTGCAATTTTTTGAAATATTTATTTTTTCATAATTAATAATTTTTTAAAAAGTCCAAAAATTAGTAAACGTCGGCTAACTTAAGTATCATTTTCTTTATAGAAGAAAATCGAAATTTACTTACACTGATTTTCGAAAAATTAATATTTTGATTAATTAATCAATAAGTGTCCATAATACCCGTGATAAACTTGGATATTTACTTAAACTATTAAAAAAAAAACCAGCTGATTATGAGCTAAACTTAAGTTTCTCTGATTAAGAAAACGATTTTGAATGTCTTTAATTTTTCGCGCCAAAACTAAATTAGATTTAAAAATTTCAATAGCATAATTTTTTGTGAAAAAAAATACAATGTTTCTAAGTTTTTTTTTTTCTCAGTGTATGTATGTATATATGTATGTGTATATGTATACCTTTATATGTATGTTGTTAAGTATAGTAACTGGTAACTCTGGTAGTTATGGTTGATTTCCTGAAAGATGCGATGAGTTAATGCTGGAGCAGGAGACAGAAGATGAAAAGAAACAGCGCATCAGCAAAATCGTGTTGTGTTGAATTGAAACTTGCGAACGTCCTCAATTTCACAAACGCCTTTGGCATTCAATTACTGATTTCTCTTGTCCTACCAAATCAATGACGATAAATAATAATAATAAATTTTTTAAAAACATTTTTCTTTTTTTACTGGCTCTAATTATATTTAAATTTATAACTTTAATTATTTCGTCGTGTGTAACGTAATGAGACTAGTTAAATTTAAATTTAAATATATATATTATTGTTATTATTACTATTAATATTAAGTTATTAAATAACGAGTAAGTGTGAATAACAATTAAATCTATTTACTTGGTACTTAAATATTAAAATTTATAATAAATAATTAATTTTTAATAAATGCCTGTATACTTGAAGGTGGACTGTAAAAAATAATAAATAAAAGCCAATAGATAACTTACTTTGTATCATGTTATTGTAATAAATACTAATTACTAATTAATTTATTGTCATTTACTTATTTTTAAATAAAATACTTGGGAAAAATTTTGAAAAATTATAGTACAGTAATTAGCTGACATTTAATTTTTTTATTTTTTTTTAAGCGATAAATTGTAAAAAAAATATTTTTGAAAATTGCACCTGTAGTTTTTAAAATTTTCTACGTGTGCATTTTTTTTTTAATTGATTTGTTGAAAAAAAAACCAAAAATTTTTAATTGTCTGCTAATGAGGATCACAAAATTATGATACTGAAATCGACTGACATCTAATGATTTTTTGATTTTTGAAAAAATGATAAATTATGAAACAAAAAATTATTTTTAAAAATTGCACCTGTAGTTTTTTTAATTTTCTACGGGTGCATTTTTTTTTCAATTGATTTGTTAAAAAAAATCCAAAAATTTTTAATTGTTTGCTAACTTCCGGATCATTAAAAAAATTATGTTACTGAAATTAGCTGTCATCTACTTTTTTTATTTATTAAAAAGCGATAAATTGTAAAAAAAATATTTTTAAAAATTGCACCTGTAGTTTTTTAAATTTTCTACATGTGCATTTTTTTTTAAATTGATTTTTAAAAAAAAAAATTCAGAAATTTTTAATTGTCTGCTGACTTCAGAATTATAAAAAAAATCATATCTAGAATTCTTTCAAATATTTTTTGTTGTTTTAAAAAAAAAAAATTTTTTTAAATGAACTCGAGTGTCATTAAAATAAATTAAAAATTTTTTTGTCAGTATTTAATTTTTTCATTTGAAATTTAAAAAAATTAAATTTATTATCTGCTACTTTCAGCTGAATAATTTAGAACGTAATTGTTGATAATTGATTTTTACTGTCAATCATTATTGATGTAATTGTATATAATTATTTATAAATATGTCTACTTACTATAGGTAATGATATTTTAATTGGATTTATGATTTGCGACTGAAAATATGAGTACTCGGTGTCAAGGCATCGGAATGTCTGTTAAATTCTATTACTATGGTAATTAAAATTTAAATTTATACCTTCTGCGCAGTAATTGCGGCGCAACGCAATCTGTTGAATGAAAATTGTACTCGTTTTTGAATTGCACTTATTTTTTTTTCCGTCAGTTCTAGAGTCGCAATCGTCGGGATCTAACCTAAAAAATAAAGTAAACATTTGGTGGAATAAATAAAAGTTTAAATTTATAAATTAATTAGTTTTATTAATAATTAAAATATTTATTTTTTAAATTAAAATGACGGAAGAGAAAATTGGATCTTTAGCTGAGGAAGCTCTTAAACGAAAACAGAGATTAGCTGAATTAAAACGAAAAAATGAAGAGAAACAAGAAAATCCTAATGCATTCGGAAATTTACCCAAGTAAGTTTTTTTTAGTGTCTATTTAATTTTTTAAAATAATTCGGTACTTAGCCGATGAGTGTGAATGTAACTGACAGGTGGGAATTTTTTAAATTTTTGAATTTATAAATAAATAGTAGGTAAGTAAAATAAAAATTAAAAAATACGTCTTTAGATCAATGAAAATTCCGTACGCGCATTTTTTTAAATTTAATTTTTTATCATTTATTTATTTCAAATTTATAAAATATCTCATGTCTGGTACATTCATACTAACAATTACCCGACTGATAACTTTTGAATTTTTTTAAAACGATAAATTATTAAAAAAAAAATATTTAAAAAAATTGCACCCATAGTTTTTTCAATTTTCTACATGTGCATTTTTTTATCTGTTATTTTTTTGTAATCGATCTGTTCAAAAAAAAAATCCGAAGTTAGTTAATTGTCTGTTTAGTTCAGGATCATAAAAAAATGATACCGAAGTTAGCCGACGTCTGATAATTTTTGAATTTTTTTTTAAACGATAAATTATAAAAAAAAAATTGCACCTATAGCTTTTTAAATTTTCTACATGTGCATTTTTTTTTTATTTTTTTTATTGAGTTGTTGAGAAAAAAAACCAAAAAATTTTTAATCGTCTGTTAACTTAAGGATCCAAAAAATAATTTACTTAATAAATAATTTATTTCAGACCGAAATTCCGAAGTTACAAACCTCAAGATGAAAATTTAAAAGAAAACGTCCTCGAAGATGCTAAACCAGGTGATGTTGAATCAGAAGTCCAAGATCTATTGTCTGCAGCCCAGTCCAAAGTCGTCATTGAAGAACTCGTAAGTTTTTTTTCTATCGATTATTAAAATCAAGTCCCTATGATATAAATTTTTTATTTATTTTTTTCTTTACTAACTCTAATAAATTTCCATCTAGGACATTGCGAGCTTGGCTCCCCGGAAACCTGATTGGGATCTGAAACGTGACGTGTCTAAAAAATTTGAAAAATTAGAACGTCAGACACAGAAGGCCATCGCTGAGTTAATTCTCGATCGTTTGAAAGAAGGAAAGGCGGATAATTTACCAGAGTTGGTGAAAATTAGTTGAGAAAAACGTGATAATTGTATAAGTATGAAGTTTTACCTGATAGATAATAAAATTTATAATTTTTATATTTGATATTATTATTATTTATAACTTAAAAGTAATTGATTATTTAATAAATTATATTTAAGTATCACATTTAAAATTTATTCTCATCTATTTACAGTCGCACTCTTAATTATTTAATTATTTACTTAAAAGTCATGTTCTCACTCGTTTAAATAATAAATAAATTACCCAGAGATTTTCTTAATTATATTTTGACTCAGAGTTACTTGAAGTAACAGACCCAATATCAGATCAAGAATTAATTGCCAGTAAATTTGATGATATTGAAGTTAACTGACGTCTTATAATTTTTGGATTTTTTTAAAAACGATAAATTAACAAAAAAAAAAAAACTGAAAAAATGCACCTATAGTTTTTAAAATTTTCTACATGTGCATATTTTTAGTTTTTTTTTTTTGTCATTGAATTGATGAAAAAAAAAAAAATCCGAAAATTGTCGATTGTCTGGTAACTTTTGATACTGAAATTAGCTAACGTCAAAACGATAAAGTATAAAAAAAAAAATACACTTAGAGTTTTTTTAATTTCATACACGTGCATTTTTTTCTTTTTTTTTTTTCGTAACATTTGTTGAGAAAAAAGAAATTGAAAATTGAAAATTGTCTTTTAACTTCAGGATCATTAAATTTGAATGTTAATTGGACATTGGATCTCTGACCTCAATTATTATAAATTACAAATAATTAAAAAAAAAAATCACAATTCAAATACCGAAGAACGCAAGCCATAATTCTGGAGGGATTGCTAATAGCAGTGCAAAAAATGTTATCGATAACGAAGAAGTTGGTTTAGTTTCTCCAGAATTATCATACAGGTCACTTATCACAACATTGTTGAAAATTTTTCTCCCCTCCAGAGACTGGACCGGCCGGAAGTTGTGAGTAAGTTTTTGTTTGCCAAAAGTCTTCACATTTCTGAACGCTTCGATCTGTTTTTAAAGAAAAATTTTATAAATATTTTTAAGTAACAGCTGAAGTTACTCCGACTGCGCTAAAATAATTAATGACGGCTGTGCTAATTAATAATTATAAAATAAATTAAGACTCACTTGCTCATGAGTTAAACGGAATGAGTCTTTGAAGTCAATCCATATGACAACTTCTGAACATGGAGGTGTAGTAAGAGACCCGTGATATGTATAGTAATTAGAGACAATTATTTCACCTGGTAGTAATAATTTTTCGGGATTTATTGGTGCATTTAGTGTTATATTTGTGTTAACTTCTTCAATCATCGGAAGTGCTGCCACTAGAGGTTCATATGATTCATTATATTCGTCGACCTAAAAAAGTTATGTAGCATAAATATATAAATTTATGTAGTAATTAATTTTAAAATTACCTCCACAAAGTAAGCAAGAACTGCGAGACCATCGGAATAATGCATCGCGGCTTCCATTGATCCGTAAGTTTTTTTGTAAAAGACCGCGTGGAGTTCCATCGCGAATGCGTGATTATTAATACGATCTTCAGAGCCCTCGTTGTCGTCAGAACCCCAGTGAAAGTGCATTTGTTTGAAGACGTAGGGGTACGCATCCAAAGGACCTCCATATATTCTTATAAGATCCGGATTTTTGAATGTAATTGTTACTAAAAATATATAAATTTATTAGTAGTGACTACTTTCGATCGGTTATTAATTGATACTTTAATTACTCTACCGATCGTTAATTTTTATTTTAAATAATTTATTTTTTTGAAAATCTATCAATAAAATCTATGGAGGATTATATGGAAGTCCATAGAAATTTATATAGGATATTATGGATTTATATAGGAAATCAATATGCGAAACTATGAATACCTGGATTCCCGTATAGAAAATCCATATGGGAAACTAAAAATTTATATAAAAATCCATGGGAATCAACATAAGAGAGTACAGATTTATACGGGAATCCATATGGGAAACTATAGATTTATATAAGGATCCATGGGAATCAACATAGAAAAGTACAGATTTATATAAGAATCCATATGGGAAACTATGGATACCTGGATGCCCATATGGGAACCTGTGGATTTATATAAGGATCCATGGGAATCAACATAGAAAAGTACAGATTTATATAGGAATCCATATGGGAAACTATGGATACTTGGATGCCCATATGGGAACCTGTGGATTTATATAAGGATTCATGGGAATCAATATAGAAAAGTACAGATTTATATAGGAATCCATATGGGAAACTATAAATACTGGGATTCCCGTATAGAAAATCCATATGGGAAACTATAGATTTATATAAGGATCCATGGGAATCAACATAGAAAAGTACAGATTTATATAGGAATCCATATGGGAAACTATGGATACCTGGATGCCCATATGGGAACCTATGGATTTATATAAGGATCCATGGGAATCAATATAGAAAAGTACAGATTTATATAGGAATCCATATGGGAAACTATAAATACTGGGATTCCCATATAGAAAATCCATATGGGAAGCTATGGATTTATATAAAAATTCATGGAAATTAACATAGAAAAGTACGGATTTATATGATAAAGTATGAGTACTTGACTTCCCATATAAAAAATACATGTAGGAACTTGGATACTTGAATTCCCATATTATAAATTTATCGGGAACTGGATCCCTGGATTTCTATGGAAAAATTTAATATACATAGTGAACTAGGTACGCCCACATAGGAATCTAAACTAAGTTCCTATATAGATTTATCATGGTTTAGATTCCCATGGGAAATCAATGTAAAAATCCCCATAGGAATCCATACTAGATTCTCATATGGATTTGCGATAGTGTTGATTCCCATGGGAAGTCAAGTAAGAATCTATACCATATCTAAAAGTTCCCATAGAATCTACTGAAATAGGTCAAAAACCCCATAAACTCCCATAGACATATTTTACTTGGTTTCTATGGGATTTTTACCCATTTCAGTGAATTCTATGAAAACTTTTGAATAGGGAGTAGAAATCTATGCTGGATTCCTGTAGGAAACCTTCCAAAAACACCATATGGAATTCCCACATGGATTTTTTTATAGAGAACTTAAAATTCTTTTTTTAATGGCCATTTTTTTTCCAAGCCTACAAAATATTGAATTCACATAACTGGGAGTTGAATCTTTTGACGTTTATCTTAAACCCGCATTACAAAGAAAAGCTTCATTTGATAATTTTAAATGATAAATAAACACGTGATATTTAAATAATATAATCCCCATACAGGGCTGCGGTTATTTAAATCCTATAAACTTTTTTCTTTTACCGGGAATTTAAACTTGAAAAAAAATTACCAGTGTGCCCATTATTAGTAAGCGTTGTTTCTTGAGGCTCTTGAAGGCCCACAAATTTGAGTGAAGGAAATCTAACGTCCTCGACATCATGGTCTTCAATATTTATGGGTGATTGATGTTTTCCTTTACAAGTTTGAAATTCTTTGTTCCAATATTGCGGTCCTGCAAAAAAAGTATAAAAATTATTTCTGTAATTATAAATAAAAATAATTGCTATCATAAGTAAACACAAGTCAATGACTTTACTGTACCAAGAATCCCATCATAACTGAAGTTGTGATGCCCCGATGATTTATCTAAAAAAAATAAAAGTGTTTTTCATAAATTCATTCATTTAAAAAATTTTTTTTCTAAGATATTTCAGATATTTATTAAAAAAAAAATTAACTGTCAATTTATTTGATATATTTATTGTTATTAAATAAAATATATAATTCAGTAGCTGTCTTATTTGTCATCGGAAATATGACAGTAATGACAAAGTAACTTATTACAATATATATAATAAAAATGTACATATATTTATATATTTATATAGACTGTGGATGTACGTAAAAACGTAATAGTCTCAATTAGTAAGTCTACATTCAAGTCCTCGACCTTCAAATAAAATTACGATATCATACTCATTATATTTAAAATATATATATATATAGTTAAAAAATTTTATATTTACTATTAACGTCAATGTAAATGTTGTAATCCCAATAAAAAAAATTATAAAATAAAAAAAAAAATTTTTTTATTTAAATACCGTGAGAATTTATTTGCTGCGTAAGATCCGTTAACATTTTCATTGTTTTTAAACCAACGATCTATCGCATTGTTTATCATTTTTAACAATCTTTGATATACATTTATATATATATTATGTGTTAACAGACATTTCCTCTGTTTTTTTTTTTGTGAAATTAAAGTAATGATAATAATAAATTTTTGTTTAGTTGGGTAATTTTTTTCGGCATAAATTTATTTATTTACTTAACATATTTTAAAAAATATCACTAATTTACATAAATTTATTTGGGTATTTATTGCGAAATTTAAAAATTAAAATAAATATTTATTTTTAATTTTTTATATATGTATTCATATAGCAATTGATGATATTATCCTTCACCTAGTTGGCAAAAGACTCCAGAATAATATGAAATTTTATTGTCACGAGTTATCCTGTCCCATTATTATCAAGGATAATGAGGAAAACGTGTATTTATAAATAAATTTTTTTTAACAATTATTTGATGTAATTGGAAACTGATTACAAGTTTAAAAAATATATATATTTTTTTTGAATCTAGATGTATCTTTGTTACACAATTATTATATAAATATAACATATTATTATATATATTAAAATACTATAGGTGGGAGATTATTGTTATAGTTATGTGATTCTGAAATTCGATTATAACATTACGTAATACAAGTAACTTGTAATGTTATATATTAATTTTAATTAGCAACTTATATATTTGCAATTAACAATGTATTGAAATTTAAAAATACATCATTTTTCATACATCAATTAATTAATTGATTAACTAAAAATAAGGATGAGTTAATTTAGAAGATATTAAACAGATTCGTCTTGTCAATTATTCATATGAGTGATCGACTGCAGTTTTTATCAACTCGCGATAGTTAATTTTAATTATAGCGCTCATATGATTCATTTTTGTTTTAATTATTAATAATGAAGAGTAATTAATTTTTTTTTTTTGTTCTAGAACAAAATGTGAGTCAAAAGTTACGGAAATTTTTTTATTTTACTGCATCTTTATGTATGAAATAAAAAAAAAGCGATAAAAAATTAACTGAGTTTTAATAGACGTTAAATATATATTCAAATATACAGAGTAAATATTTTAAGTGAAAACTTTTAATGGAGATCCGAAAGTATCTTACGGTAAATTTTTTTTTTTAACTAGAAAAAAGTATGACGTCTATTAGGTAATAACCCAGTACCCTATTAAGGAACTAGTACCTGATCACTCATGTATTTGTATATCTATATTTACTAAATATATATATATAGAAATACATCAAGTGATCGGGTACTAGGTCTTTGACCTTTGATCTATCAAATTTTTTTTTTTAAAAAGTAAATTAACGGATAAGAAAAATTTTATATGAAAATATAATGTCATATATTTGAGTATATATAAAAAAAAATATATGTTAATATATCATAATTTAATGTACACAATTTTTCATGTTTAAAAATAAAATAAAATTAAAAAAATAAATAATGAATGAGTAAATTTATCAGATGTAATGTAACTACTGTATGAAAAAAATTACATTGTAAAATATACTACTATTTGATATATTTTAAAAGCTTCATAAATATGAAATTATATATGTAAACATGTATGATCTTTTATATAATCGATTTTATTGTTCTAACATATTATTAATTGTATCAAAGGTTGTGTATAAGATAAAATAAAATAATATATACATATATGTATATATTTTACCGCAATATCATATTTAAATATTTTATCTTTATATTTTGTTTACAATCCGGGAATTAAAATAAATAAATTAAAAAAATCAATCAGTTCTTTTAACCCCAAGATAAATTTTCTAGACAAAGTAAATTTTTTTTTTAAATGACGGTCCTTTTAATTAATGAATGAAATGATTAATTAATTCTCAGTATTTATTTAAAGTCAAATCATTATTAAATTTTATTTATTTCTCAGAATCATTACCGCGAATTTACTCAGTAGATTAATTTCTATTCTTGACATGTAATGCGTTCATATCAAATGTAAAAAAAAAAGTTGTAAACATGTTAAAAAATGCATGTAAGCATTTATGGTAAAAGGAAACACAGTCTCAAATGAACTTAATAAATAACTGCAATCATTAATCTGTCAGAATTATGATAACAAAGTTAATTATTGTTTCCTATCAATAAATAAAAATAAGGAGTAAAAAAAAACAAAAGTTATGTCACAATGTGGTGATGATTAATTTGAATTAATATTTGTATCACGGGTTTTTTTATATCGCGCATTGTTATTTCTTTCTTTCCGACTTTGTTTAAATTTTTTTTTTTTTACTACTTTACATGCATCATGTCGTGACGCTACCGGAAGTATAAAAAATATATTAGGATGACCGATGCACGAAGTGTATTATAGATTATATTATTAAAATATAAATAAATAAATGAATGGTAATACTACGTGACTTTCTTTACTTGTAACAGATAAAACTAACGGTCAATGGCTAACTTTGTTTTTTGTTCGGTTGTGAAAAAATATCCTGTTACGTTTTTTTTTTTTTTCCGCCTTTGTGAGAAGATTTTACTAGACCATTTATCTTCTGACAGCTAAATTTTTTTTTCTTATTCTACTTTTGCAGAAAATTTTTCTTAAAGATGTGACCGTTCTTGCAGGTATAGTTTACTTTAGATGCCGGTGCATTCTTTAAAATTTTATTTTTTAAATGAAAAAATGTTTTTTTTTATTTTTAAATAATAAAAAATTTTAATATGAATATGGAAATAAAAAAAAAAAATTTAATTATGCAAAATTTATTTTTAAGTACAATAACTTTTTCAAAGTTCGCTGTATTTAATTTTTTAAACAAATAAATTATAATTAGTATATTTTTTGTTGAAAAATAATTTCAAACTCATTTATTTGTTAATTATTCATTTATTAAATTTTTTTGTGAATTTATTCAATTGACAGGTTCCAGAAATTGTTTTTTTCATATGCAAATTTAATGAAATAATTAATGAGTTATAAATTTAAAATAAAATTTATTGTCTGTAATTTGAAATAAAAAAGTTTTTAATGTCGATGTTTAAGTCCTGAAATTTTTTATTATTATTTTTTTTTAATTATAAGGCCGCATATTTAAAAAAAAATAAAATTGCAAACAGAAGGTACGGAATTAAAAAATAGATAAAATATTTTATTAGCAATGTAAGGACGTTTTTAATGGACAATTAAAAATAATTTTAATGTCTTACTGTTTAGAAACATGTAATTTAATGTCTGTAACTATTAATTATTTTAAATATAATTATCGTACTTGTAAATAAATTTTATTAATTTTTTAAATCCTTTGATCCGAAAATTAATTTTTAAATTTTCTATAAAAAATATATAATATATTTTGATAAATAAAAAAAAAGTAAACTTACAAATAAATAAAAAAGTGATGAAAATAATTTTAAAATCCATTTTACACGAAATTTAAACGTCGTCGCACCTTCGAATCAACGGAGTTGAGTTCGAACTGTTGAGTTCGCGTTAGCTATTATATCGTCCGTCAACTCGCGATAGCACAAACACGAGTAAAGAAACGGGTATTATATGCAATACAATACTCTACCGTCAGAAGTGTGGTGTAGGGATAACATAAAAACGATGAGGGGACCAAACATCATAGCACACAAGTCATAACTGAAGAAGGAAAGAATGTTGTAGACCAATGGGATTTTTTTTGTTAATAATAAAAATTATGAATGTATTTAATTGTGGGGGTGATTGATGTGTCTGATTAATGTCAGAGGGTGAAATAAAATGATTTTTTTATTCATATTATAATCTAAGATTTTATTTAAATAATCACGCTCATTTAATTACATGAATTTTTTATTATTATGGAGTAAAGTCATTTTATTTTTATTGATACGTTTATAAATTATTATTATTGAGTGAACTTTTACTTTTTTATAGAATCGTATTGAGAGTAAAAAATTTTATTTATTTTTTATTTTAATTAATTTTTGTTTGATTATTTTTTAAATTTTTGGTGGGAAAAAGGAAAATTTAAATTTTGAAATTTGTTATTTTATTTTTGGACGAAGTAAAAAAGAAATTGATAAAAAAAGTTACTAGTTTGTCATTTTGGTAAACAAATTTATAAATTAGTTAAAAAAAAAAAAAAAAAAAAACTTAATTTGTAAAAAATGATAAATTGTTATTCAAATTGATGATAAGGATTCACGCGAATAAATTTAGAAATGATATTATGATGGCATAAAAAATGATATCGATAAATATTTAAATATTAATAAATTTTTTTTTAAATATATGACAAAGTTTGAGTCACTCGGATTAAAAACTTGAATTATAAAATTTTTCCTCATCAAAATTATTCCTCAGCTACGTAGAAAAAATATATATTTTTAGTCGACTACTCGTTATAAGCCTGCTAGTAAAAAGTCTCTTTCCCTCAATCAGGAGTTACTGAGTCCAAAAAACTTCCCCCACTTAATCACTCTAAGGAATTTCGTACTGGAGTCTGTTATCAGCCTCAGTTAAAATTGTCAATTATAAACTAAGAGTAGGAAAAAATATCCAAATTAATGATGATAATTTACTATCTATGTTTCGCGGAGAATAATTTAATCATTAATGAGTAAAATATAATTTATTGTTCATAATTGTAATGATGAATGACATTTGAAGCTTTTGTTACAATTTAAAAGTTTGATTGATCATTAAGTTCATCAATAAAATTATTATTATTATTATTATTACTGTAATTAATACCGTTGTCATTATAATTAAAATTACAATTAGTGTAAAAAGATAAGTATTTATTTTAGCGCTTTAAGCACCAGGAAAATCGGGATAGTCGCGTATGTAACAAAAAGTAAATCTGACGTTTAAAATCAAAAGGCTTATAACGGGTAGTCGATACCAAGATTAAATGCACGGTAGTAGAAAGACTGAAACTCCTAGAAAAATTTCCCCTACGTCCCCTAGACCAAGCTTATGACAATCGATTAGATTAAAGATCTAATTTTATTATAATTAAAAAAATATATAAAAAAAATTACCTCTAATTTCAAATTTTAAATAAACAAGCCTTCGATTTAGTCTCAATATTACATCCAACACACACTTGGATTTGACATCTATAAGATAAGAGTTTTGATGCTGTTTTTTTGACCTATTGATAAGACATCAAAATGTTGACAAAACAATCAGAAATTTATGTCATCAAAAAAATGGCTGCTTAAAATTAAAGACTGATTACAAGTGACGACACAAAGAACATCACAGACAGTTATCAAATGTCATCCCAACAACTTATCAATTGAATGACTTTTTTAAAATAAGAAAGAGCAAAATTTTCCGACTCTCAGGTCCAACATCTGCACGTCTTATATTTAAAAAAACTTTGAGAAAAGATAAAATCTGTCATCTTTTTAAAAGACATCTTAGTTGTCTTTGTGCTACTTGGAATACTGGTAAAATTCCCACGAAAAATTCAAAATTCAAATAACAAAAGTAAAAAAAAAGTGACATGACAGATGACACTTATCACTCGGTATCTTCATTATCAATTATCTCTCTGTCTCTCCCCTCTCTAAAAATTTCCACCCCCACTCCAGTCTGCATTACCGACAATATTTTAGAGGGAAAATTTTTTGCCAATAAAGTCCACGCATAGTAACTAGCGCCACATGTATCACTCACAAGTGAGATATAAAAACAACTAGAGAAAGATAAAAAATAAATAACGTAGTGAAAAGGAAATGGACTAGTCCCATGTCCCAACTAGTCCGTAGTTATATTTTCCGTGGATACTTAGCAGTGTTTTGTGTTTATGGACAATACGTAAATATATAATACACTGATCACTAGTCTTACAATACCCACACACACAAGTGATTAAATACTTTGGTGTAATAAAATAATAGTGACAAAACACAGCTACATCCATAAAACCGTTTGCTCAACGCACAGTCGTTGCACAAAAATAAAATAATAAATACCCCGTCATTGGAGTGGACAAAAATATTTATATTTACATAAATATTTATTTAAATATCTCCAGTAGCCCGTATCCATGTCGTTAATTAAATAAACATTAAAATAACCAGTGTCCAGTGTTATTTTAATTAAATAAAATCACGTAAGTTTCTTTGTTGTCATCCATCACTTAATATCTCCATTTTAAACAATTCCATGACGTACATACATTTATACATAATTACTTACACTTATCCTTAAAAAAAAAATTATTTTATAATCATATTTTTAAATTGACGTCTAATTACTCACAGAAATTATTTTTTACAGGAATTATTTGTTTACTTTTTAAATAAAAAACGCTCAAGAATTTATTTGAATCGGGTGCGGTTTAATTTTGCAGATCATTAATTTTAAAGTAATTAATAATTCATTATAATTATTAATTACGTACAGAAAATAAATAGACAATTTTTCTGATAATTAAAAAAAAAAAATTAGTGGACAAAATTAAAAAATGTCAAGGTATTAAATTGACGTTAAAATGTCTGTCGCTTTAAAATACTAACCTACGCAATAATTTTTTTTTAACCTAAATATTAATTACTAATTAATATTTTTTATATAAAAAAAAATGCGCTACGGTTTTAATTTTTTTTTAATCAGAAAACGTGCGAACTTGGAGTAAAATTATTTATTTATTTATTTATTTATTTACTTAACTAATTGATTTAATTGATGGGACTTATGGTAAAATATTGAGTGGGATTAAAAAAATAAATAAAAAAAAAATACGCGAATCTGTTGGCATTTAGAAACTCGGTGTTGGGATCATGGAATAGAAGGGACGGCAGGAGGGAATGCAGAGTGCAGGGGGTTGGTGACTACTGAGGGGATAAAGGAGAGGGAAAAAAATGAGTGAAAGAGAGTACAGAGTAGTGAGTTTGGTAGTAAAGTAATAGGAATAGAGAAGAGAGAAAAATATATGAGAGAAGAAGAGAGTAGAGGAAAAGTAACCAGAGAGAGAGGGAATTAGTTTTTCTTTTAGTACCGAAAGGGAGCTGAATGTAAAAGCTCTTTCAATTCGTGTGTGCTCGTGTGTATTTGAGGTTGATTGCGTTTGAGAAATAACAGTTGGATTGTTGTTGAATAGCTACAGCACGACACCAAAGAGAGAAGAGAATATATAGTAGTTTTGTTAATAGTGCAAGAGAGATCGATTCTACCAGAGGTTTTTTTTCACTTACTTTTTTTAATATCCAAGTGCTTGTGTTTAAAGTCTTTGATTACATGCTCGGGTATTCTATTGAGTTAATTAAAGGGCTTTGCTATTAGACCGATGTTCAATAATTTGTTGACAAAATTTAGGTAAATTTTTAACGAAAATTATTAGGGTTTAAATTTGCTCATTAAACTGTTAATAATAATGTTGATGTTGTGTTACAAAGACTTTTAATTGCTTACTGGAGAGAGTGATTACGTCGGCTGGTTGTTTATTTATTTATTTATTTATTTTTTAGCTAGACGGGAAGAGGAGCCAAGATGGTGTCCACTCGCCAGTCTAGTAACATGGGGAGTAAAGTCGATGGCAATGAATCTGGACGTAAACATGGACAGCATGCTAGTGCTCGTTCCTCGCCTGAACCAGCACCTAGACGCAGTCTTAATATCCTGGACCTGCCACCGGAGATTTTTGAAAAAATCACCAGCTACTTGGACTACCACACTGTCGCGAACATGCGTCCGGTTAGTTTTGTTTTTTTTAAATTAAGAAATTATTAGAGTAAAGGAATTGATAGAGCGGTTGTCTAGGTATGCCACCAAATGAATTCGACGTGCGGCTCGATATTGAGCTCATCGTTCCAACGAGTCCAAGCACAAATGCTGAGTCGTTTTCATGGGATAAAAGCCAAGATGCCCAGACGTGAATCTGCTCGTCGCAACCATCCACTGTCCTGTGAATCAGATATTATTGAAACTGTTCACATGCGGCTTACTTTGTTACAAATGACGTTTGGCAAACACATTGAACGTAAACATTGCTGCTTTTTTCCTGGTTTGGTAATTATTATTTTGTCTTTATCTTTACTCAATGTTTTATTTTTTTTTTTTTTTTTTTATTTTTTATCAACTAATATTTATTTTAAATTAATCCAGATATTTTTATTTTCATTCAATTTTAATTTATTTATTATTATTTTTAATTTTTACTCAAATATTTTTATTTTGACTTCAATCGACGTCGACTTTAATTTTAACTCAATTTTTATTATTTTTTTTTTTACTCCAAATATTTTGTCGACTTCAATTTTTTATATTTATTTTGACAGATTTTTTTTTTGACGTTTTAATTCCAATAATTATATTTTTTAAATTTAACTCCATAAATTTTTATTTAGATTAAAATTTTTTTTTGACAGATTCTAGATGAAGTTAATCGTGTTTTACATTACATCAAAGTAACTCCAAAACTTGTAAAGCCATACAAAGTTACTGATGAATTATTTGATTTGAGTACAATGGCTATGGAATTTTTCAAAGAGCACATTGAGCCAACTCTGCCAGAAATTGCATGCTTTGGTGATTTTCTTGACATTGCTAGCACATTTTCAAGTATGTAAACTACTACTATTATTATTATTATCATCTCCATTTATCACAAGACCACTAGCTTATACCCAAACATTTTATTTTATTTTTTATTTCAAAAAATAAATAATTTCCTCTATATTTAAATTTTTTTCCTCCATCAATACCACGAACCCATAAAATTTTTATTTATTTCGTATAAAAAAATATTTAAAATAAAATAATTTTATCATAAAAAAAATTCTTAACAAATTTTTCGAGTCCAACCGCAAGTATCTCTTTTTATTCACGTGGAAAGTGTAACGGAAACGCCATAAGTATAAACTTTAACGCAATTTCGTTTCATTTTTCTCAGCTGTAAAAAGAAAGCTA
This sequence comes from Microplitis deprimator, assembly GCA_964016945.1. Lineage (NCBI taxonomy): Eukaryota > Metazoa > Arthropoda > Insecta > Hymenoptera > Braconidae > Microplitis > Microplitis deprimator. Next base: position 3,745,278 of record OZ024709.1, on the reverse strand, counting down.
CCGTTCCCTCAAGCCTAACAGTAATAATTATATATTATATATAATTAATAAATAAATTAATTGATTATTTAATAAATTATTTACAGCGTCAAGTAGCGTAAGCAAACCATTCCTCTGTCTGGATACTCTACCAATGGCTGAAAGCAGCGATTGCAGTAGCAGTAGCATAGAATGTTCATCCCGACCTTCATTACACGACGAGCCCGAATTACTGGAGATAAATATGCCGCCCCAATCTAATATGGTACTCAGAAAACGCATACGTAAAATAAAACAAGGAATGAAGAGATACAACAGCCAGTTGCTGTTGATGAGACGTGACCTCAAGTCTTGCAAAGCTAAAATTGCCGAACAACAGAAACAAATTCTCGAATACGCTAATCGTCTTGATGATAATGATAAAAAAAATGAAGAAACTTCTAGAAAGTTCAGCACTCTGCTACAGGTATTTACTAAGGTACTATTGGATGCATTGATGTCTAGATCTGATGCATCTTTAATTTAGTTCCTAAGTAATATTTGAAATTTTTAAAATAAATGTTAAATTTATTTAATTATTGAAAGTGTGCGAGTCGTCTTCGAATCGAATCAAATCGAATTCGAAAATTTTCTAATTATTCGTAACTTTTCGTCTAATTCGTAACTTTTTAATTTATTTGTAACTTTTAAAATTACTCGATTTGAATCGAGAAAATTATGATCAGTTTTAAAATTCTCAATTTTTATTTAATGGAGAGCAAAACTCAGAAAAATTTGAATTATTTAAAAAAATCGACGTTTTAATTAGCAAATTGTCTAACTTAATATTTTTTAGTTGGTGATTCTGTGCAATTTTTAAATAGTAAGTCAGAAAAAATATTATTTGAGTAACCTGAAAAAAAATATTTTACATATACTAGATATCGAATTGATTTTTATATGAAAAAAATAAATTTTTTTGCATAAATTGAGGATTTTCTGAAATGAATTCAGACAGTTTGCAAATTAGAATGTCAAAATATTACAATTTTAAATCATTCAAAATTAAATTTTGGAAAAATTATATTTGAAAACTTACAAATAATTCGAAAAATTACACGGAAAAAAATTGTAGTCTACAACAGCAGCTGTAGTTAAGTTTACTACAAGTTGGAGTAAAGAAATGTCAATTCCAACTTGGAACCTCAACCACACGTGTAGTAGTCAGTACTATTTATGTAGTATCCTTTACTACAAATTGCAGCACTTGCTACTAGAATATTTTACTACAGTACTGTGGTTAGAACCACAATTTTTTTTCCATGTACGAATAATTCAATTCGATTTGATAAAAATAATTCATAAGTTCGAACTATTTGCACACCTCTATTATTTATTTATTAATAACTTTGTTTTTTTTTTTAGGAATTAAATAAATGCAAGACAGAATTGCAGTACTGGCGATCAAAATCACCAGCAATACCCGTTTGCAATGGATGCGGTCAGTCAATGCCGATGCCTGCTGAAGATTTGCAAGCACTAGCCAATCAATCGGCCAGCGTATTAGCAGAATCATTTGCCGAACCACTTAATTTCATTCCTATTGCTTTTGATAGTCCTACTGAGTCGACTCAAGATCAATTATCCCAGCAGCAGCAGTCGACATCACAGTCATCAGTAATGGCACCACCAAAAGCACCACTTTCTGTTCCCACAAAACGAAAAATTTCCGTCGATGACATTGCGTCTGATGGAAATAAAAAATCACGGCGTACTGTGAAGTCGCGTCAAGCAAAACGTTCGAAAATTTAAAAAATGATAATGGTACAAAATTATGTAATTAATAATAATAGTTTTGATTGATTGATATATTGATTATATTATTTATTTCCAATGGAATATTAATTGATCTTTATTATTATTAATTTATTAATTTTATACGTTTTATTTCTTGCAGGATTGTCGTAAGTGTTCATTTTTTTTAAATTTATTTAAGAAGTTTATTTTATTTAGTAATTAATTTTAATTACGTACTTTTTTTCGCTTTCATTTTTATGGATAATTAATTATAATTTAGAAATTTTTTTCTAAATTATTATTAATTATAATTGAAGGAAATTTAATTGGTTTTGATTTAGAAAAATAATAAGACGAGACATTTTTTAAAAATTTGTTCTATAATTTAAAAAAATTAATTATTTAAATTTAAATTTTGCACAATTATGATTTAAAGTCATATGTAAATTTAATTTATATTTATATGTAAATAAAATAAATCACAATATCGAGGATTTATTTAAAAAAATTAAATATCGTTGGGTTGAATAGAAAAAAATTATAATAAAATTTAAAAAAATTATCGAAAAATTTTACTAAATAAATAAACTTCTTATAAATAAAAATTTAGTTAATTATTATTATTATTATTACGATTAATTAATTTAATGTGTTTACTTTGTGACACTGAGGACAATATCCGTGCGGAGAACTTGCCGTAGCTAAATAAATTAAAAATTATAAATCCGAATTAATATTTTTAAAAATTATAACAGAGTAATAAAATAAAAATTTAAACTGTTATAATTTTTTTATTATTTTTTTTTTTAATATAATTCCTTATATTTTGTTATTTCTTAATCATCTTCTGTACGAATTTTCGTGTCAGTGAGGAGGTGAATTTTATTTTAGCTGAATTGTAAATCATCAATAAATTGTTTTAATTGTAGAAAAAAAAACATCACGATTGTATAAAAAAAAAAAACGTCGCAATTAAGGTTGCAAATTGTATAATTGTAAATTTGATGCGAATTGATGAAATTGTAAAAAAAAAATGATTAAATTATCTCACTGATCGAAATAAACTATCAATTAACGACCACTTACTGATATAATTATTTACAACTAATGAAATAATAATTAATTAATGAATTAATTAATAAATAAATGAAACAGTAGAACAAATAAAAAATAGATAAAGTGTAGTTGATAATAATATATGAAGTATTCATGATTATTATTATACTCATACTTAAATATATGTAATTAATATCAATAATAAATATTTACTTTAATACAAATAAATAAAACAAACAAAAAATATATAGTTTAAATCTATATTATATATATATATTTGAATGGAGATGTTAGACGTATGTGCTTAAGGCATTTTAGTTTTAATTTTAAAAATCCATTAAATTTATTATTAATATACTGTGAAAAATTTGAGGAGTGCGGAGTGGATGGTTTTTTATTTACTTAATTCTCTTGGAGTTAATTTCACTCCGAAGGGGAGTTTCGGAAAATATTAATTATAAAAAAAATTACTAATACATAGTGAGCTTAGGTCTTTGATATTTAGACATTTATATTGAGTACGGAAATAATTACGAGTTCCCTTTCCATATATTCACGCGAAATGATTTTTAAAAATTATAACCAGCTGATAATAAAACTTTAACAAATATAATTACACTGAGTCACAAACTGTCGAATGACTTACATCAACCATACCACGAGATAACATTTCATATTGCACCGAAATATAAAATATTCTCATAAAAACTATGTCACTATAGCTATTCAATAATTTAATATTTTCACTATGTATTATATATATGAAATTATAATTTAGTGAGTTACTAAAACATTTTATAAATTAAAAAGATAATATTTTAAGTTTAATTATTAATATCTCAATGAATTATTTATTTAAATAATTATGTTTATAATTAACAGCTGTTTCTATTAAATATAAATTTATTTAAGTATTAAAACTCCGGACCGGAGTGAATGCGGATTTAAATAAAATCCGCATCACTCCGAAATCTCTCTGCCTGTAAAAAAATCTCAATTCACTCTGCATGCGGAGTGATTTCTTTTTAAACTCCAGAACTCTGAGTAACGGAGTGAGTTTGCATTGAACGAAAATCCAGATTTACTCCCGATTTTTCACAGTGTAGTATTAATATTAATTACTATTGATTAATAAATATAAACAAAAATATATATTGATTACAGAAAAAAAAATCTATATAAATATATATATAGGAATGAAAGAGATTGAATGCACGGGAAACAAATATATACATATAAATATATATATTGATAAATTTAATTTGGACGTCATAAAATAACAAAAAAAAAAAAAAAATTAACAAATTATATTTTGAAAAAAAAAGTGACCTTTCATGGGGTGCATTTGGAAATATTCTAGATTATGGCTTAAAATATACAAATGGCGCGAAAATTTTTAAATTTTTAAAATAAATTTTTTATTTGACTCTTCGTTAAAAAAAATTGTAAATCGTATAAATTAAGAGAAGTTGTCGTCTTTAGTTTGATTTTATAAAAGTAAATTTCAAACAGGTGTCAATATTTTAAATTAGTCGAGAGCTTTTTTTCATATTTCAATTTTTTCTAGTGAGAAGTAAATAAAATATTTCAGTTTTAAATTTAAATATTTTGGCGCCAATTGTTATATTTAACTAGAGCTAGAGAATTTTCTAATGCACTCTGAAAATTTTTGGAATCAATTTAAAATAAAAATTAATTAAACTTTTCTTTTATGAAAAATATTATTTTTTTTATCAAATCAATAGCGATGGGGGGCGGCTACTAACTTTGATTTGAAATTTTCTTAACTGATTAATTTAAAAAAAATTAATAATTCATTTATTAATTTAATGATAAATAAAATCCGTCCCCTAGTGATACAACAAACGAAAAAGATAAAATAAAATCATGAGACAAGATAAATATTAATGAATATATAAAAATATAATAATAATAATAATAAAAGTAATTAAATAAATTAATTATAATTGCAATTCTTTACTTCAATTAATTAGTAGAGAAGGATCGACTAAACAATTACACGATAAATAATCGTGAATAAATGAAATAAACGGTCCTCTGCATCAGAGATTAATGAAAGCGATTAACGAATAAAAAATTTTAAATAAAATTGTATAATCCAACAGTCCGCACAACTTGCAAATTACTTAATGATTCGTTATTATTATAAATAAATGAATTTGAAATTATAAGTAGAAGCGAATAATGTCAAAGCTCCTGCTAGCATTACATTGTACGCCAAGAAATATATATATTATTAAAATTAATAATTAACGATGAATAAAAAAATTATATTATTAATTAATTTTATGTCTCACTTATTTTACTCAATAATTTGTTTTATTGACATTTTTTTTGACAGCATAGTAATCCTGTGTAAAGGCCCAGAATAAATAAAACATGCGATTTTTAAAAAATATATGTCTAGCTTATGAATATTCAATTGTAAGTAAAACGAGCTCGGGCGTGATTATTTTTGTTACATTTTCGATAAATAATTATTTGCAAAATAAAATTTAATAAAATGAATTCACTTTCAGTAAAAAAAAATCAAAAAATTTTTAAATCAACTTACATTTGCCGCCATTTTTACTTCTCGCCGGTCAGCCACAACTACTCTCACAAATTAATAACTTTTAACTTTAATCACACACTAAATAAATAAAATTACTGTCACAAATAAACACAAAACTCTAGCAATCACTCAAAGATAATAATTTTAATAAAACTCGAACATTTAATTACTTTTATTCGCGTATTAAAATGACGACAACGAACCCGGCGTCCGATGACGCGAAAACCAAGCCGACACTGAATTTAATTTATTTAAATGCTTACGTCCACTGTCACACTTTATTTATTATCTCAAAATGTGTTTCGATCACTCAAGAATTTATTTAGAGTAATAAGACATGTGTAACTGCGTTGTGTAATAAATAAACTAATTATTTAAACGAAGTGCAGCGGCAGCTTTAAATAACAATCGACCGGGAGACTGACTGAGCTCAAGGCTTCTGCGCATGACGACGAAGCTTCGCTCTCTACTGCGCATGTCCGTTCCGATAGTCGCTGCTGCAGCGCCTGCGTCGCCTTAAATTTTATTTCTCCGCCATGACAGTGACGCGCAGTTTCGAGTTCGCGATTTAATTAAATAATTAACTATTTTTACGATGTAATTAATTAAAACTCGTAGAAAAAAATATTCTCTACTATTCAACGGACATTTAGTGATAATAATTTCCTTTGTACTCTAAATATAAATCACTAAAATAATTAAATAACTTCGTCAACTTTTACACTGTCCAGATCTTGGCGTTCGTTGTCGTTCACAATTTAAATTAAAAATCCGTTTACTGACTCATTTGTTATTTCTTATATATCAGTAAGTTTAAAAATTATTTATCATCAATAGATTATTGATTAAATTAATATGATAGTAAAGTTAGCAGACATTTGAAATAAAAAAAAATTTTTTTAACAGATAAATAATAAAAAAAAAATATTTCTAAAAAAATGCACATATCAAAAATTTCATAAACTATAAGTGCAATTTTTCAAAATATTTTTTTAATATTTATTTTTTTGTTAAAAGAAATTCAAACTTTTTTAAATGGCTGTTAACTATGATACTGAAGTTCGCTGACGTCTAATAACTTTTAGATTTTTTTTTACCGATAAATTATAAAAAAAAAATAATTTGAAAAAATTGCACCTGTAGTTTTTTCAATTTTCTATATGTGCATTTTTTTACTTTCTTTTTTTTTTTGTAATTCATCTGTTAAAAAAAAATCAAAAAATTGCTAGTTGTCTGTTAATTTCAGGATCATCTGTTAATTTTATTGTCATAAATTAATTAGTATATTTAAATTGTGTTCCTGGTGTCAAGGCCAGGAATAGTTTTAAAATATTCTGGAGATAAAAAATGCAGTATTTCAGTTTCCTATTGGTCAAGATAATTTTTATAACAAATGAGATGTCCGTTGAGAATAATTTCAAATTTTTAAATTCTGTCATCAGCGCCATAGTTTCCAAAGTCGCCGTCGCTGTCTGCGCCTGTGCGAGTTCGACTACTGAGGAGTGAGGAGGCAGCCATTGTTCCAAAGCTGCTGTCTGCCGGTCGACAAACATCTCCAGTGTAAGCTCTACTTTTATTCATTTTATTTAATTTATTCGTATCACCTTCAAGTAATTAATAACTCAATAGCTTTCTAAAGTCATAATAATTAATTTGAATTAATAATTTAATATAAATTTCATTTAGTCATCAGTAAATCGTTATATTGCATGTCTGAATATTACCGGGTTATCAAATGACTGCGAACAATTTTTGTTACCTCAGTTTTTTGAAAATATTTATTTAGTTTAATTAATTAGTAAATTATAATTATTTTACAGGTTTGAGTGCTGGAATTATCAATCAAAATTTTTTTGAGACAAAACCGAAGAATTTTTACGACCAAGTTTCCTTTGTTGTAAGAAAAAATGGCTGCCGTGCTAACAATTCAAATTCAAAAAATTAGACGTCAGCGCCATAACTTATGAAAGTCGCCGTAGCGTCAGTGATTGGAGGCAGGCACAGTCGAGAAATTGGTAATTATTTAACCCTTGTCTTAGCAAGATTCAATTATTTAATTATTTTACTTCTATCTGAGTTGAAAACGAGCAATTTTTCTTCCAATAGATTTATCAAGTAATCAAATTTAGTTGTTGGTATTAATTCATATTAATTACTGGACGTTTAATGCTGACAATATGTTTTATATATCTGGGTTTCATTTGCTGATGCTTGGGTAATTTAACTTCGAAATATTTTACCTCATACTGAATGTTTTCATTTATTTTTAATTATCTATTTTTCATGATATTTACAGTTGGTGCAAAAATGGCTTTGCTTAGAAGATAAACAAGCAGCTCCGACAGTCAGTACTGATCAATACGCATCTCTAGAGCTGGTTCCGGTTGCTGGAAGAGCAGAAATACGTCCGCCGAGGTAAATATTTTTTAAATTCAACGAAATAATTCATACAAAAAATATTAATTTATTTTAAAAAAATTACTAATGATTTTTATTTTGTTTTTACAGAAATTGAAAGAATTGTCTGCTGGTCTGGATATTTCTCGGTGCGGTGAGTGACTTTTTGCATGATATATTTTTTTAATAAATTTTGAATTGTTTTTATTTATCTTTTGACTCGAGTCGATATTGTGGGCTGATATTTTTCCCTGAGTTTTTTTAATCTCCCGTTTAAAAAATTGAAAATTTTCAAAAAAATATTTGTCTAATTTTTTTTAACAGAGCACGGGTACGTCAGACATCTACTAATGGTATAAATTTGCCTGATGTCTGCTACATTCACACTCATATTTATCTAATTTTTTTTTTGCTATTAATCTGAAATTTTCCATTAAAATCCATTGATTATTAAATCAATTGATTTAAGTCCAAGCTCAGGTCTCAGCATTGAGATCAAATACTCAAAAACTCAACAAATCTTAGAAAGAGGTAATTTGGTTCATCACGTGCCAATAGTAAAGTTTTAAATTAGCTGTCCATTGGTTCCGTTTGTCTGAAAATCACTGAGGAAATTTCCGGTATATATATTTTTGTTTGTAAATCATTGAAAAAATTATTTTTTCTTAATTGAGACCTGTAATTAATTTTATTTATGTTTTTTAGCTCATTATTTAATATAATTAAAAAAAACTGGTCTAGTACTTCGATTATTAAATGAAATGATTATTTTTATGAAGAAGTATCTCAGATTTCGTCAAAATAAATGATTTTGCTAATGAACTCTGTATAAAAAAAAGACAACGTCTTCGGAGCTTTTTTTTTTACTACAAAAAGGTAAATAATTAATACTTTGTTTTTATCTGTCATTGGAGGAATAATTTGAATAAACAGTATCATATTACAGATATGGCTTGGCTGGTAAAATTACTGAAAATCATGTGCCAAAGATGGAAACCAAGAATTACTTATCTAATAATCAAATGTCGATTGTCGAAGAACCAGATATTTTTGGTAAGATATTTAAAATTTAAAAATTCGTAAAGCAGCTGCATATTTTTTGATACGGCCGCTGTAGTCGCGACTAGAACAAAATGTAGTAAAAATTGTTTTTTAACTCCAGAGTGTTCTAATACTATTTTCTATAAAATTTTTCTGTAAATTCTTATAGCCATTGCGGAAAAGTCTGTCAGTTTGTAAAAACAATAAAGTGAAAATCAAGGCGTTATTTTATTTCCTGGGTTGCTGGTACCGGTCACCGGAAGTAGAGAAAAACGTCCGCCAAGGTAAATTTTTTTTACTATCAATAAAACCAAATAATTTATATGAAATTTTTCATTAAATTTAATTACAATTTTATTCATCTTTACAGAAATTGAAAGAATTGTCTGCTGGTCTGGATATTTCTTGGCGCGGTGAGTTACTTTTTGCATGAATGTTTGTTTTAATTGATTAAATATTATTATTATTATCATTAATTGCCTTCAGACTCGAGTCAAAAGAGTAAGCTCACATGTATCTGCGATTAATTGTTCATTTTCATGAATAATTTTCTATTTTTCTGTCAAAGCTTTCTGAGCTTTTACTACAAATTTTATTGTTTAATCTCTGATGATCTTTTTATCATAGATTCTTATTCCTAGAGGACCAATTAGTTGAAAAAAAAATTACATTATGTATACTTGAGAGTAGTTTTTGCGAAATCGAATGATTAGAGTCAAGTATAAGGGCGCACTGCGAGCGAATAATATTTTATTAAAGTTTTAAATCGATTACTTTTATCGAAACTAGAAAATTGTTGATAAAAAAGTACACTATTTTAATAACAAACTTTTAAATAAAAAAAATACAGCAGTATTTTATTTTTATTAGCACTAACTAATAAAATAATGGATTTTATTTTGTCAGGTCAGCTAATAAATAAATCGTTACTTTATTATCTGGGACACAATGAAACTTTTCAGATAAAATATCTAGATTAAATTTTTTTTATACTGGCCATTGTTAATTTTATTCAATAGACCGCAGATTTTAATTCTAAAATACGATAATTTTAATCTGATCACGAAATTCGATTAACGATTTATCGGAATTTCAAAATATTCAAATAAAAAAAAAAAAAACATTTATTTCATGGTAATACTGTTGGTTTTATAATTATTGTTCGGTATTTGATAATATTATTCATATAGGTAGGTTGTGATAAGAAAGGGATCTAATTAATTTTGTTTAAGTTACAGTGAATTAGTAAAATTTTTAATTCCATTAATGTGACATTGAGCTTCATAAAAAATCACAAGTTTTTTTGTATTTTGGTTTTCTGTACACGGAGAGAAAAAATTTTAATATTTAGTATCGTAGCGTAATATCTACTCTCGAGTCAAAAAACAAATTCTAGTTTAGTCCTCAAAAGCCTCAATTCCTTTGATGTTTTATTTGGCGCGCAGAAAGTAACTCTGCTTTAGTACTAAAAATCCTCAATGAGAACTATGAGGTCTAAATGCAAGTAATTTATCGATTTTAAATTATAACTAAGACCTCAAAATTCTCAATAAATGAAAAGTTAAATTTTGGAGTTTTAGAAATTTTAGATAGAAAAGGGAGGGGAGAGACTTTTGAGGTTCAAATGTGGATAAAATTATTCCTGCATGTTTTGAGTATTTTGAGGCTCTAATCCAGATTATGTTATTCCAGTTTATTTTTTTCCCGTCCTAAGAAAATTTTTGTCTTCAATTCATAATGCAAAATATTTCTTGCGCCAAGAAATCCTTTTTTTCTGTGTAGGATAGTAATTTTTACTATTTTTTTTTATCATAATCTACACTATGAAAAAATCTGTTTTAAAATGGAGTTATTTTAACACTGGGAGTTTCCTATATTTTATATACAATAACATAAAAATTTAATTGTAGACAAACGTTCTTTGGATTTCTCCAGAAATTAGTAAATCTGTGGCTTCATTAGTTTGAGAAACAATAAATTTTTTTTTTATTTGAAGTCTTTTTAACGCCAAAAAAAATTTAATTACCGCCACTGGTGTCATTTTAACACCGGGATAACGTCGTCTTACACCGGTTTTTATTTTTTCAGTGTAGTAGTATACAAAATTTTATTAAATTTCGAACAGTAATTATAAGAATAACAGTACTACATTTAAATTACTGAATAATTAAGTAAAATTTTAAGTTATTTTTATAAAAAGTTTCGGGTAGATCTTAAGATTGCAGATTCCGAACGCGAAGCATAAAGAGTGGACTCCATTCTTCTTATCTTATTTAATATAATTGCTACTTAGGATTTAAAAGTTTAATACTTGAAATATATTTTAAAGCCAGAACTTTTCGGTGCATGAATACAAATATAATTTTAATTCCACTGGCGTATAATCTGAATAAATTTAAGGTCGAGAGACTAAACTTATTAGAAAACATTGTGATGTCCTCTCATCTAGTGCAAAAGTCTGTTTCTTTATTCAAATTATAAAAGTTGAGTACTACATGTCAAGTTAAATATGAGTATCATCTCTTGCATGACAAAAATTTGTTAAATTAGAAAAAAAAATGTTTATTTTCAGAATAAATTTAAATATATTTTTTCTTCTGTTGATTTTGGGTTGTTTTTAAAATTTTTAATCTTCGTGCAGTTAATTACTTTAATTGTAAACAGCAAATACTTGGGCGGTATTAATTGTTTTTATTTTATTACAATTATTTATTATTTTTTCATTATTATTTTTTAAATTACGAAATTCGTTTACCTGAAAATAAATTTATTATTTATTTATTTGATTTATTTTTAGTGTTGAGGGATAAAGTCTTTTACTTGAGAGGAAGTAACGGGAATTATTAATGGAAATACAATCCATATAACACACTCAGGATCTGTTTTTATGTGATAAGAACCCGAGTAAGTGTAGTATTTTGAGCAATATATTGCTTCGCGCATCCAATAGAGTATATCTGTAATAAATTAAATTATAAGTCCTTAGAAAAAAAAACAATAAAATAAATGAGAAAAAAGTCTTTGAATTATTGGACTATAAATTAATCAGGACTCAGAGATTTTTAATTAATTTCATTAGTGGGACTCGTTGTTTTTACTTTTTAGTTGTCAAATAATTTTTTTATATTAAATTGATCTGGTGATTTTTAAATTCATGAGGTAAAATGGGTCGGCTAAAAAAAAAAAATTAGGAACTTTCTTAATTATTTGAAAAATTTTTTGTCTTTTCTAAAAATGTCAAGAAATCGGAAATTATTCGATTCAAAAATTTTTTTACTTTCAAATTTTAATAAAATATCAGATAAGCAGAAATTACTTTGATAGTTTATAATTTTTTATTTCTCAAAATTTTTTTTTAGGAAAAAAGTTCGACCTCAAAATTGCATTATTTTGCATAATTAAAAAAAAATTCTTCTGAAGCCATTTTGCGCACAAAACTTTTTTTTCTGCAAATTTTACCTCAACGAAAATCAAAAATAAATTTACTTGTAGGAATATTCGTACTCGTGTGAGAATTTTGTATAAACTTTAAATGCTTGACAATTTCTTCAATATATGAATTACTTTTTAAATCAGCGTCGCTAGTTACCAAAAAAAAATATACAAGTACACAAAGTCCATCTTTGTGTTTAAAACACTCGTTTAATTTTTTATATTTACTATTGTAATGAACTACATGTGCTTCCATCGAATATCTATTGCAGTAAAGTATGAGTAAATAAATTAGTTGACAATGAAAACTTAAAAAATAAATAATTACGAGGCTCCATTGATTTGATGTTCAGAACCGTCGGAATTACATTCGCCCCAATGAAAATGTACATTTGAAAATTTAAATTCGTCATTGAGCAAAGGGCCGCCGGTGATTGTCGAAGCCATTCGATCACCAGTTAATTGGATAATTGCTGTTAATTTATTATTTAATAATAGTTAACTAATTACTCATATTATTATTATTATTATTATTATTATTATTATTATTATTATTATTATTATTATTATTATTATTATTATTATTATTATTATTATCGTATTGTTATTGAGCTTGATAGATTTATGTACATATATAATTACCTGTTTCGCTATTATTGACTAGTAGAGCTTCTCCTCCTTTGATCCAATGTCCTGTCATTATTAGAGGGGAATATTTTTTTAATTTTGTTTGCTTGTCGTCTATATTTATCGGTGATTTATTTGTCCTATATCCTACCATTTATATTTTAAATTATAGAAAATTGAATTACACTGCGAAAAATCGGAAGTGAATAGAGATTTTATTTCAATGCGAACTTACTCCGTTACTCGGAGTTCTGGAGTTTAAAAAAAATCACGCATGCGGAGTGAATAGGGATTTTTTATGGGCGGATTTCGGAGTGACGCGGATTTCATTTAAATCCGCATTCACTCCGGTCCGGAGTTTTAATACTTAAAGAAATTTATATTTAATAGAAACAGCTGTTAATTATAAACATAATTATTTAAATAAATAATTCATTGAGATATTAATAATTAAACTTAAAATATTATCTTTTTAATTTATAAAATGTTTTAGTAACTCACTAAATTATAATTTCATATATATAATACATAGTGAAAATATTAAATTATTGAATAGCTATAGTGACATAGTTTTTATGGGAATATTTTATATTTCGGTGCCATATGAAATGTTATCTCGTGGTATGGTTGATGTAAGTCATTCGACAGTTTGTGACTCAGTGTAATTATATTTGTTAAAGTTTTATTATCAGCTGGTTATAATTTTTAAAAATCATTTCGCGTGAATATATGGAAAGGGAGCTCGTAATTATTTACGTACTCAATATAAATGTCTAAATATCAAAAACCTAAGCTCACTATGTATTAGTAATTTTTTTTATAATTAATATTTTCCGAAACTCCCCTCCGGAGTGAAATTCACTCCAAGAGAATTAAATAAATAAAAAATCACCCACTCCGCGTTCACTCCGTAAATTTTTTACAGTGTAATAATTAAATTATAAATTATTACCTTCCATTTTTTAAAATTTTTCTTCAGCCACATATTTATTTATTTTTTATTTTTGTTCAAATGTTTTTAGTACTATTCATTTATTTTATTATCTTGAATAAATTCATTATTTTGTATTCATATAAAATTTAAAAATTTTCAGTTTTATTAAATTCTTGTGAAATTAAAGTTACATTTAATTAATTAAATTAAAAACAAAAAAAAAAAAAACAGAAATGGATTTTACACTTTTAGATTTTCTAATTTCATGTGGAAGTATTTTATTAGTGGGTAAATATTTACAATTTTTAAAATAAATTATAAAAAAAAATTTTCATTAAATTATTTAGTTAATTAATTTAAAAAATAATCAAATCAATAGGATTTTTAATATCTGAAATATTGGAACGGACAAAATTATTGACAGCTATCGAGAATGAACCCATAAATTCTCCATTAAATATAATTATCGATAGTAGTATCGATTTTAAACAATTAGATGATAAATCAGTATCAGAATCAGTTGTCGAGGGTTCAAATCGATCGCCGATTGATATAGAAACTCGTCGAGTTGCTGTAATCGAACTTTGTGAGCCGTTAAAATGGCACGGATACTCATCCCAGCCAGTGGCTATGACAATGACAAACGATGGAAGCTCAAGTAATTACTAATTTATTTAATTTAATCTAATCTAATGTAATATTATTTATTATCAGTATGATAATTTTGGTAATTCATTAATTAATTACAAGTTGTAGTACGAAGTTTCTGGTCGAGAGGAGTGCGTCCGCGTATTGTCGGTGGTCCACTAAAGGGCTCGTATCATTTTAACTCAATAATATTTAATTGGGGATTAACTGATGATAATGGTAGCCAACATACAATAGATAGCGTGCGATATCCACTTGAAATGCAGTTGGTTCATATTAAAGCTGAATATGATAGCCTTGAGGATGCTATTGTTTCGAAAAATAAAGAATCAGTAGCTATTGTTTCATTTTTATTCGAGGTCAGTGAAAAAAAATTTGTTTTTTTTCAAAGTTACTTTTTATTTAATTAATTAATTAACAGATTTAATTTTGCGAGCGATGCTTATTAGAAAATTAGGGCAAAATGGGTCACTGGAATTTTTGGTAAAAAAAATTGAGTTTTTTATTGAAAGGGAGCGAAATGAACAGAGGGAAATTAGGCCATGGTCAAAATTTTTTTTGTGATGTTACTGAAATTTTTAATTCAATTTGAGAATTTTTATTTTTCTAAATGGCCCATTTTACCTCATTTGGGGATTAATTAATGACAGTGCTATAATGATGTAAAATTAGATTTTTTTCAAAATCTTTTACAAATTTTTGTATAAAAATTAGTAATTTTTCAAGTGACTCAATTGGGAAATTAAGGAAGGAGAAAAAGGGCAAATTAAAATTTTTTATTAATTCTGCGAAAATGTTAAGTAGACATGGGGCAAAATGGGCTACTGCAAAAAATTTTTTTCTAATTTAATTAAAATTTTTATTTCAATGAATTGACAATTAATTGAAATTTTTTTAGACTGCCCATTTTACCTCATTTGGGGTTTAATTAATGCCAGCACTACAATGATATAGAATCACATTTTTTATTAAACATTTTTCAATATTTTTAAAATTTTTAATTTGAAAATTATTAATTTTCTGATGACTTAATTGGTAATTAAATAAGAGGGAAAAATGGGCAAATTAAAATTTTTCATTGAACCTGCGAGGAAGCAAAATCAATATGGGGCAAATTGGGCCTGTCAAAAAATTTTTTTTAATTTAATTAAAATTTTACTTCAATAAATTCACAATTAATTTTATTTTTTTAGGCGGCCCATTTTGCCCCACATTGATTTTATTTACGGACAGGGTCATATTAATACAGACAATAATTGTTTATTTAAAAAAATTTTAATTTCATTTAAATCTCAATAATTAAAAAAATAATTACTTATTAAAATGAATTTTTAATTAAAACTAAAAAAAATTCATTTCTATCAAAATTAATAACTCTTTCATCAAACAATGATCAAAAGGAAAACTTTGCAATCTCTAATGAGTCAATATAACGGAGCTAATAGACAAACGTCATAATTAAATAATCAAATTTTTTTTTCTAAAAAAATAAAAATTTAATAATCCTAAAATACTAAAATAGAAGGGAGATAATGATAACAGTACCTTGGACCCGATAATAACAAATTTGTCACGTGTCACTGATGCAAACACAAAAGTCTACATACCTCCATTCTACCTCGACACTTTATTTCCATTATTCGAAAGCAAATTCTATAGCTACAATGGATCGTTAGCACAGCCCCCGTACTCTGAAATAGTGACATGGATTATTCAATCAAAATTACTCGCCGTGTCTTCGTTTCAAGTAATTTTTATTTGTCATCAACATAAATTATATTCATTTATTAACATCAATATTTATAATTATTCATTTTCCACTTACATATTAATTTAAATAATTTACAATTACATTTACATTTTATTTATATTTTTAGATGGCTCAATTTCGTAAAGTACATTCATGTGGTCCAATAATTAATAACCCAAGACCTAAATTATTATTAAATGATCGGGATATTTATTTCCACGAATTAAATTAAATTAAAAGTGTACAGACCATTAGAAATATATATATATGTATACATATTTATTATTTTTTTATTATTATTATACATATATTATATATATAGACAATTCTTTTTTACACTTTATTTTACTGTACACGAAAATAATTATTTTTTTTTTCAATTAATTAAAAAAAAATCGAGCGATGTATAGAAAATATATGTGCTTTAAATCATCGGATCTTTATATTAAAAATAATTTATATATTTATTTATTTATTTTTTTTTTTATTTATATTTTGTCATCCTCATAAGCTTCACTTATTCGCTTTATATTTTCTCACATATATATTTTAAAATGCAAAAAATACTTCAAAAGGCTGCATTGGACGCGATTATTATTTTTTCAATAAATATTTTTATATACAAATATAAATAATTAATATACATAAATAGGGGTGTACAAATAATTTGTACTCACAATTTTTTTTTTTGTAATCGAATTATTTTTTAAAAATTTATTTATCAGTTTTTAAATTATTTTTAAAAATTCAAATTAATTTAAAAAAAAATTAATAATTTATCACATATGATTTAAAAATTACATATTTTAATTTAAATCGAAAAATTATTTTATTTGATTTTAATTTTAAATCGAATTTTAGTTTTCGATTCAATTAAATTCAAATACTATTTGAATACCCCTATTAATATATTTATTAACTTATTAATTATCAATTATTATCAAATAATATATTACATTACAAATATATATATATATAATAGATTTGAAATAAATTTGAACAATCAATAATTAAAAGTTAATAGTAATGAGTAATGAGTTGAATGTTTAATTGAATAGTAAAATGAAATTGAAAAACGTAAACTGAGTTGTCGTTTAAATTGACAATTAAATACGTTATTTATTTATTTAATTAATCGAAAATAAATTGATTGACATATTTATTATTATTATTTTACCATCTGAATACTCTCCGCTAAATTGTTTCTATAGTTCTATCGTAAGTACGAACATTCGTTCAAATGTACGAAAGTACGTACGCGCTACGTCGAACACAGAAATTTTAATTTTAAATTTTAAATTTAATTTATTATTTATTATTTACCGTCGCGATGTTATCCAAAAATAAACGGCAGTGTAGTTTTTTTATTGTAATCAATTATCTGGATCGTGCTCGCGAAATGTCTGACACAATATCGTTGCTGTTATTATTCCCAGTGTCTATAAATATATTTATATTATTATTGTTAATTATTATTTCAATAGATGGTTAATTATAATAATTTTAATTTTAATTTATTTTCAAATCCATCAAAAGTTACTTAATTAAATATTAAAATTAGCAATTTAATATAAATGTACTGATGATTTACCTGAATACCTGCCATACCCATGCCGAGGAAAACAAGCTTTAAGCTTTCATTACGAAGCCAATTTGTTGCTCTTTCAAGGCAGCCCTGTTAATTTAAATTTTATTGATTATACATTTTACTTAAAATAATAATTTGAAAATTTATGGAAACTCTAAAGTTAAAAGTGCGTATAATTTTATTTTCATTGCCAATCATTTTGTAAAGTTATTATTAGATTACATAGAAATCTATTAATTGCATTTGTTCTCATAGTCGAATTTTCAAAGAATTTCGCCATAGGCTATGATAATTCGTCGGGTAGGTTTCAAAAATATTATTGGTTCAAAAATTTATAAATGTATGTATATATAACGCGTATTGTTACGACGATAGGGCCTAGGATTCTAAACGAATCTTAATGAAATTGGGCACACTTATTCTATGAATGATGAGCTTGATTAAGTTCAAAAATGAGCAAAATCGGTAAATTAGTTTAGAAATGGCGGCGATTTGAAATTTTCAAATTAATGAAAAACACTACTTCCGCCGCGTTTTTCTTAAATAACTTTTCAATGGAAACGCGTAGGCTTATTGGGTAAAAAGAATGTCATAGCTGATAAAATAAGGTATATTTAACTTTTTTTATTTTTTATTTTACGATAATTTATCGAATTTTAATAAAGGTTCAAAGTTACATGGTAGATTTTTGTGTTATGGTAAAAATGTCATTATTATATTTTTGAAAGTTTCTGACGGATGATTATGAAATTTTATATACTTATTTTTAGGCAATTATCGATCAAATTCAAAAATTTAAAACATCGGTTGAGTTTTTAAAAAAAGGCGGCAATTTAAATTTTCAAATTATTTTATTTTTGGCGGTTTTTGAGCTCGAAATTAATTAAAAATGGGTGCATTTGAAAATGCTCTAGCTCTAGCTCTAGCTAAGCGTTGCCATATAGCGAGAGCTAGAGCCAGAGCATTTCCGAATGCACCCAATATCAAAAAACAATTTTAAATTCAATTTTATCTTTAAACTTTAAATTAAAAGAAGAATGAGAAATCTGATTCCATTTCGAATTCCGATAGGCTTTTTTTTACAGTTTAAAATTGAAAAAAAAAATTTTCAGCTTTGGAATAAGTCTACAATATGATTAGCAATCAAGAAAAAACTTATACGCCCTTTTGGTTTTAAACTTAGGGACTAAAGCCAAAAGGGCGTATAAAAATATGTCCTTTTCGCATTAGTTACGCGATATAAATTACAAATTATTACTTACTATTTTATTTCTGTACTCTATGTGAGCTTCTGGATCAGTTGCTTGGCAAGCTGTTTCATCTTTTGGTTGTGGATGTAACCATGGTTCATTCTAAATTGTTATTATTTTATTTGATCTTATTAGGGGCTTTAATTAAATTACAAGTTTATTAATAAGTTGGAAAATGATTTTAAATAATTTTCCCGCCTTTAAATTAAATTTCGATTTTTAATTATTCACTTTTCTCGATGTTAATTTTTTATACGCCAGGTAATTAATAGTCAGCTAATAATTATTTTTTTATTATTTTATACAACGAATTTTTTTCAATTTTGTCTACTAAAAAGTAATTTAATTACTGGGGTATTGAACAAGAATTTATTGGAAATTTTTATATTTCTAAAAAAAAATATAAAGGAATAGAGAATAAAATTGCAGGGTAAAATAGAGTTCATTAATTTTTTAATAAACTACAAGGGGTAAAATGGGCTTCCAAAAATTTTGATTCAAATTTTCAAAGATCTGAGGCAATTTAAAAAATTTTTTTAAAAATTTGGTGACTCAAATCAGCCATGAAATTTTTTATTTTTAATATTTAATTGAAATTTTTCTCAAACAAAATAAAATTTTGTAATACAATCAAATTTTTTAGGGCCCAATTTTACCCCCTTCCGATATTGTAATTAATTTTTTTCCTTATGCAAACTAAAAATTTTTTAAATTCATTTTCCAACTGGTTTTTATTTAAAAAAAAAAAAATACTAACGTCTTTATGAAAAACTCGTGCGACAACGCTCATAGGACTTCCGGTATTTTTCGCCTGGATTCAAAATAAACAACAATAACAACAAAGTTAAGCGAATAGTTTGCATATTTTATAAAGATAAACTTTAAAAATATAAATATTTAAATACCTCGTGATTTTTAAGTATGCAACAAGTAAGAGGAACCTGCCTTTTAAGTCCGGATATCCTTCCATCTCTCCACCATGCAGTACCATTGTAATCACCATCGCCGTAAATACCGCAACAATTAAACTATAATTTTAATTTATTCATTAATTATTTAATTGTCTACTGATAATCTCATTACATATCCACTTCATTTCTATTGCATTACATTTTATTCTATTTTATAAATACTCAAGTTCAAATTTAACTATTTTCAGTGACAATTTTAATTTTTAATTAATTCAAATAAATAAATTAATGATTTATGGATTTTCATCAGCAAATGATCAAAAAAAAATTTTTTTTTAATTTTATAATTAGCAGGTTATTAATTTAACAGATTGACGGCAATCAATTATAATAAATAAATTAATTAAAATTTTCAGCGGGTGGTATAATGAAGTGAAAAAAAATTTTGCGCTAATTTTTAATTATTTCAAATAAATGAAAAAAAAAACTAAGTGATAATTGAGTAATTAATTTAATGAATGGAATAGCTAATAAAGTAATTGGGTTAATGGTAGTAATGAAATACCTTATACTGTGCAAAATCAAGACTTTGGCTAAATGCGATATCACTTGTCCGATCGTGACCATAATGATCAGCTAATCGTTCTAATAATCTATTTTCCAATCCAGTAACTGCACGATAAGAGAGAAAACCACCGACGGCCGCGGTCACTAATTCACAAACTATTAATCCAACAAGCATTGCAATATACTATAAATTAAACCAAAGAATAATTATTTTTTACATTAAGCAACAAAAAATTTCACTGGAAGAAGGACTAAGAATTTTTTTCCCTAACCAGTTTGTAGTATAAAAAATAATTTATAATGGAAAGTACTTGACAATTATCTCCACGTGGTAACGAAAAAATAAATGAATAAATTGAACAAACGCACACTTTTAGAATATTTTATCCTCCAGGGCGATGGTAATTCAAATCCATTCATAACTTTTGTATTTTACAGAGCAAGTAAAAAAAAATCAAATAACTTTGGACGCTGGTATTTTTTTTAGCATCAATTTGTTTAAATAAACGCGGGGATGCAAAAACATGTTTGTAGATTTAAACTGTTTTTTTTTTGTTTAAATATCTGACAAGTGCAACTGGAGATTTAACATCAGTCTAAATAAAGTCCTGGTGATTAAAAGCCGATAACTTGTTGATATTTATAAATAAAAATAACTTTTTATTTTTAAAGATTTATAAGTATCCGTTTAAACAAGAAATTTGTAGTATTTGTTGGATAAAAATAGGATATTGTGTGACAAGGGATGAAACAAAACGATTTCAGACCAGGGTGAAGTTGGCTGACATCACTCGTAGTCTGAAATTGGCTTTCATCCTGAGTTACACACTAGTTCTTCATGATTACCTGCATTGGAATTTAGTTTCATTGTCAGCAGTCAGTCAGAAACAAGTTAATTTAAGACCAATTGTGTGATCAACTACTAGTGTAAGCCGAAATTGTCATTTGCAATTTATAATTAAGCAGAAACTATAAATACTATTTATTATTTACACTAATTTTTATAAAACTTGATGACAGAACTGTCACTTACGTAAATAAAATTGATGGTTTGAAATTACTACTAAATAAATGACAAGTATCAGAATTTAAATTGCGAAAGTCTTCAGTCAGTGGCAGAAAAATTATTTGTTTTTTCCCAAGGGACGAAACACAAATTTTCCTGCCCGCTGACTGGGCATTCATAATTTACGCGGTTCCTAATATTAATTCGCGGCATTGGACTTAAATTCGCTTGTTTCGATTGGCTGAGACACTGAAACTTTAAATTTCGATCCTGGTATCATAAAATATTTTTCATCCCTTGAAATACTTCTTAATTATCAATACTCTCAACTCTTTTACTACAACGACATACAAACTTTTTTTACACATGACAAATATTTATAAAATAAAAAATCACCAATTTGTTTTATCTGCATCCCCGCGTTATTTTTATTGTTTATAAAAAAAAGTATAAATTACTTGTAGATTTTAGTTGTTTGGAGTAATTATTTTTAAGTGTGGGTTTTAATTATTATTTATTTTTATTTCTTTGTCAGTATTTATTTATTCAATTCAATTCAAATTATTATTTAATGTCCATATTAAAATTAATTTTACTGAAATATTTGATTAAAATAATTGAAAAATTTCCTATAAAATGAGTACCAACAAGCCCATACTCAAAAACTTTAAAAATTGCTCACAACTTTCATCCAAATTTAAATCAATCAATTAAAAAAAATCAATTTCTTTTATCTCCCACGCGTTGTTTATATTTTTGCTAAAAAAAAAAACGTATCCACGATTAAATAAAAATCTATGTTTTTAATTACACTCAATTTCTATCGTTATTTTTAGTCCTTCCTCCAGTCATATAAATAATTAAAAAAAAAAAGAAACTAAAAAATTACTTACAACAGCTAAAATACACTGGCTGCCATGTAAAGAGGCGCGACATCCAATAAATCCCACAGTCAATACTATAAATCCGTGACCTAGTAATACATAAGATAGTATTTGTACCGTATCATGGGGTGTTATACTTTTAGCAAAGAGGTTTAACAAGTGACCACTACTTGGCTCTAATATCAGCCAAGTACCAATAACAATCACCATAAATCCACTTAACTGCAATACACAAAGTATTTTACATACATATATATTTTATTCATAAAACTACAAGCTAACAAATCACTCAATTATTAATTACCCATATTATTAAATTAAACATAAAAACCGTTATCTTCAAATGCTTCATCTCGCAATTAGTCATCCACTCATTGATTTTGTCTGAAATAAACTTGCAATTGTTGCTCTTCCCTCACCTCCTTATATTTCTCACCTAAATCTTAACAACCCATCAGCTTTAACTTTTATAATCCATTTCTCAAGGGAATTGTATGACGTCAATGCTATGGAATAGGCATTAATAAATTTTAATATTTTTTTTAAAATTAACAAACGTCACAAAAAAAATAATTACACTCGACAATGTGACTAAAATAAATATATAATAAATAATATATATTTATATCGCTCACTTTTTCACTTTAATTTAAATTATTATTTTTTTTTTTTTACAAAAAATATATACTCGGGTATAATTATATATATTTTTTGTTGTGACTATAATAGAGTATTGTTTTACATAGACAATAAAATGAGTAATGAGTGATATCATGCAATTGAATAATAAATTATTAAATTAAAAATGATAAAAAAATATTTTATTTAATAATCTAGATTATGAATTTTTTTCGAGAGATAATATCGCACTTTAATTAACATAAAAGGTGCTTTTTATAAAATTAATTAGATATTTTTAATCAATTATCGATGTGAATAAATTACAATATATTAAAATTTAAAAAATAACAGGTGGTTTGTTTTTAAAATTAAAAGTTTAACGAATTTGTGATAAAAAATTCACCGATTTTTTTATTTGGAGACTTAATTAACGGAGGCAAAATTTAAAATTTGAAATAGTATTCACATATCTGTTGCACTTTATATATACGCTTTGGATGAGTGGAAAATTTAAAGGTGTGCGCGTTGTTGAGTTCTAGAGAGACCGAGGATTACTGAGCGCGAGGTTCATGTCGATACCCTGGATGTAGTATCATCTGTCCGGGTGGATACTATCCTCTTCCCTTCTTCTCCCACTTAAAGGTACATCATTCTCTCGCACATGCTCGCGTTTATTGTTGATCAAATGGTACAGATGCGTCTGCGTCATGTGAAAACTGCGTCGACGCTTTTCAGTGTTTTACATTTTCATTAAATTTTCGCGAAAATTGTTTTTACTTTTTATTTTATATTTAAATTATGGGTTAATTTTTATTTTATTTTTCTATTATATTTATGCTGGTAATTTTGAAATTTATTTTATATGGTGTGCATTTTTTATAAATGGTATTGAGCTTGTTTTGGGGTCCAGAGGGTGATAAATTGGTAGTTTGAGTATATTATTACCCAGAGGAGAGTAATAAACAAGTCTGATCTAATTTTTAGACTATTTATTTTGATATTTATGAAGAAAAATTGTCATTTTTGAATTTTCAAATTTTCGTTTTCCGTTGGTCGCATTACAAAAATATTACAACGTCACAAGTATGTGATCTGTTGATTAAATTTATTTTCCGTCAGTATCAAATCACTTTCAAGTATAATTCTATTGAACTCCACTATAATTGACAAATTAATTATAGTTCTGACAGGTAAATTAGGTTACTTGGCATAATTGTCTTAGTATCTGACATCTAGATGCAAAATTCAAATTAAAATTATTAAATTTCTTCTATAAATTTGCGGTGTGCATTTTTAAAAAATACTATTGAGTTTCTTTTGAAAACTAGACGATGATTGATTGATTTAATTACTTTTTTATCAGTAGTAGATCACTCTAAAGTATAAGTATATTGAATACCATTGTCTAGATCGCTCATATTTAATTTCAATTACCAAATTAATTACATTTCTGGCAATTAAATTAAGTTAACTGGTACCGTTCTCTTAATTACTGTCATCTAAATGGTAAATGTCAATCAAAATTATTCAAATTAGTATTTTAATTTCTTATAAATCCACTAATAAAATTTCCAATAATTTATTTCATCACAAAAATTTGAGGTGTGCATTTTTAAAAAATGCTATTGAGCTTCTTTTGGAATATAGATGATCATTAATTGATTTAATTACTTTTTTATCAGTATTAGATCACCTTAAAGTATAATTATTTTAAATACCATTATCTAAATCTCTGATATTTAATTTTAATTACCAAATTAATTACAGTTTTGGCCATTAAATTAAGTTAGCTGGTATCATTGTCTTAATTACTGTCATCTAAATGGTAAATGTCAATCAAAATTATTCAAATTAGTATTTTAATTTCTTATAAATCCACTAATAAAATTTCCAATAATTTATTTCATCACAAAAATTTGAGGTGTGCATTTTTAAAAAATACTATTGTGCTTATTTTGGAATCTAGATGATGATTAATTGATTTAATTACTTTTCTATCGGTAGTAGATCACTCTAAAGTATAATTCTATCAAATATAATGACGTAATTCCTTGTCATTTAATTTTAATTGACAAATTAATTGCAGTTCTGTACCTAATTTAGGTTAATTACTATCACTGTCAATAACTGTCATCTTAATGACTAATTACACTTGAAATCGTTCAAATATGTCTTCTTATAAGTTATAAATTAAATGAAATATTATTTATTAATTTATTTCACTATAAAAAATTGAGGTGTGCATTGAACTTTTGATGCACACCCTGACTATTTTCGTCTTTTCAAAACTACAATTAAAATAATTAAATTGCTTGCGTAAATAAACACAAAATAATTAAACAACATAATATTTATTACAATAAATTTACTATTTAATTATTAACAAAATTTATACATTTTTTTTTTTACTAATTATTACATTTTTCTTCACATTGGCATCTTAAATATTATTCAACCATTAATTAAATTACTTACACATTAATTTATTAAATAACATAACTTTTGGATAAATTATTATTCAACCACTTCAATTAAATTAAAAAAAAAAAAACTCAAGTAAAATATGTCACATTAAAAAAATTTTCTATTTAAATGTGTAGAGTAAAATAATGCAAAGATGAGTAATTGAGTCCCGGAGGAGTTAAAAAAAAGCGGAAAAAAAAATGTTAAACATTTATGTTATTTTTTTTTTTTTTTTTTTAATTATTCTAACAATTTAGTAATTCGCGGCAGTTACTTTGCTATTGTAATACATACTTTTTAATTAAAACATTCAATAGTTATAATTTATAATAATAATAAATTTTACATTTATTAATAATTTATAATAAAAAATATAAGTAAATTAAAATCTATGACTGCATTCTGGCAAGTCGTTGCGCATATTTTTTTATTAAGACATTTAAAAAAAATATATTTGTATATATATTTATATATATCACTTTTATATTGTTAATATGAGCAAAACTTGAACATTAATTATAAAATAGTATCGATAGTAATCATAATAATAATAATAATAATAATAATAATAATAATAATAATAATAATAATAATAATAATAATAATAATAATAATAATAATAATAATAATAATAATAATAATATAATACATTTAATAATTAATATAAACAATAAAATATTAATTATATCAATTAATTTACACAGAAATTTATCCACACGATAATTTAATTAATTAATTAATTAATTATGCATAAATTTTTTTTTAGTATAAAAATATTTAACGGACGGTAGCTGGCACATTTGTCAGCGTATAATTAATAATAATATTAATCCTAGAGTATTTGATTAAACGTCCATCTATAAAATACTAATTAAGTTAAATTACAGTTTTATTTGTTTTTTATAACAAATCAATAATAATAAATCGTGCACTATGTTAGCTATTGTAATTACAATTCTGTAGTTGTCTCAACTGGACTCTGCTCGGTCAAATAACTGAACCCGAGGTGGGAGTAGTCTTTCCTCTCTCTAAATGTAACGTTATCATTTGAAGGGCTTGCGCTCAAAAGCTCTTCGTGATTGAACAGCGGATTCAATACCGGCGTGTCAATATTATTTATAAGATTCGTATTATTATTATTCTTACGACTCAGCGTTGACCGTCTCAGAGATTGCATGTTTACTTCTGGGTTACCCGCGATACTAGAGGCGCGGACTGTCGTCGCGGCTTCTGAGCTCACTGGACTCTGTTGACCTAATTAACATTCGTTTTAAATAATTAGTCGTAAATCTGTAATCTTTAAACCATTCAGTGTACTAGTAGGGTTACTGAGCTAGTAATTGAACGCTTAACCAGTTAATTAACAGATTAATTTTTAAATATTTGGATACAGAAGGATGTAATTACAAGTCATGTTTTAAATGTTTTAAATCAAACAGCAATCAAGTATTTTATTTATGTAATTTTAATTGAAGTTAAATGATCGAGGTATATATTAATTGATGTTAATTTACTGGTCGTGTTCATTCATTAGACCAATCACTCAGTAAAGATTTTTTGACATATTCATTATGATTTTTTTATATTTTATAAATTATTTATTTATTTAATAATTTTTTAAATTTTAATTATTTGTAATTTTTTAATTTATTAAATTTTTGAATAAATTTTGAATTTTTTGAAATCGATGAAATTAAAAATTTCCAAAATTCAAACGCGCAGAATTTATTTGCTCATTCAAAAAATAAAAAAAAAATGACAGCTAAATTTTTTTTAAGAATTGCCAGTTCAAAATTTTTATAAATTACAATTAAACAAAAAAAATTTGGATATTGATTTTTGAAAAAGTTATTCTATACGGGAAAAAATAGGCGCTGCAACAGGATAAAATTCTGTTGCAGCAACAGGATTTTTCCTGTGGAATCAATAGGATAAGGAACAAATTTTATGTACTAATTTTTTTTGTCCGTATAGTTAACTTTCAAAATTTGAAAAAAAATTCCAATTTTAAAATTTTAATTTTGTTTTTCAAAATTGGAATTTTCTTTATAAATTTGAATCTTTTTTCAAACTGAATTTTTTTTCAAAATTTGAAATTTTATTATACTGACAAAAAAAAATTAGTGTATGAAACTTGTTCCTTATCCTATTGATTCCACAGGATTTTATCCTGTTGCTTCCACAGGACTGCGTCCTGTTACAGCATCCATTTTTTCCGTGTATTTAAAAATTCAAGTGTAAAAAAAAAAATTTATCAATCGGATGTACATTTTTAAAGTCATTGTGTTTACCAACACCCGTAAATACTGACAGACATCACAGTTTTCCACAAAATTTTTTTTTTCAATCATTATTATTAAAAAATCGACTTAAAAATGTGTTCGTTTTATTCATTAATAAGTTATCTTTTAAATCATACGAATTTTTTTCTAGATCGTATATTTGAACAAGTGTAAAATTTTTTTCCATAAGTGAATCATTTGGAACCGAGTAAGCTTTAGCAGAACATATCTCATTGCTTCGCAATTGAGTTGCGCAATAAATATAATGAATTATTTACTTTCAGTCGCGATTTATTAGATTTGAATTTTAAACACTAATCACAGTGAATAATTAGTATCGGTCACTTAATTGTACACTTAAATTATCTGAAGTGACATTTATTATAGCGGATAGTAAAATTATCTTATAGTATAAATTGCAGAGGGCGTAAATAAATAAATAAAAAAATAAATAATTACATACCAGTACTTCCGCCATGATCTTTGGTAATGTAACTGACATTGTCAAGACTAAATGCATGATTTTTATTACTAAAGTCTAATTGTAAGTCATTGTAGCTCTCGTTGTCGTCATTCGGGACACTCATACGCAGAACTTGGGTCTCGTATTCCTTGAGATCCGTCTCGACGTAAACTGGATCATATCTGGGAACAACGTACATTCGCTGCATGCGTTCTCTATAACTTTTGTACCTATTGCAAATAGTAACCAGTTACAGTTAAGTTTAAAAATTTATAAACAAAATAACTCAAGCTATTTATATATTTTATTAACTCGGCAACTGAAAAAATAATTTAACTCTGTCTGGCTAGCGCAAGTTACCCGGAAAAGGTTAATTACTGCAAATAGGTTTTAATTGAAAAGCTTAAATTCTATGTCTCTTTACTTAACTTCACTCTTTAAATATAATATTATTTACATTTGCGCGCCACAGTTTATTTAATTATTCTATGAATAATAATAATAATAATTGTCATTATTATTATAAAAATAAACTTATGAATCTCATGGGTAATAAGGAAATATTCATTGAGGAAATAATATTCAATGTCATGCTGAATATTTATAGAATTTCATTAAAAATATTGTCCTTGCAGAAAAATATTTTCATTACCCGGAAAATAATAATTTAGATCTATGGAGATCTAAATCCGGTATTTTACTTAAATTTAATTTTTTTAATTACAAATTATTTAGGTCCATTTAAATTTTTGATCTTCGTGTCAAAGATAAAAAAAAATCAAATTTAAAAAATTTAAAATTTTAGAAAATATTTCAGGACCAAAAAATAATTTTTGAGTAGATCTGATCTCATTAAATCTTAATTATTTTTTCCCGCGTTAGCTTTGTTTATTTTTAAAATAATTAATAATTCTGACCTGGACCAGGATATGCAGATGTAAATAATTCCAGCGACACCGAGAACGAGAATAACGCAAGCGATTATTATCAGAGCATATGGAAATACTTCGCCGCTAAATGCAACGGCTATAGGAGTAACGATTGTTGGTTGCTCCGGCATCGTTACTGGCGCATGAATGTCAATAGCGTTAGCTCGGACGGCTGTTGATACGTCGAAAATTAATGAAGACATTGCTGGCTTGTCTAACATTACTCTGAAAAAAATTTAAATAATAGTAATTACTCAAACAAACACTTTTTTTATATTCATTGACATTTTTAAAATATTAAACACTTGGAAATTGGTACATTTGAAATCGATTTTTAACTTTCTGCTCGAAAAATTGAGGTTTTCTATGAATTTACAAGTTGAAGAATAATCCTCTTAAAAGTTATTGTCGTTTTTAAGTTGGAAAATAATTTTCTGAATGTTTTTTTAAAGATCCTAGGGTTTGGATGCGTATGTAAGGATTTACAAGCTGTCAATATTAGTTGTCATTGAAAAATTTTTTTTAATAGGAAATATTTCCATTGGTCATTAAATTCTTTTTTTTTAAGGGAAAATCGTTCTATCAATTATTAATTTTTTGTAAATGAAAAAAATTTCATTAGCTGTTAAAAATTTATTTTCAATAAAAAAAGTGGGCTCCCAGATTTCATTTTTGAGAAAATTCGTCTTCGAAAAATTTCTATAGAAAAACGGGATTTGCTGCCCATGTCCGAAAAAACAAAATATTTTTATCTTTCCCTATTATTATTCAGTTCCCTTTCAAATCATAATATTAAAATTTTCGAAAGCCAAAAGTACGCATTCCAGCTTTTTCATTTTCGAGAAAATTTGTCTTCAAAGAAATTCGATAAAAAATCGGGACTCACTTGCTTAAGTCTGAGAAAAAACAGTTTTTTCTATACTTTTAAATGCTAAAATTCTTCCGACCGACTCGCTTGATATCCCCACCGACTGAAAACATCCATCCGAGGCCGTACTTTTAGCCAGGATGGTCTTCTAAGAAATCCTATAGAAAATCGAGACTCACCGGCTTGTGCCCGAAAAATTTTTTTTTTCACTATTATTATTCACTTCTCTGCCACACCACAACAATCAACATTTTCGAATGTCAAAAGTGGGCATCCCAGCTTTCATTTTTGAAAAAATCCTTCCGAAGAAATTCTACAGAAATTCGATAGAAAATCAGGACTCGCCCATGCCCAAAAAAAATTTTTTCTTTCGCTATTATTATTTAATTCGACTGCACTATAACCATCTTGCTGATTAAATTCATCCAGCGATACGTGAAATACTAAACAGTTTCTTATCAAAAATACTTCGAGCCCCACTCATGCACGAATACTTTATTCACTAGTAATAAGTTAGTGGCGGTTTGTTTGCATGCCACGTTAATATACAATTAAAAAAAAAAAATTAATCCACGTCATCCATAATTCTTACGATTGTGTAAAATATACGTAATAGTGCCAGTAATTAAAATCTAAACTCAACCATTTAAATAAAAAAAAAAAAAATAATAATAATAATAGTTTTCAAGTCTCTCATTATTTTTTATCAGCTGACCTATTTAAGTACTTTTCCGTCACATATATAAAAGTTTACTTAATTAAATAAATAAAATAAAATAAAATTACCTTATTAAGTGCGAACTATTACGATCTAAAATAATTTCAGTCTTTGGATCAATGGCATAAAACCAGACGTCAGTATCCAGCGGGTGATTTTCGACGGTACCATTTTTATTAACAGTCTTTCTAGTAGATATCCTATCGATACCAATCAGCAGTCCTGTTTTTTCTTCTAATACTCTCACTATTTTCGTCGCTTCTTTTTGCACGTTGTCGGCAGAGGCATCTTGGATTGCAAGTACAAGTAAATTTTCTTCGTCAATTAAATTAACGATTACGGGAGCCTCGGCGGTGTTGAATTTAGTCGTCGAGTTTGGATTATCACGTACTTGGACGTTGAATTTAAATGGTAATTCTTCTAACAAGACATTGTCGAACGTTCCGATTGTTTTTATCATGCCTGAGGAACTGTCTATTGACAAGTATTGCGTTCCACGTCCGTTTAACATTTTGTACTCGAGTTTACCGTATTTTCCATTGTCTTTATCTTGGGCTTTTACTTGAAGAACGTTGAATGAAAATTGCGCGGTTTTAGGTATTGATGCAAAGTAACGACGTCTACGTAAACCCAAAGGGTCTTCGGGGAATATAAATTCTGGTTTGTTATCATTTACATCAATTACTTGAATTTTAACCTGGAAATTAATTTAAATATTAATTATTAATGGCGCGTTGATTTGATTTCTTTTTTTTTATGAACTTTCAAATTTCCATTTAAAGTTATTTTAAAAAAATTTTAATTACGGCTAAACTAAGAAAGATATGACTAAAATGTATAGGAACAATTTTGTAGCCAATTAAATTTCCTACAAAAAAGGTCTGATTAAATTTTTGCCTACGTCTAATTATTTCGATGTAATTTTAAATTGAAGTAAAAAAGTAAATTTTGATATTATTTTTAAATTGATTCCGTATTTATTTTATGAATAACTTTTAAATTATTGGAGCTACGCTGATAATTATGAAGACCTTTTTTATAGCAAATTAAATTTCCTATAACTTTTGTTTCAAACTTTTTTTTGTAAGATCAATAGTTTCGGTAAAAATAAAATTTAAAAGTAAATAATTTTACCATCGTTGTGTTGCGGTGTGAATTTAAAGTACCGGAGGTAGATTCCAATTTTATTTTAATCTGGTAAAATTCAACTGTCTCATAATCAAGAGCTCCTTTTTTTAATCTCAATGCGCAATTACGTTCATCCGTGATTTTAGCTTCAAATAATCCATCCTCATTGCCGCTATAAATTTCGCACTTCAAAGTTGTATCGTGAGCGTGGGAATTTATTATTGTCAAAATTTTAATTAGCGTATTGTCACTGGCATCTTCAGGCACATCAACATTGTAAGAGTCCTCAGCGAAACCTAGTCCAACTTCCGGGGCAACTGTTGCTACGTGACGAATATAAATTGGGACAGTCGTTACAGAAGATAGTTGAGGTTCCCCCAGGTCGTAAGC
Organism: Microplitis deprimator; assembly: GCA_964016945.1. Lineage (NCBI taxonomy): Eukaryota > Metazoa > Arthropoda > Insecta > Hymenoptera > Braconidae > Microplitis > Microplitis deprimator. The sequence goes on along the minus strand of OZ024709.1, from coordinate 3,712,995 downwards.
TCTTACATCAACCTTTGAGTAAAATATTATTAATTACATGTGTACAGCATAATTAAAATGGGTTAACGAGCATAAATTAATGTCGAAAATAATAATGGTATAATAAATAATTCATACTTGATATTCAGAGTCAGTTTCCTTGCGTAAATCGTCGCGGACCGTTAGTATGCCCGAGTCTGGATCAATTACAAAATATCTACTTGCACTTCCACGTCCAATTATTTCATATCTTACCTGTGATAAATTTAATTATTAAATATATAATGATAGTAATAGGATTAAAGTTTATTTATTGGGCATTTAAAGTTCACTTACTTGATTACCGGGTGATGTTCCATCTGAATCTTGGGCTAATAAATTAATAACTGTGGTACCTATTGGTACGTCATCGTCAAGTGTAATTGGACGTGGTATCGTTGTAAATACTGGCGGTATATCATTCATATCCTTTAATAAAATTAATTAATTAATTAAATAAATTTTAATCTGTATTTTATTTTTTAATCATTAACCGGTCGATTAAAAATCTTTACACAAAAAAAAAAAAGATTTCGTGGCGCAAAAAATTTTTACTCACCCAAGAAATTTTTTGCATTATAAATTGAAAAAAAAAAAAAAAAAAATTGGGGCGAGAAAAAAATTCTTGCGGCAAGAAATTTTTTTTTCTGTAGAAATTCATGGGGAAAATTTCATACACGGGAAATAATAAATAACGTACTTAGGGAAGAAAGTAGGACATTACAACCCGTAATATTCTTACCCGAGTCGAAGGCACCCCGTGGTGCGAATGCAATTTTTTTTTTTCATGACCGGATAGAAAATTCGATAAAAATGAAAATGAAATTTTTTAATTTTTCTAGAAGAAACTTTTTAAAATAAACTAGAGCACTAAGTAAATACTAAAATCAGAATTATTTTTGAACAAATAGGTCTACCATAGGAATTTTTTTATTTTTTTCAAACCGGAAATGTTTCAATTTTAAAAAAAATTTTGACGGTTTTTTAATTTACAAGCAATAAAAATTTTCATAAATGAATTTTTTATTTATTTTGTACATTAAATTTTTAAAAACTAATCTCCCATTACTCTGAAAAAGTGATCGGGTATTAGATTTTTTTTTCTAATGTAAAAATTCTCATATTAAAAAAATTTATTATTTAAATTTAATTCTTATATATTTAAAATTTTATAACAATGGCATTAATTACACTGACATGTTTCCAATTTCATAAAAAAAATTTAAACATACAGTCTAGGGAACGTAAGGGAAATTTTTCTGTGAATTTCAGACTTTCCACTCCGTGCGTTTAGCTTTATTCTCGACTACTCGTTATAAGTCTGTTTTATTACGAAACTCAAAAGAATGGGGGAAGTTTTTTAGACTCGTCAACTCCCGATTGAAGGGAAGAAATTTATTACGAGCAGGCTTACGACGAGTAGTCGACAGTAATTAAATTGTAAAAAAGTATATTTTACAATAATTTAAAATCCAATATGTCAAGAGGTTCATCTAAAAAATAATTAAAGACAACTTACTTGTACGTTGATAACGACACGAGTAGTAGATCCAGGAAGATCACTTGTATTTTCTAAAGTACCGACAATAAGTATATGCTGACTATCTCTTTCGTAATCCAATCCACGTACTGTTTTAATTACACCCGTTTTAGGATCAATACAGAAGAGATCAGTGTCGCCTTGTTTAATTACATATGTTATTTGTTTTTTAGTGTCTGGATCATCGGCCTTAAGCAAAAATAAAAAATAAAATAATTAAATTAATAAGCAACAAATAAATAATAATAAAAAAAAGTGAACTTACGACAACTTGTATAACCATATAATCAGGAACGTTTTCTTTAACACGTGCTTCATAACTACTTTGATGAAATATCGGTACTTCGTCTTCGACATCGATAACTTTTACTGAGACAGTCGCTGTCGCTAGACGAGGATCTGGTGCGCCATCACGTGCCGTCACAACAAATTTATATTCCTAATAAATAATTATCATAATTAGACGATTAATATTCAAAGGATTAAAATATGCGTTTAATTATTGACTAGACTCACGTGATTTTGTTCGTAATCTAGAGCTATTTTAGTAAGAACGTCTCCAGTTTCCGGATCGACCGTGAACGGAATGTCGTCAGGTGCGAAATAAGTTATTTCAGAATTAATACCCTCGTCGGCATCATCAGCATGAACATGTCCAATTAATTTTCTCGCCTCTCCTTCTTTTACTTCAAACTCGTAAGGCAGACCCTGGAACTCGGGGTTCTTGTCATTGATGTCAGTGACGCGGATGTTGACTGTCGCGGTGCTCGAAAGCCCGCCACTGTCCTCAGCCTTAACAAACTATAAAAAATTTTTTTATAATTTAATACCTGATAAGTAATAAATAATGAATATCAAGTATTGAATTAAGCATATCATTAAACTTTTATTCAGTTAAATAAAAGTCTTGAGACTTTAGTCTTCAGTTACGAGTTACAAGTTATAATGAATGGTTAATGCTTGAGGCGAATGCTTGGTTACCACTTACCAGCTGATATCGCGTCAAGTCTTCCCTGTCCAACTTCCTTATAACGGTAATAACGCCTGACTTGTCACCGATCGCAAATTGCCTCAAGTCATTGCCCGAAAGTATTGAATACGACACTGGATCATTTTCTGGGTCGAGTGCCTTCAAATTTATCACATTTTTATTATTAGTTACTCATCATTATCAGATAGAAAAAGGGGTTCAAATGGGCCGTATGATTTTTTTTTAATATGTGGGGTGGGAATAAATAAATTTTTATTTTAAAAATTTAATTAATAGAAAATTTATATTTAGTTTATAATTTAAAAAAATGATCTTTTTAATTTTTTCCCGCGGCTCATTTTGCCCCATATTGAAAAAAATTTTTTTACATGGGTCAGGTTATTAAAAAATATTTGCTTGGAGACTAAAATAAATTTAAAAAAGAATGAAACAAAATTTTTTAATGGTGTTCATTTTGCCTCACATTAAAAATTTATGAAACTGAAATTAGCCGTCTAATAATTTTTGGATTTTTTTAAAAACGATAAATTTAAAAAAAAAAATATTTTAGAAAATTGCACCCATAATTTTTTTAATTTTCTACAAGTGCATATTTTTTTTTTTTTTTAAATTAAATTTTCGAAAAAAAAATTCGAAAATTGTCTGCTACCTTCTGGATCATAAAAATTTTTACAGCTGGGTCATATTGGAACTCTATTTGGGGACTAAAAAATTATATAAAAAAAAAAAAAACTAGATATTTTTATACCAAGGCCCATTTTACCCCCTCTCGTTATTATATAATTAAATAAATAAAAACTTACAGTAATGGTGGCGACTGTTGAATTAATAGGAGCACCTTCGCTAACCTGAACTTCGTAGACCGGTTGTTGAAAAACGGGACTACGCGTATTGGGACCGGGTATGACATTTATTTCCACAATTGTCTGTGAGTATTTACCGCCTTTATCAGTGGCCTGGACAGTAATACTGTACTGTTCGCCGGCATTTAATTTTCTTACGGACTCTATCACCCCAGACTTGGGATCAATTTTGAATTTTTGCTGGCCATTATTAGATACATGATAAATGCTGTACGTTATCTCTGCATTTTCTCCTTCATCATTGTCCGTTGCTTCAACCTGTCATTTAAATTTATTAATTAAAATAACAAATTCTTACACACTGTAAAAAATCGGGAGTGAATACGGATTTTATTTTAATCCGAATTCACTCCATCACTCGGAGTTTCGAAGTTTAAAAAAAAATCACACCGCATGCGGAGTGAATAGGAATTTTTTTATAGGCGGAGGGATTTCGGAGTGACGCGGATTTTATTTAAATCCGCATTCACTCCGGTCCGGAGTTTTAATACTTAAATAAATTAATATTTAATAGAAACAGCTGTTAATTATAAACATAATTATTTAAATAAATAATTCATTGAGATATTAATAATTAAACTTAAAATATTATCTTTTTAATTTATAAAATGTTTTACTAACTCACTAAATTATAATTTCATATATATAATACATAGTGAAAATATTAAATTATTGAATAGCTATAGTGACATAGTTTTTATGGGAATATTTTATATTTCGGTGCGATATGAAATGTTATCTCGTGGTATGGTTGATGTAAGTCATTCGACAGTTTGTGACTCAGTGTAATTATATTTGTTAAAGTTTTATTATCAGCTGGTTATAATTTTTAAGAATCATTTCGCGTGAATATATGGAAAGGGAGCTCGTAATTATTTACGTACTCAATATAAATGTCTAAATATCAAAAACATAAGCTCACTATGTATTAGTAATTTTTTTTATAATTAATATTTTCCGAAACTCCCCTCCGGAGTGAAATTAACTCCAAGAGAATTAAATAAATAAAAAATCACCCACTCCGCGTTCACTCCGTAAATTTTCTACAGTATATTTACAGTCATAATAATAAAGAAAATATATATTTAATGAAATTATTGATTATTAACAATAAGTATAACTATTAATTAAAATTGTAGCGATGCAATTATGTAATTTAATTGGCTTTAAATCAAATTAAAAGGTAGAGCAGATGACGTAATAGTTGAATATGTCTGTAGAGATGCCAGAGATCGGAGATGATGTCATCTTGTGATAAAAAGAGTAAAAAAAACATTATCGAGAGTTACCTTGATTACTTCCCGTCTGGCTTCGCCAGCTTGGACGGTGATTGGCGGTACCATTGGCAATTGAGGTGCATTGTCGTTGACGTCGTTCAACGTCACGACAAAAGACAGAGGTGTTGATGCCGCGATTCCTGATTTTTCGCGAGCAATAACTTGAAATCTGAACCGCCCAGGACTCGGCGGATCACGATCCAGATTCTCTTCGTTTACCATCAGAGTTCCTGATTGATCGATCCCAAAGAAACTCGTTGTCAACTCGAACGTGTAGTTTGGTTTGGGATCCTCTGGCGCCTAGAATTTTTTTTTTTAATTTTTGTTTGCAAGTTTGTACTATGGATTGATAAATAAATGAGTAGATTAGCTGATGGTGAAGGAATTTATAAGGGAATTAATTAGGAGCTTACTAGATCGGCGTCAAATACAGTAAGTTTAATCGGATTTCCATCTCTGTCGATGACCTTGGTACCAACTGGCGCATTCTCATCAACGTAACCCTCAACAGATGATGCTGTAATAACCGGCGGATTACTGTCTACCGGTTTGACGGTAATTGTCAGCTTAGCTGTCGCTGATCGCTTTGCTTCTGATTCCTCGACGGCCTAATGAAAATGAGGATCAGTCAGTAATTATTCTGTGTAATTACTATAATATGTGAGCTATATGTGACTCTGAGATAGAGGAATTTTAAATAGAATTTTAAGATTAAGAGCAAAAAATATAATTTTGTTTTGCAAAGCAATTTGTAGTGTGGAATGTGTAACTGTTCAAATAATAATTTATAACGGACAGTACAACTAGCAACACGTGGTAATCAAAACATAAAAAAATAAATGGACATTTTTAGTATTTTATCCTCTAGGGCCATAGCGATTCGAATTCATTGATAACTTTTATGTTTTACAGACCAAGTAAACAAAAAAATATTTTTCCTGGATGCTGGTATTTTTTTAGTGTTAATTGGTTTAAATAAACGTACTCGGGGATGCAATATCATGTGTAGATTTGAAAAGATTGTTTTGTTTAAATATCTGACAAGTGCAACTGGAGATTAAACATCGGTCCGAATGTCCCGGTGGTTAAAAGCCGATAACTTGGTGATATTTATTAATAAAAATAACTTTTTGTCTTTGAAGATTGATACACGTCCGTTGAAACAACAAACTTGTACTATTTGTTGGATAAAAAAAATTATTTACATGCCCGACTTTATGCAGTGGGATACTGTAACTCTTCTCGGGTCGCGTAAAATTTTTTTCATTAACAATTTTAATTATTTTACTTTTTCTCACATCTACGGATGATTTCAAATTCATTTGGCGGCAATCGAAAAAGAATTTGATCAAAACCGGGCCCTCACATACCCGACTTTGTGTTGTGAGCTGCTGTGAGGTGCTGTAGCTTATTTTGGGCCACGTGAAAATTTATTTCATTAACAATCTGATTTTATTTTACTTATTCTCACACCTACGGATGATTTCGAATTCATTTAGGGGCAAAAGAGGATAAATTACTGATAGATTTAACTTGTTTGTCGTAATTATTTTTAATCATTGGTTTTTATTGCCATTTATTTTCATTTTATGTTCAGTATTCATTTATGTATTATCTGTAATTACTATTATTCTGAGCATCTTTATCTTCATTCAATGTAACGAATGAGGAATAATTATTCGACTTCATAATTATTATTTAATTACAAAATATTATTTTAAAAATTCTATTCCTCTATGGTTACATAAAAAAAAAACTTCCAATGGCTTCACTATTTAAATTTACCGACTGAAAAAAATCACTAATTTCGTTTATTTGCACCGGTCTCCAGTTTTCAGTATGAATTATTTCCTTGATAAATAAAAAAATAAATAAATAGTTACCTTAATAATAATATCAAATTTTTTGGTAACCGTGGTGTCGACAGCTCGAATCTGTTTGACCGCCCCCGTGTTTTGATTTATTTCAAAAAAATCTCTGTAGTTTGGCGGATTACCGCTGAGAAAGGAGTAATGAATTGGTGCATTAATACTGTCCATGTCAACGGCTTGTATTTTCTCCGGCGATATATTGAGTATTCCAGAGAGTACTCCACTGGATACCTACGGGATTAATGAGAGCAAATGTAGTCAAACTGGATCTATAATACATCTAATGTGCATTAGCGTTGTATTGCAATTGCATTAGGGATGCATCTGCATCTCCATCTGCATTAAACTTTATTTTATTCTATTACATGTCCCATTTGAATTCAATGCTGATACTATCGTTTCAATGGTCTATTAATTATTTATAAAAATCAGCGAATTATTTATTTTTTTTTATCAATTAATAAAAGACATTTAAATGTTGTCGTGGATTTTATTTTTTTGAGACTTACGGAAGCCGAGTACTCGGGATTGATACACGATCCGTCGAGCAGCATACATCCTTGGTAGATGAATGAAGGATCTTGGTCGTCATCATCTCTAATATTTACGGTTAGAGTTGTAGTTGATGTCAATCTTTCGGACGTATTCAATGCTCGATCCTGTAGCAGATAAATTGATCGGTTAATAATTATCGCGCTCAACGATGCATTCAGAGTACTCGGGGTTTTATTGTACTTCTCAATCAATTGTAATCGAGTGCATACCATCACGACTCTGAGGAATGCAAACGGTAGTTTTTTAGTTTTTTTTTTTTGGTTTTTTATTTGGAATTTTAAAAAATTGAGACTGAATTTAATGACTGTGGATGTAGCAGACATAAGATAAATTTAAAATTATAAATAATTAAAAAAATAATAATTATAAAAAATGCACTTATTAATTTCAAAATTTTGTAAATGTGCATTTTTTTTAAATTTTATTTTAGTAATTATTTACTCTAGTAATAATTTTCAATTTGTCTGATGTCTGCTACATTCACACTCATTGAATTTAACCGTCTAATAATTTTTGAATATTTTTTAAAAAATAAATTATAAAAAAAAAAATATTTTAAAAAATTGCACCTGTAGTTTTTTTAATTTTCTACATGTGAATTTTTTTTTTTTAATTGATTTGTTGACTACAGTATAGAAAGTTATCCTAGTTTAGTCCTCAAAGTAGAAGATGCGACCAATTTTTACCATTTTGAGGACTAAACTGAAGTAACATAATCTGGATTAGAGCCTCAGAATACTCAAAACATACAGGAATAATTTTATCCACATTTAAACTTCAAAAGTCTCTCCCCTCCCTTTTCTATCTAAAATTTCTAAAAGTCCAAAATATAACTTTTCATTCATTGAGAAATTTGAGGTCTTAGTTTATAATTTAAAATCGATAAATTATTCGCATTTAGACCTCATAGTTCTCGTTGAGGATTTTTAGTACTAAAGCAGAGTTACTTTTTGCGCGCCAAATAAAACATCAAAGGAATTGAGGCTTTTCAGGACTAAACTAGAGTTTGTTTTTTGACTCGGGAAATTAAAAATTTTAAATCTGTAAGAATAATTTCAAACAAAATAAATTTCAGTGGTTTTAAATAATTGGGTGACTGGGTTAGTGGTGAAAAAAATTATTTTTAACATTATATGACATCATGTTATCTTAGACATCTCAGAACAGTAGACAATGTTGTGCTAACAGAACGTTCTCCTTCACTGAAATATTTATTAATGTATTTTTGTTTTTATTTTCTTTAATCATTTCGCGAGATCTCTTTGTCACTGTCGACTGTGCACACCAATCTCGACTCTACACTCCAACGACTATGACAATAATCGCGGTTTTAATCGTGATGAAATCAACTTTCATATGTTCCTTTGACCTTTTAAATTATTTAGATAATTTTCTTTTTTCCTTTGCGTTAATAAATTATATAATAATTATTTCCATTCTCTTAATGATACCCAATAAATATTAAATACCAAAAAAAAACTAATCACTAAAAATTTCTTAAATAATTTAATCAATTTATTTAAAAAAAAAAATCTCTTCTCTGCCACTTATTTAATTCTACCGTAAATTAATTTTATAAAAACAAATTAAATAATTAAAATAAAAAATAATAAATCCGTGTTAAAAAATTTATTAACTTCCAAAACTTTCTCTAACTTCTTATTATTTATAATTTAAGCCAAAAAAAAATTCAAACTTTTTTACTCTTAATGTCATTCATTTCTATAAAAAAAAAAAAAAAAAAAGTCTGATAACTTTATCGAGCGTAACTTGAATAATTTTGTACAGCAACAGTAATGAAGCATTACATCGTGTATCTAAAGATTGAACTCTACAATAAAGGAAATACGTCAGCATTATTTGTTACTCTAACAAATAAATCCTGGGATTGACTAAATAAAATAAAAAATAATAAATTATTTCATTAAAGTAAAGTAGATTGGAAATTTAAAAAAAAAAGCTTAAAACATTAATATCGATTTGTATACAAATCGATAGGGCGTATCCTATTGCATTCCACAATATTACTCACCGTAAGATACTCATTGGCACAATCAATCCTCAGGACATTTATTATTATTATTACGAATATCACTTTCACTGATTCAGACATCAATCTCATGATTTAAATAAATAATACTCCCATTTATTTCATGAAACTTTTTAATTTACAATAATAAATATTTATTTTATTTATTAGAAATTTTTTTATTTCTATTTCCGCTATAAAACAGATAAGACAGTTTTTAAAAATATGTTAATGCTTCCATGTAGAACGAGTTGTATTTCACCTTAAGTGTGTATAAAGAAAAAAAAAAGTTTAATCACGTATCTCAATCTAATCGTATTCGGAATCATCCGATTGATGTTATATTACAGGTGCCGTTTAAATCTTCAGGTGGATTTAAAACCTGAGATGAGGAAAGCAATAGAAGTAAAGACGGTAAATAATAAATAAAACAAGAGTTTAGTTATTTGTTGATAAAAAAGTACCGACAGTTTACAAGACACACGTGTTTATACGGAAACGGTTTAGATTTTTTATACTAATTTGTTATTTATTTTCATTCTTTTCTTACGCAATTTCATCCTGACCGTTGATAAAATCTTTGACTATATTTTTATATATACTTATGTGTATTAGCGGTAACTTTTAGCATCTTTGAATATATTTTAGCTCTGTTCTATGCAATATAATACATAAAGTACAGTACTTGTATTGATGATTACCGTAATTTTATGCCCACGCGATTTTATACGATGCACTGATCTGCTTTACGATGTATGACGTGTCATGACTATAGAGATCAATCCTTTCAATCTATATATAGATGTATATGTGTATCGATGTATTTGTGTTGTAAAGTTGCTTAAGAACCAGGAAGAAATTTACTTGAGTTAATGTAATGTAGATCGCGATCGATTTTAATAATACAATAATTTATTATATTTTGTTTTATTTTAACTTAAGTTAATGTCCCAATTAAATTATGCAGAACGATATTTAATAATAAAAAATAATTGGAAATTTGTTTCAACCCGGGTCAAAAATATAATGGATTTGAGTTTTTTGACTTAAACTCAAGTCAACTGTACCAAAATTAAATTAAATTTGATTTTTTCGACTTGAATGGATACTCAGCAAATCAAAAACTGTAAATTAGACTTAAAAAAATTCAAATTCAAGTCATTTTTTGGACCTGGGTAATATCACATGAGGTCCAAAAGACCCCAGTTTATTTAAAACTCGGAATATCTCAATAAATATTGAATTTAAAAAAAAAGTACAGGATACCTTTTTTGTAGAGAATTTAATTCTCTACAAAAAAGGTCTAATACAATTTTTCAAAAAAGTTGATATTTATAGAGATATTTGTAAAAAACAAATCACACTTTTTTAAAATTATAACTCAAATTTCTGATGAAAAATTTTGAACTTTATTTATTAAAATAAATTTACTTCTTGTAAGATTGAACTTTTTTATCGATTTTATGTCGAAGTGAAATCTTTCTCTGATAATTTGTCACAAGATTTGGTTACAAGTTAAGTTTTAATTTTTTAATAGGCTTAATATTGAAGAAAATTTATTTAGTGCACTGTGAGTTCAACTTTTCACTTTCTTATTTATTAATGCGGTTAAAGACAACGTTTGTCAATTTTTTGACCCGAGTTGTAAATTATAACAGATTTTAAATAAAAGTTTATCAAGTTATGTTACGTAAATAAATTATTTGTATTCCAATAACGAGTTATGAGGTTTAAGTGTAAGTTTGTTAAAAAGTTTAATTAACAATATTAAACATTTAATTCAATTATTGCGATTTGTTTGAAAATACTTTGAATAATAAATAAAATTGTTTGAAAGTTGTTTAAAAATAAAATTCAATTATTTGTCAAACAATGTTCTGTAAACCGTTGAAATTTTATTGAAAAACTTTTTAACTTAAACTTCTATATTTTACTGCAAATAAACAAACGATAATTGATAAACTTTTATGAATTATAAATATTTAAAACACTATTATAAAAAAACCAATACCAATATCCTAAAAATATTACTAAAATTGTATACTAGACGTATGACAAACGAACGCTGACTAATAAGTTTGCCGTCTTCGAGTTCTAATGCTTACCTTACTGATACAATAGTAATAGTAATGGATTCATAAATTATCTACCCACGATCACATTTAAAAGATAAACAATCGGCTTACACAAATGTGTCTGTCATTTTCTATTCATTTGGTCGTTCGGTAATAGAAAACTTTAAACTAAACGTAACTTGACTAAAAAAAAAAAAATTGAGTAAATATATATAGTACTAAATTTTGATTAGACGCAAAAATAAATAATGAAAATATATGTAATTATGAAATACAAGTGTAGAGTTATTGCCTTGAAGCTGCGAGTGCTATGAAAAATATGATAAATATGTAAATGAGAACGTGTAATCTATATTACTGTTGAATATTTAAATATTAAATTAAAAATGGTGAAGCTAAAAAAATAAATGTTCGTTTTACAGTAAAATTAAAAATAATTATAAATATTCAGATATGATCAGATTTGTAAACTCATATATGAATCATATCAGTGTAGTCATTTAAACTATGAGGCACGGGTAAATATAATCATATCTGATCATATGTGATCATGTCTGATATTATATGATCTTATATGATCGGGCAAAATAATGCATCTGAAGAATCTGATATCAAATCTGTTCATATGTGGTCATGTATGATATATCTGATCATATGTGACAGTGTCTGATGTCATATGATCAGACAAGATTACGCATCTGAATGTATGATATCAAATCTGATCATATGTGGTCATGTATGATATCATATCTGAACATATATGATAGTGCCTAATATCGTATCTGATCATATGTGGTCATTTATAATATCATATACGATCATATGTGATACAATGTATGATCATTGGTTATATACGATCATATCTGATATCACATAAGATCATATATGACCAAGGAGGATTATGTATGATATCATATCTGATCATATGTAGTCATGTATAATATCATATCTGATCATATGTGATCGTGTCTGATATCGTATGTGATCATATGTGATATTATGTGTGATCATTGGTTTTATACGATCATATCTGATGTCATGTAATATCATCTATAATCACACGATTATGTATGATATCATATTTGATCATAGATCATATCTGATATTTTATATGATCATATCTGTGCAAATATATTTATATTTGACCATATATAAGTATAAAAATTTACCTAAATTACATATACAAGTATAATTATATATACTAACATATGAACATATATGACTACACATGATTACATATGATCATATAAAATAACTGTTGTGATATAATGTATTATTTATAAATTTTATTATGATTGGACTCGAATGCATGAATAAATAATAAATGCACACCCTTGACGCTTCGAGCTCGAGGTGTGGAATAAAAACTTAAAAAGAGCCAGAGGTTGAGGCAGAGGTGACAATTGTGTAACATTGAGTAAATTGCAGACTACACCTGCGATAGCAGAATATGGTGTGGGATATAAAATACGTGACTCATAGTCTCACGCTGCCCACTGGGCAGTGTCACCGACTCACGGGTGAGTTGAAGTCTGAGTCTCTAGACGCTGGAGACTCGTATCGAGACTTAAGTGGTACTGAAAGACACTGCCTATAGCAGTACTATTTTAGCTTCTGCTTATATTTATTTTCCTGTTAGAGTGTTAGAATGGGCAAGACACTCCGATACTCGGTTAATGCCAAAGCCAGTGGATATTGTTAGACAGTTGGATTAAATCCGAATCGACTTGAACCTGGATAAGCTTTTTTGTTATAACAAGACTCAAGTTTTATAAGCGATAACATCTGAGTCAGTTAACGCTCCGCGATGTCTGATGCATTATTCACTTAAAACATTCTTTTGACTAGATTCCACAAATCCTTACCTCCATTTGTTTTTTTTAACATTTAAATTTACAATCAAAATATTTTTTACGTTCACTTAATTTTGAAATTGCGAGTGAGGAAATTTTTAGTTTATTCTAGCAAAGGTAAATTATAAAAAATTTAAAAAAAAGAGGTAAAAACTTACGGAGGCGAGGATGGTGACGAGATAACGCTGCGTCCTCTCGAAGTCGAGTGTTCGATTGACCGTGACCTGTCCCTGATGTGGCAAGTTGATGCTAAAATAACCATACCCGTCTGCGGTTGTAATTCTATCACGACCAACGGCATTGTTACTGCCAATACCGTTCCCATCTCCTGGTGATATTGAGTATTCCACGAGTCCATTCACACCCGCGTCAGCGTCCAATGCTACGACATTTTGAAATATTGTCGATCCTACTGGCGTAAGCTGAAAGCGTTATTAAAAAGAAAATTAAAATTATTTTCAAATGTAATAGGATTTTATTTCATATTTAAAAGTCACTTCTAACGTTCAATTAACCCAATAAATTAACTTTGTATTTTTAAACTTTTTTTTAAACTGTCAAAAATTATTTACTTTTATAGTAACAGTAAAAATAAAATAAAAGTGACTCAGTAACGAGATTTTTGAGAAAAAAGTAAATTATTAATTTTTTATTAGCCAGCAAAAAAAAAAAAAGTTAATTAAATTTTTTTTATTTAATTAAATTTTTAAAAATTGAATGATTTTTATTAATTAGTCATTCATTTAATTATTTTATACAGTAATTATTTTAAATAAAGTACAGCTATAAATGACGGAACTATGAAATAAAAGTATAAAAATATAATAATGGAATATTATAAGACATTTAAAGTTGAGATGGGTGATGTCATTAGTTAATTACATTAGAGATTTAAAAGTAATGTGAAAATTAAATCGCGTATAAAGAGCGCGACAAATGTGCGTGAAACCGGTATTCACGGGACAGTTAATAACGTTAAAATGTTTGACCGCGCGATTTAACGTTAACGGTATTTATTAAAACGTGGAAATGCGCTGGTGGATTTTTTAATTTTTTATAGATATATATATATATCTATATTGTTATTTTTATAAATGCGGTAGACTTTGACTAGCTTGTTAAAATGATTCCACGTGCTTGACAGTTTGCCGTTTTGTGGGAGATAAAGAGTAACAGTCATGCATTATTTTGTCTAGTATGTTCTCACTTTATCACTTGTCGCGCTTTCTCTCTCTCCTTCTCATTCTTGATACGCGTCGACATCGTTGTCGTCATGATAGATCCCGCAATTACGTAGCTGCGGTTAATTAAACTCTACTGCAACGGTGATGTAATGGCACTCTTCTTAGACAACGCAATTTCATTTTTTTTTCTTTTTTATTTATTAGAAAAATGTTACGCGGACTTTTCATATTTTTCATTACTTTTTTTTTTTTTAGTCATTAGTGATCTTGATTTTTTTTTTGCTTACTGTCAAAAAATTCTCGAGTGAACATCAAACAAAATTTAATCAAAATTCAGCCCTTAATTTGAATTTTAAAAGACCGCTTAAATTTGAAAAATTAAAATTTATGAATTCTATAAAAAACTTGTGAAATATCAAAAATAATTATTTTTCTTACTCAAATTATTTTATAGTACAGAGAAGATTTAATTAAACAAATCGATGAATTAAAAATTTACACAATTTTGAGATTTCAAAATAAAAATAAAAATACTGGAAGATAAATTTTTTATGCTCAAGAATTCAATCTATCAAATTATATAGTATGTAATATATATGATCGATGTTGAGACAAATTATTTATAGATAACAGTAACAAATAGAAAATTTTTTTTTTTCTTTGGCTACGGCAGACATTTAAAAATTTTTTACTCTAAATAATTTTGAAATGCGCGTAAAAAAATTTTACCGTTAAAAAATAGTATGACAGTGCAATGTATAGTAAATTTGTCTAAGCTTGGAATAAAATTTTTTTTAGTTAAATTTTAACCAGTTAATTTTTTTTCATGAAGAAAAAGTAAAAACCTCAATAGATAAAAAAATGATCCTCTAATTTTTTCGGCCACTTTATATAATTGTATACTTACCGCAAGCTTATGCTACTTATCATAAAAATAATTATAATAATATGGTTACTAAATTGGCCTTATTGTTGATAATGTTGAGCAATAATCGTTTAGAAAAATTTGAAATTTTTTAATAAAGTAATTTTATGCCTCAAGTAATCGTCAGAAGCTGTTAGATATTATTATTATCATTGCTCGAGGGCACTGATGAGAATTAAAGTTCATGAGGTACCGCTAAACTAGATGACTAAGACTAATCGCGGTAAAAATATTACAATTAACTTAACGTTATGGACATTAAACATTGATGGATTTGTTTATTATCATCATTAAATTACCTCGGGTACTGTTGTTTCGTACGGCGTATTGATAAACTTTGGTGCATTGTCATTTATATCAGACACTCGTACGATTATTGGAATAATTCGTTTTTTGTTTGTCGATCTTACTGTACATGCCAGCTGTAAAAAAAAAAAATAGATTAATTAATTATTTTTTGTGTGTTTTTTTTTTTATTTCAAATTAACTATTTTTCTATAACTGGAGCATATGACTGTATCTTTAGACACAAACAAGTCTCAGGGACACAAAATACTAAAATTGTTGGTTACTTTTTTATAATAATATATAAATAGTTTTAATATTTTTATATACGAGTAAAATGAGATTTTCTTTTGATGCTAATAAATAGGTCACGTAATTTATTTGAAGAATTAAATTATATTGTATTTTTGTTTCAATGACATAAATTTATCTAGACCCGAATAAATTAATTAGTAAATTTTGTTTTTATATTATTTCATATAAATCATGTTCATTTTTTATGTATTCAAATTTTTTCCGCATTGTTTATAAATTATATGTTTTTTTTTATTTTTGATGGCTGAATACTGTATGGGGATTTAAGTTACTAGGAATGTTTTTGTAGGAAATTTTGTCAGCTACAAAAAAGGTCTGATTCATTTTTTATAGTTTAGCTTTAATTGGAATTTTGAACTCCGTAATCAAAGTTATGAATTAAAAATTTTGATGTTTGAATTTTTGGAAATAAATCACAAAATATTGATTTTATAAAAAAAATTATTGAAATCTTTTTTGTAGGAAATTTTGTCAGCTACAAAAAAGGTCTGATAAATTTTTTTGATATTCCTTATAGTTTAGCTTTAATTTTAATTTTGAACTTCATAATCAGAGTTTCATATTAAAAATTTTGGTACTTGAATTTTTGGAAATAGATCACAAAATATTGATTTTATAAAGAAATTATTCAAATATTTTTTGTAGGAAATTTAGTGAGCTACAAAAAAGGTCTGATAAATTTTTTCGATATTTTGAATATTTAATCGATAAAATGAATTATAAAAGTAAAATAATCAAATTTGGAATGACAAGTTTTTGAGTCGCGATTATTACTGTTATTATTGTTATTATTAAATATAATTAATGAAGAATAAATGAAAAGGGAGAATTTAATGATCTGTCAACATGAAGAAAAGTACAAAAATGATAGATAGAAAAATCAGTCTAGGATCTCTTGAGACATGCAGAGCAAATAATGAGCTCAGTACCGTTATCCTGTTAAGACTCAGTAAACTCCTATATTCTATTATGGAGTTGATGAGTATCAGGAAAATATATATATGTATATACGCTTAATTGTATCAATGTTAAGGTCAATAAAAAAGTGTAAAAAAATGCTACACATATTTACCTGGAACACAACGTGCGAGAGGTTCTCGCTGTCACGATCCAGTTGTTTAAGGAGTCTCAGTTTCTTTCCACTGAGGGCGAATAGTGGCGCCTTTCCAGGAAATATTAACTCCAAGGTGGTCTCGTTGTAGGGATTCCCAGAGACCGGAAGTTCTTCTGGTACAGTTGGCTGCTCATAACCTGTCAATTTAAATAATTTAGTAAACACATTTTTTTTAAAAATAACGATTCCCAACAAAAGGGAAATTGTAATTTTTAATGAATGCCGGACTATGGATAAATATAACAGAAGTTGAACAGGTTCGAGAAGTTGATGAACAAGCTCGAGAAGAATAAGAAGACCAAGAAGCAGATGAGGAAGAGAATGGAAATTAATCATTTCTGATGGACTTTGTTGCTATAAATCTTATGGTCGCGCTGGTTCAGCTTATAGTTGGAGCTACCGATGCTGATGTTGATGCTGATGCTGATGAGGATTGTACACGTGAATGGAATGAAGATGATGATGATGAGAAAGTGATTCTACAGCTCTAGATTATCATCGAAGGCTAACAAATGTAACTAGTAAACGTGGCAGGTAGCCGATCTTGGGACCTCCATAAAACGTCTGGCACACCAGCGGCTCGGAAAATTACTTCCTCATATATATGTATGTATGTATGTATGTATATATGTATATATATCGAGTCCATGTATTATAGAGTACCTTGCAGAACAGTCTCCGCTAGTACTAGATACTCGGATATCCAATAAATGAGAGCACTCAGTCTATATATAGAAGCCAACTAATTTTACCAACACCTTCTTCATTTAATTAACCCTTTTAAAGTCTTCCTTATCACTTACCCCTTTTAATATCTCTGGATATTCAATTACTTTTTTTAAATTATTTATTTTCATACTTGACCTCTTTCATTATTTTATTTTATTTTTTTTTTGCTAACCATCCATTATTTTAATGTTTATTATTTTTACGTGGCTTTAATTAAAGTGCTAATACTCTCATAAATTGGTTTCAAATAAATTAAAGTACTTTTAAAAATTACTAATAAAAGGGGGGAAAAACAGACCGTAGATTTTTTATTGGGATGACGATTTCGCTCTCCTGCTTCCGTATTTGTAATTGGAAAAATAATTTAGTTTGGAAAATTTAAAAAAAATAAAATAATTTATGAAGGTATGCACTAATATATAAATATGTAAATATATGAAGAAACGTGACGTTAGGGATGTTGATATTAAAATGTCTGCAGGGGTTTGTTGTAAACCTGAGTTTGTTGTGACACGTGACAAGACGGCATTTCCTTTTGGCGTCAGGTACATTATTTTCTACGTACACTAACTCATCACACCGTCATCATCATCATCATCATCATAATGATGATAACCGCAGGTTTGACGCTCTCGGTGATTGAGGAATAAAGTACTCACCATAGCCACGGCTCTCCTCGATGTCAAGGATGATGTTTGACTGGCCTGTCAACTCCTCACACAAACCTGCAACATTAAATAATCAACAATACATTATAATATAATCTTGTAAACACAAATTCATTTATCACTTCTATTATTTATATTTAGAAAAATAAATACGAATTTTAATTCCCGCGGAAATTTAAAAATGTCAGAAATTTTTGACACTTAACTTTCAACTAAAATTGTGCCTGAAATATTGAATGTACGGACTAAGTCATCTGATACTTTTTTGTAGCAAATTTAATTCCCTACAAAATTGTATAGAGATATATTTGTCATATTTTGTATACTTTAGCAAGAATTTTAATTTAAAGACATGGGATAATGAAAAGAAATTGATTCTTTGATTTCTTTATTAACTGAGTACTTAAAATTTAAATTACGAGTTAATGATCAAAGATACGTTAAAAATGGACATAGATTAATTTATAGAGAATTAAATTTTCTACAAAAAATGATTCTATATTTTTTTTTGTAAACTTACTGGTTAATAAGTTATTTTAATTTAAACTTGAATTAAAAATTTGAAAAAAATAATAACAATGATAAAATATTTATTGCGCAATTATAAATTTATTCAATGCGTGAAAGGATAACTGGACATAATTATAATTACTTTAATGTTCTAGTTGACATTTTACTCGTTTTAATGGAGATCATTTAATATAAACATTTAATGGGATTAGTATTTTATTATTGCACAGTATCGTTATCAGCGCACGTACCAAACAAGATATTTATTATAAATATATATAAGTAGATGTAGATAAAGATTCCAGTTATATATTTGTTAATAATTTTTTTTTTAGTGTAATTAGACGCATATGAATGGATGTTTTTTTTTTTTTTTTAATAGAAGCGTCACAGTATTTTATTTAAATATTTTAATAATTAAGTGAATTTAATGGCTGAGTTATTGGATAATCAAAATTTACCGTTGCAATGAACGCCTTTTGCTACGTTATATTATATTACTTTACAACTGTTACTCACTGGTTATATGTACATATTGTATGTACATTTAATAGTTTAGTATATAATGTGCCAGCCCACACGTAACTGTCAGTAAATATAAATATTTTTTATTTTATAATAATATGACCTTTCTCTTTTGGCACGCGGTTTACATCCTCATCCCGGTATTTTTTAAAAATAAATAGCTATGAAGATGATAATCATGAGTAAGGAAAGTATGTGAGAAAATATATAGATATCATTTGAATCTAAACTATCCAAACAAATTTATATTGCAGACCTTGATATGAATCCAGAATGCGGCGATACTTGAGCCACTTAAAATTTTTTTAAATAATGGCTGAAATATTGAGTCGAGGATCAAAGTCATTCTAACCTTTTTTGTAGAGAATTTGAAGAGCTACAAAAAAGATAGACATGACTTTTTTGTTTAAATTAATATTTGAGCTAAAATTTTTATTTTTGTGTTACAGTAAGAAGTTCAAAATAAATAAAGTTCAAAAAAAGAATTTGTCATGGTTCAAAAATTAATTTAGGCTTTAAATAATGGTTTTAGAAGAAAATTTGTTGAGATACTTTTTGTAGAGAATTTAACGAGCTACAAAAAAGATAGAGATAACTTTTTTGTTTAAATTAATATCTGAGCTGCAATTTTTATTTTTGTGTTACAGTAAGAAGTTCAAAATAAATAAAGTTTAAAAAAAGAATTTGTCATGGTTCAAAAATTAATTTAGGCTTTAAATATTGGTTTTAGAAGAAAATTTGTTGATATACTTTTTGTAGAAAATTTAACGAGCTACAAAAAAGATAGAGATGACTTTTTTGTTTAAATTAATATTTGAGCTGCGATTTTTATTTTTATGTTACAGTGAGAAATTCAAAATAAATAAAGTTCAAAAAAAGACTTTGTCATGGTTCAAAAATTAATTTAGGCTTTAAATATTGATTTTAGAAAAAAATTTATTGAAATACTTTTTGTAGAGAATTTAATGAGCTACAAAAAAGATTGGAATGACTTTTTTCATATTTTGAATATTTATCACGTAATTTGAATTTAAAAGTATAAATAAAAGTATAAATAAATTAAATGTAGTAAATATCATCAATAATTTATTGATAATTAATTATTTGAGATAAATATATATCTATAGGTATATATAAATTTTTTTGTTTCAAGGATATTGTGTTACAGAAGATGATAGATGAGTGAAAGGAATTTAATATATGTCAATAATAGGAGATGAAATTCAATGGATTTTTTTATTCGCAAAAAAAAATAAAATAAAAAAAAAATAGGTGAAGTGGTAGAGAAATGTCATATTATCTTTAATCTTTTATCTTCATTTAACTCGAGGTTTCTTTATTTAACTTTTATTTATTTTTATTTCGTCTTGTTCTCAATCTATTGAGGGAGTGAATCAAAAAGAGGAGCGGTGAGCATCTGCTTTTATATGCCATTCGTCTAGTCTCTAGTGATAGAAATGAGGATACAGCACAACACAGCCATTACAAATAAAACTTGCAGAAAGACTTTAACCTTTCATCATCAGTACAGTGAATAGTAAACGTTGAAATGTGAAAGAGAATACGAATTTTTTTATGTAGAAACTTATTCAATTAATAAATAAGTTCGATAGAAAATATCTGTGATGTCTAATTAAAAGAGAATATATACATAGAAAAATATATAAAAGCCTCGATTGATTGAAAATAAATTTCTATATAAAAACTAAACATTTGCTACTTTTTTTTCATAAATATTCAAAGAAGGAAATTAAAATTTTTCTATTTAAAATTTATTTACTTTTAAAAAATAAATAAAGACACAATTTTCTACTCATATATGAATGGACATTTGATGAATATTTTTTTCCTTATTTGTAATTCTCTCACATACTTTCTTATTTACAAATTAACATTCAAATTTAAATGTTGTATGTAAATTAGTAATTTTTAAATGACACAAGTGAACTTTTTTTATTTTTCGCGCGAAAAAAATTATTAATGTGTCCAATTGAACGCATGGATCGTCTTATTTTTCAATAAAAGTTAAATATTTCAGCAATTATTATAAAATCCATAGAAATATATTTTATTTTTTTTGGGCGGGAAATTCAAATTTATATAAAAATTCTAGAGTTTTAAATTATAATTTACTTTTCAATTATTTTCAAATAATTTAAGATGTCTGCAATTTATTTTTTCAATTATTTTTGAATTTTTAAAAAAATTTTGGAGGCTACTCCATTTTGTCCAAAAAATTTAAAAAATTCGTCTTTTTTTAAGCTTAAAAGAAAAGTAAAAAGTTAAGCGCAATCGAAAAAGTGAATTTTCCAGCATCCCCCTCCCTCACTTCGAGTAAAAAAAAATTCTGCTAAAATTGTACACCGGATACCAAATAAAAGCTTCAAATCGATAGATACTTATAATATATTTTTCATACATTTTAAAAAATTCCAGATTTTTTTACATCTCTAAAACTTGAGACGTAAAAAAATTTAAATAAACTGAAGACTATAAAATATCTTGAATACAAAAATACAAATGCGGATCGTATCAACCCACATTTTAAAACATTTTAAAAAACTAAATTATTTTCTTCATTGAAGCATAAATTTTTATAAATTTAAAAATCCACTATTCTTTTTCATTCACGACAACAATAAAATTTTTATTCATGACTGGATAAAAATATTTTCTATTCACTAATACGATAAACAACCACGTACATTTATCTTTATAAAAAATATTACATATATATATAACACAGGATATAGAGTAAATATAAACAATAAAAAAAATATGTAAATAAAAGTGCATGAGTATTTATAATAAAACGGGAATGGACGTATATAAAAATAATAATAATAATAATAGTAATAATAGTCCGATAGTAGAGGTCCATTCCCACGATATCTTTGGGTGCAATATTGTACATACATGTAATCCAGAATAAATACCTATATATAGATATACAGATATATCAGTAGTATTGCATAAGGACTTAAATCAGTCGGGGCGTGTAAAGTGCAGCGAGAATGGCTCGTTTGATATCGTCAGCTTTGCACTACAGTCAGTATGCTAAAGTACAAAACAGAGATGTTGAATAGATGAATCTCAATTCATCTGCTCCAACATCCAGTTACTGAAACTATGCAGCATACATTTGTCTATATAAATATATTTATATATATATATATATATTTGGTGTAGATATAAACTAATGTCATGATTCAAATTTAACTATCATACGGTTCGCCTTGAGTACTCACGCATATGTTAATAATTCTCATTAATATTCTCTTCTCATATATTAATATTTATATAAATATTAAATTTGACATCTCAGAAATGTTACCGTGGCAAATTCAATATTATTTTTATATTCATCTCAATTTTTATTTTTTTATTCACCTTATGACCTATGGATTTTTCAATAAATTTAATTCACAATTTTCTTAAATAATCATTTTTATTGACGGATGTCGTCTGGGAAATTTTATTGCAACAGTTAAATTTTAAATTATTCAAATGACTTAAAAATATATACTTTTAGATCACTCGATTTATTTTGGCATTTAATATAAACGAGCAACCTGCAGTCACTACGTGACTGCCCAAATATCACTACTAATTTTTTGAAATACGCAGAAAAAAAGGATATCTTGCCGCTAAAAATTTTTACTTGCACCAAGAAATTTTATGCATTATGGATTGAATACAAAAATTTCTTGGGCCAAGTCATTTTTTCTAGTTTCAAATAAATTTTTGTTTTCAATTTACAATGCAATAAATTTCCCGGGGTAAGTAAAAATTTTCTTTAGGCGAGTAAAGAATTTTCGCATCAATGAATCCTTTTTTTTCTGTGTACGCTCTTTTGGTTTTGAGAAGCTCTCTATAACCAAAAGGGAGTATAAAAATATGTAATTTTGAAATTAGCAACACGATATAAATAATATAGTTATATATTATATATTCAGTGGCATTCAGTCATATTTAGTAACAGAATAATTAAAATTAAAATATTAATTTATTTAAAGAAAATAAATACGATCGTCTCTTTTCCCGCGTAATTTAAATTTAATTCGAATGATCTATTTATTTCAATACTTGGCAATAAGAAACAGTTTAAACTATAAAAAGGCACACATTCAAGTCAAGACTTTTCTAAAGATACCAAATTTAATAACATTTACCAATTCTATCATATAAATATGACGGGAACAAAATGTTCCTTTTTCTCTTAATAATACACGGGGAGAATTATCTAATAAATTTTACTCGTTAATTGAAAGTAAAACTAGACCTGCATGAATAATTACTCGTGCGTTTCTAGATAGTGTTCAATTATGGGGTAAAAACACCCAATTTCGAGTAATTTTTAAATAAAAAAGAATAACAAATGAATCTGTTTTTATTCTTTCCGTATTTATTTTGTTTTTGGCCCAAGTTTACTTTAAATTGCAGGGTAAATTTTATCGAAATTTTCTACGTGTATAGATGATAAAAATAAATTTTTACCTTGGCCCTCATATTTCAAATCAGACAAATTTTAATATAAAAATTGTGGCCGTACAAAATTCAAAAATAACAATTTTTTTTTTTTAGATTAAATAAAAGTAAACTTACCGGGCTTTGAAAATACATTTTGAGGTAGAATCAGACACAGCAAAGAAAAGACCCAGATAGTAAAGGGCGCCTGAAAAAATAAAAAAAACATGATTTAATTAAAATAATATTATTTATTTTTATAATCTAAAGAAAAAGTTTAGTGGGTAAAAGGAGGGAATATTTGTTGGGAGATTACCCGAGACACCCTGACCCAAATTGCCGCGAAACATGGAGATAAAATAATAAAAAAAAAAAAAAAACGAGTGGTCTTGCTTGGAGGTACAGCGGCGCCTGTAAAAGAAAGTTACGCTCGGTCTGAATTGTCAGAAGAGCCGCAAAAGTACCCAAGGGGTCTGGGTACACTCTTTGGAAGGAACATATCGTACTTGGGTATTTGCGTCTATATATTTAGAGTAGTGTATTTTCGCGTGCAACTTTCCAACTGTGCTTAATCAATTCCACTGGCCATTGCTGCTTGTACCCGATTATTCATTAGGGCACTTAAACAAACTTTAAACATCCTCTTGTTCTCATTTCCGTTATTGTTATTTCTCTATTTTATTCCCAATTCCAATACTGTTTTTGTCACCGTAATTGCTAATTTACGCAATAAATTAACATTAAGATGTTTAATTTAATTTTGAGAATTAAACAAAACAAGTAACTGATCACAATTAAATTAAAACAAAAAAATCAAATCAATCGTTGAATTATTTTCCTTAAATTAAACTCTGAGTAACTTAATTATTTATTGAAATCGTTAGCTTTTAAAAAATTACAACTGAAAACTTTACACTGTACTTTTTTAATGGGTATTAATTACCGAAACTTTAAATGAGATAAAATAATAAACTTTTATAAAATCAATAGTACACGGGAAAAAATTGAAAATGTAACATTAATGTAAAACTTTTGATTACAATAAAGTATGAAAAGGAAATGAAATAGTATTGAATTATGTAAATATTTGGTTATTGATAGCAAATGTTAAATAAATAATTTTTTTTATTAAACTTATAGTGAGCTGGAGAGCCAAGGTGAATAAAAGTTTTCCGGATGAGGTAAAACAATACTATCATATCCGTGCGATCTTTGGTTACTCTTTTGCCAGAGGGTGTTTCTCACCTAGACACTATATAACACGCGTGTACGCGTCGTTGAGTCCTTCGTTTCTCATAATAATATTCCTATCTACTATATATATATACATTTATACACATATACATATGGAATACACTTGCATCCAACCGTTTGCCGTCACAGTTAACTCTTCTATATATATATATATATATATATATATAGAGATATATAGTATTGTATAGCACACTACCGGCGACAACGACGACGAACATTGATAATAGTTAGTATGTACTTTAGTACCTACACAACACCTTATATCTCCGTTCATGACCGTGAGATATAATTTTTTATTATTAAAGTTATATCTTCTATACCTATAGTCTAAAGCACGAGTCTATTATTTTAATATTTTATCCAAGCTTGTAACAAATTTCTTTTGACTGAAAGAAAGAAATTTTTTTTTTTAATTAATGGTGTATTAAAAAAAAAAAATTATGCAGTGGTTTGATAAATTTAGTCTCTTTGTTATTAGTAAAAAAAATTTTTTTTATGTAAAAATATTTTTTTTTGGTAATTAGAATAATTATTAATTGGAGTTTGAAGGTAAAATTTAATTGGAGATTAAAAATATGAAACGTTTTATTTTTTGATAGCATCATTAATATCTGATAATTACTCGAATTTATTTAAGTTATTTTTTTTTTAGATAATTAAATGCTTCAATTAAATGGTGATTATTATTTTTGTGTAGTTTCGAATTAATGTTTCATAATTTTTCATTAAAAAAATTTTGTCCAAAATTTTTTAATTGATAATTATTAATTTTTCGCCGCCAAAAATTATCCGAATTTTCTCAGCATTTCCATTTTCACCCCAAAAATATTTTTGCACTGACAAATTTAACACGCGAATACTAAAATAGGAGTAAAAATTGATGGTTTTAAAAATAAAATATAAAAAAATGGTTTATCTTGTAAAGTATACATAAAAGGGTATCGTGCTCGGTGTGGTAAGTGTAGTGGGTAGAAAATAAAACTATGAAAAATAAAGAGTATAAGAAGAAGGTCAGGTCACGAGAGTTCTAGTTGAAAGTCTGAGTGTTCTTAGGTGGTTGTTGTTGTTGTAGGTGCTCCCGGCTACGACTCCGTCACGAGGCCAAGTCTCCATCGATCTCTATACTGAGTGCATTCATTTATCGTTTCAGTTGTTCCTGAATCAAACCCTCCTATCCAATATCCAATAGAACACTGGACTATTATAAATCTCAAAGTGTTGGTAAAGACACGATATCATAGGACTGAGTACTATTGGATCTGGCAATCATTGGGCGGCATTAAGAATTTTTTTATTTTCTTCTATAAAAACTACACTGACCTGGGTGACCTCTGCAGACACGCCTTGGAGAAATGGCTCACTCGTTTACAAACTTTCTACTTAACTCAAAGACTATAATTTATTTACGATTGTTTATTTCATTTATTTCATTTATAAAAAATATATTATCGTAAATTTGTATGTAAGACTTAAATTGGACGGCAGGTAATTGAGAAATCTTAATTAACTTAATTTATTATATTTTTATTATCTTTAATTGTGTAATGAATTCACGGGGATAAAATAATAGTCTATTTTTATTTTACTGCAGTATGGAATTAATAATTTATTTAAATAGTACAATTGTAAACATAACGTTTATTTAAACTTTCTATCTGTCTTGTTTATCTCAAAAAGCATGTCCGCACTTTTATAAGTAGTCGCGGGTTTTAATGTTACTGTTGTTATTATCTAAGTCGGAAGCAGATCGGCTCTCTGTCTTTTCTCATTCTACGACGGGAGTTTAAATTGTGAAACTGACTACAGACTGGGAACGTCTGGGAAAAATAATGGATAATAGAGATAAATATTTTACTTAAGTTATTTTTTTTTTTTTTTGTTTACTTTTAAAAACACAAAAGGGATTTGTTTTTATTGCTGGCAAAACATTTACTTTTAGTGGTTTTATGGTTTTCTTAATGCAAGAAAATTTATTTTTTATAATTTTCAGTTTATAAAATTTATTTGGACTTAATAACAGTGACTTTATATTTTAAGCCATTGCGATTAATTGACAGTAAAAAAATTTTATTTATTAATTTTTTTTTATATAAAATTATTTAGTGAATTTGGCCAAAAATTTTACAATGAAAATTTAAGGAACAATATCACGATAGTAATTTTTTGTTGAGTAGTGAAATAGTAAAATTTAAAAAATTAAAATTTTTGATGATTATGATTTTTTGCAGTAAAAAAAAATTTGAAAAATGGTTGGCCCTATAGGCCAACCCCAAAACTTCCCGCCGCTTCCGAGCTTAGAGAGAGACGATGTTATTATTTGTAAATTTTCGAGCTCAAAAAACACTTGGACCAAAAAAAATACATTTCGCTGAAAAAAAGTAATTTTTCTTGACGATATCTTTGGAACAAATCGACGGATTTGCAGCAATCGAAAGTACTTTTGCGACTTAGCTCTTGATTAAATTTTAAAGCAAATCCAGCAGCTTACGAGTTATGTAACAAACACCTGAAAAAAAATTTTTGTTCGATTTTTATTTTTCCAAACAACTTGGAAACTACTCGGCCGATCGACTTCAAAATCTAATCAACTAAGTATTGATTGGTTGATTAATTTCAAAGATATCATACATTAAAAATTAATTTTCACCCATACACACACAGACGTTCATCTGAAAATAGCCAGAATATCTTCCTAGGACCTCAAAACTTCGCGATCTGATGAAAATTCAATTTTCGAAAATCGGACCGAGACCAATAACTTCCTTTTTTTTAAATTTTCAATTTTCATCGCGGGAAGTTAAAAACTAATGAAATTTATAGAAAATATATGTTGAGTTTTTGAGTAATTGGTTATCAAAGTCAATATAATTTGAACCCGATGATTGATAACAGCGAAAAATTGGCGCAGAAATCGCTAACTCACCAAATAATAAAACTAAAATTTTTATGAACGTATTTTTTTTGACGCGATTTATTTGTTCAATAACAGTAAAAAAAAAAAATTTAATAGCTAGAGCTGAGCTTTAAAATAGATATTTTTGTCATTATTAAGCGATTATTATTTTTTGCTGTCATAGCATTTTTAAACTACTATTTTGATCGGTCAATTTTTTTTAATAGTGTACTTCAAGCACACTTTTATTCAAAATTGAATATCCTCCATAATATAAAAAACAATAATAAATTTTTTTCACTCCCAAATAGTCTTGAGATTTAATAAAACGTTACGTAAAAATAACAATTAATTATAAAATAAATAAATAAATGTCTTCTAAAGAAAAATAATTGGGTATCTAAAAAAAAATAATGATTATTAAATCTAAAGTTAACGATGACAATTAACTAAATTGCCAATTGTTGAATCGATATATTAAATTTCCATTCTCGTTAGCATTAGGATATATATTTTGCGTACTGCAAATCTCGACAACTATTTTAGCCGTCTTGTCTACAACAACAACAACAATAATTTCTACTAGTACTACTGGTACTACTAGTTCAGTAACTGCTCAGACAAATTAGCTGAATGTTTAGCTTATTGTCCATAGAATAGACATTAGAATTGTAGATTCGATCAGGACCAAGGTTTTAACGGAACAATCGACTCTTGTATAACGGCATCTCCTTTAACGATAACGATTATTTCCATATAGAAACCATAGGTGGTCGGTTGTCATGTCGAAATTTTCTTATACTCTATATATGTATGTATATTTATACTTATATTTATATTTATATATACACTACTACTCTTATAACAGTTATAAGTCGTTCCCACGTAACGACAAACTGGTCAGCCCGTCCGGCAGCAGCAATTATGCAACATTCTGTTGAGCATCTAGTGTATCGTAGCTATAATTGTTGTACCAATGTAATAGGCAAGTGCATAACAAATGTATATAGCTATATATATATATATGTATAAATGGATGTGTAAGTGCATTGCGTTGTTTAGATGTAATAACACAAGTACATTGTACATTATGTTAAAAGCTACCAACGTGACCAATATATGGCTCCCTATTGGGAATACCCTCATTTCCTTTATCCCACTACCATCATATATTTATTGTATGGGGACGACGACCCACTGAAGTACATATTTATTTCTTGTGACTTGATCACAGGAAATTTTTTTTTTTTATCTAATTTACAATAAAATTATTTTTTACTCAGGGCTCGACGGCCAAATCCTAAAAATTGTTGGTGATTTTAATTACGTGATATATTTTGGATTTCACTTTCTGACTAAAAAACAACACGTGGATATCCATCATAAATTTCTATATGGCGTTTTATGGAGATTTATACAATGATTTTCCATGAAAATCCAAATCATGCGAAAATCCTTATGGAAACCTGGTTTATATTCCTATGGGGACAAACATGGTTCACCATGTATATTTATTTTTTTCACAGAAATCATGGTATCCAGATTCCTATATGGATTTGTAGCATAGGAATCCAGAGATTCAATTTCCTATATGTATTTTTTACATGGAAATCTAGGTATCCAAAGTTTCCTATGTGGAATTCCTAAATTTCACTCATCCCAAAAAAATTTTTTCTTGCTTCAAGAAATCCATTTTTCTGTGCAGGTATCCATGGATTTCTATATAAATCCGTACTTTCCTACGTTGATTCCCATGGATCTTTATGAAAATCCTTAGTTTCCTATATGGACTTTTATGGATTTCCACAGAACCCTACATGAATTCTTTTCATACGACTGCATCAAATGAATTTCCAATGAATCCTTTTTACCAAATTTCGAAAGAGGGCCACTGTGCCCCAGACTTCCCACTATAAAGTAATAAGGGGGCAACATACAAAATTTTTTTACACTAGTTCTTTTCTGAGTTCCCGAATAATGACCCAGTAAGGGGATGGGGGAGTTACCACATGTTCGTATTACCCCATTCGAAAAATTAAAAAAAATTGAGGCCCGTTTTGCTCTCTCTCTGGAACTATATAGTATATAGATATACGATATGTGTAAGCTTTTTAGTCGAATTGATAATGTATAGATATTTGCACGTTAGAATATTCATGTGCTCTCTCGATATGAGCAGAGCTACAAGTCGGCGTATGCTAATTTAAATACCTCGAGCGACCGTGGATCCACCTGCCTTTGGACGTCAGGACTTGTGAGATCTCGCTTCCGTTTTGAATAAATTTATTTTGTGTTCATGTTTATCTGTGTTTATATATTTATTTATTTATTTGATGTAAAAGGAAAACGAGTGAACTGGTAAAATGGAAATTTTATTTGAGGACAAACTTGAATTTTAAAGCAGAAAAAGGCGGAATTAAATGCTAATGCTCATAAAATATATTCATTTTTTAAACTCTAATAATTTAATTTTTTTTTTTAAATCAAAATTATTTTGTCTCCATTTTTTGCTCTATCGATAATTTATTATCACAAAATAAAAATTTTTATTTATCATTGCTCCTTATCCGATAAAACGTGAATAATAATAAGCAAAAAAAAAATTTAAAAACTATAACTGAGAGATTAAAAATTAAAATTAATCTAATAGTTGATCAAAATCGCTAGAGGGTTGGATAGTTTATTAAGTAAGTAATGCGCGGCAATTCAAAATGTCCAGAGACATCGATCCCAGTGAGATAAAATCGATTGAAAGCATCCCGAGGTGAGGTCACTGTCCCTATATATTTTTATCCATATATTTTATATTAAAAAAAAAAAATATGTCTCCTCTATTCTGTCGTATGTTGGTTTGATTTTTGTTCATTTTAATACTCGCGTCGACACACAAGCTACGTATTTATATAAATACTTAAGTATACATAGATATATTAAAAGTATATGGAGAGCAGTAGGTAGGGTGTATAAGTCGCTCGCGATTATTTATTGCTCATTATAATACGGGTGTACTTTGCGTAGCAGTCAAGGTATCGGCAGCAGCAATGCCGATCGAGATATCGATAAGATTCACCTCCTCGAGCCACCGCCCACGATTTATTAAGTCCTGCCGACAGCCGACAGCCAACAGCCAACTCGTGTATTGCTATTTTAAGATATAATATTTATTATTATTATCATTTTTTTTCTTTTTTTAAACTCACAAAATCTCATACATTCGAGCTGCTTACACTTTATTTATTCAGATAATTTTTATCAGCAAATCTCATCCTAAGAAAAAATAAAAAGTATGGAGGATCTATTTAAAAATAAATTGAATAAAGTATTAGACGCGGCAATTTCGAGGTGAAAAAATCTGAATTATATAAATGGTATTCGATCGTCCGTTTACATCAAAGAATTATTGCGGCATGCGCATTAAAATTTTATTTGCCCGTGGTTGCAAATCCTGCTGAGCCAAGAGCGAACATCAGGATCCCTGTTTGATGGAAAGTGGGTCGAGTTCTTTCGTACAAAAAAAAAAAAAGAAAGAAAAGTTATGAAAAAAAAAACAACATGAAATTGAAATAAAAAGTGAAGTTTGTACATGCTGTTATTACGCAATATTCGAGTTATAAGGATTCGCGTGATTGTTAATTAAATCATTGGTGAAATTGTCGATAAACACTTTTTTTTCTTTTATAAAAGTTTTGAATTTTATTATTTCAATTTTATTTATTCTTCAGAAATTTTTATTTATAACTCAATATTAGTTGATACTGAAGTTAGCTGACGTCTAATAACTTTTAGATTTTTTTAAAAGCGACAAATTATAAAAAAAAAAATATTTCAAAAAATTGCACTTAGAGTTTTTTTAATTATCTACATGTGCATATTTTTAGTTTTTTTTTTTTTGTAATTGACTTGTTGAAAAAAAAAAATCCGAAAATTGCTAATTGTCTGTTAACTTTTGATACCGAAGTTAGCCGACGTCTAGTAATTTTCGGATTTTTTTTAAAAGATAAATTATAAAAAAAAAAATATTTAAAAAAATTGCACCTATGGTTTTTTAAATTTTCTACATGTGCATATTTTTAGGTTTTTTTTTTTTTTACTTAAGTCATTGAAAAAAAATCTGAAAATTCCGAGATTAATAAATTAATACGAAAATTTTTTTTAATTTATCGCATGAGTTAGAATTTTTAATAAAATAATTCAATCAATTTTACACCCCAATAAATTATTAAAATTTTTAATAAATTTATTGACTAAAATTTTTTATTATTTTGAACTCGTATCAAACTTTATTAAGTTCTCAATTTATCAAACTCTCTTACACGATAATAATTTGAAATGAATAATTTAAAAAAAAAAATATAAACATATCTAAAAATAGTTACTAAAGAATGTAGTCCTGTCAGGAAAAGGTATCCACTGGTTTTAAAACAAATTTATAACGAAAGGGATCGAAAGTTGATACCGTTAGCTAAGCTAATGATGGAAGTTGAACGACAAAGCGGAAGTAATTCGCTTTAGAATAAAGCAAACAAGAAATAAACATGATGCGCAGCATAGCGTGGCGCGAAACTCTAACGATGAGTCGATCGTGTGCTCAAGTTTATATATATATATATGTGAATATATTTACAGAGTAGATAGTTTATGTGCTCGACAACTGAATCTGAATATGATTTATCGGATGAACTGAGTAAGATAAAAAAAAGGCGAACGAGGAAAAAAGTTAACAGAGCTGAGACTTGAGACATATTTTGCACACACGTGTTTACTCTTGTAGTATGTCGGAAGGTAGAGCATAGGATAGTTGTGCATGCAATCCATAGCTATTTTTCAAGGAAAATAATGTTCGATTATCGAACACGTATCGCGATAAATGGGCTGCTCATGTAGTATATATCCGACATCGAGCTTTTTTGGCTGATCACCAATTTTTTTACTACTATATATTTTACTACTTAATCGGGATTCGGATGGCTTTCTCAACTTTAGTAGATACGGCCTTACGTGTTGGACATATTCACACTCCAATAATTTTTACGATTAATAGGATAACTATTGTTGGGAAAAAAATTTTTTTCACAATTTTTTACGTGATCTGTTAACGTAAGAGAATTTTTATAAATATTGTGAATAAAATTTTTTATCGAAATCATAAATTTTAAAATGTGGAGTCAGATAACAAAAATTATGATTTATTTTTTAGATAAAAAAAAAATAATTAGAATTTTTATT
This sequence comes from Microplitis deprimator, assembly GCA_964016945.1. NCBI lineage: Eukaryota > Metazoa > Arthropoda > Insecta > Hymenoptera > Braconidae > Microplitis > Microplitis deprimator. Next base: position 3,679,828 of record OZ024709.1, on the reverse strand, counting down.
TTTTTTTTTTAAAAGAGAAAAATGTATGGGTGTATAATTGAAAAAGTTTGACGTTTGAATATTCTTTAAAAAAATAGTTTTGTGGTTATGACAATACGGAGGATCGATGAGGGGGAAAAAAAATTTAATAGAATCTGTAGTAAAGGAGATGATTGGGGGTAAAGTTACATTACTTATGAAGAATGAGAGTAAGTATCGAGAGACTGTGATGGTTTCTCGAGCGATATTCACGCTGGGATTTAAACGCGGATAACGGATTTACGAGTTAAAGTTTGAAGTAAGTAAGTAAGTAAGTACAAAAGAAGATCCGGGAAATCACTTCTGGCCAATTTGAAGTAATAATAACGAGTTTGTTAAGATAAATAAAATATACTTCACTTAATCATTAGGCTATCGTTAGAAGACAGCTCTTGTAGACGTTTTTCAATATTTTACTTTAATAAAAATAAATTTATTACTTTTAGAAAATACTTTACTGTTATTTTTTTTTCTTAACAAATTATTGACTGATTTTTTTTTTTTTTTTTTTTTTTTAAATTAGTGACTGATTTATTTTTGAAAATTATTACCAGATATTTTGTAAAAAAAATTATTGACTGATTTATTCTCAAAAATAATTAATGGAATTTTTGTTGACAAAATTAGTGACTGATTTATTTTTGAAAATTATTCTGAGAAATTTTGTAAAAAAATTATTGACTGATTTATTCTCAAAAATAACTAATGGAATTTATGTTGACAAAATTAGTGACTGATTTATTTTTGAAAATTATTTTGAGAAATTTTGTAAAAAAATTATTGACTAATTTATTGTCAAAAATAATCATCAGATATTTTGTAGAAAAAATAATTGACGGATTTATTTTTGAAAATTATTCTGAGAAATTTTGTAAAAAAATTATTGACTAATTTATTGTCAAAAATTATTATCAGATATTTTGTAGAAAAAATTATTGACGGATTTATTTTTGAAAATTATTCTGAGAAATTTTGTAAAAAAATTATTGACTGATTTATTCTCAAAAATAACTAATGGAATTTATGTTGACAAAATTAGTGACTGATTTATTTTTGAAAATTATTCTGAGAAATTTTGTAAAAAAATTATTGACTAATTTATTGTCAAAAATAATTATCAGATATTTTGTAGAAAAAATAATTGACGGATTTATTTTTGAAAATTATTCTGAGAAATTTTGTAAAAAAATTATTGACTAATTTATTGTCAAAAATAATTATCAGATATTTTGTAGAAAAAATAATTGACGGATTTATTTTTGAAAATTATTACCAGATATTTTGTATAAAAATTATTGACAGATTTTTTGTAAAAAAAAAATTATTGATTGATTTTAAAAGTAAATTTTCTATAATAATATACATTGAGAAAATTTCCGTTGACATTTAAGAATATCATATTCTGTTATTTAGCTTGATTTATGTGTTAGTAAAATAATATTCCGCATGAGAGTGTAAGAACAATGCCAGCAAGAAAATTCCATTCGGGTTGTAATGGTCTATCGTTTACTCTACACTTTTTTATCCGTACCCACGTATATATATAACACATTTGACTAAAACAATAAACAAAATCTCATTATTTTCTTCACTTGCTCTTAACTCTACAGAGATTTAAACTGCTATTTACACTGGTGGTGGTGTTTAAAGTGAGTGTATTGAGGATCCGAATGACTGAAGAAGCGCAAAAAGATTATTTTCACTCCTTTATCCAACAAACACTCAGCAGTATTTTCAACGTCCACCTCCACCCACATAATTGATGATTGTTTCATTGTTTACTGATGCAACACCAACATTTTATCATCTATTAATTTTTTATTTATAAAATTTAATTTATCAATTTCCGTTAGTCAGCTTTTGTCGTTGATTCTTCACCAAAAAGTATAAAGTTAAATTTATATATAATTTGTGCCCTACCCAGTCATAAGTTCTAATTATTGATACAAAAAATTTAAAAAAAATTTGAAAAATGGTTGGCCCAATAGGCCAACTCCAAAACTTCCCGCTGTTTTTGAACTCAGAGAGAGAGAATATTATTATCTGTAAATTTTCGAGCTCAAAAAACGCTTGGACCAAAAAAAATACATTTCGCTGAAAAAAAGTAATTTTTCTTGACGATATCTTTGGAACAAATCGACGGATTTGCAGCAATCGAAAGTACTTTTGCGACTTAGCTCTTGATTAAATTTTAAAGCAAATCCAGCAGCTTACGAGTTATGTAACAAGAACCTGAAAAAAAAATTTTGTTCGATTTTTATTTTTCCAAATAACTTGGAAACTACTCGGCCGATCGACTTCAAAATCTAATCAACTAAGTATTGATTGGTTGATTAATTTCAAAGATATCATACATTAAAAATTAATTTTCACCCATACACACACAGATGTTTATCTGAAAATAGTCAGAATAGCTTCCTAGGACCTCAAAACTTCGCGATCTGATGAAAACTCAATTTTCGAAAATCGGACCGAGACCAATTACTTCCTTTTTTTGAAAATTTTCAATTTTCATCGCGGAAAGTTCAAAATTAATGAAATTTATTGAAAATATATTTTGAGTAATTGGTTATCAAGGTCAATATCACGACAAAAATTATTTTACACACACACACACACACATATGTGAACGCGGGCGTGGACTTTCATTTGAAAATAGAGTTCTTTCTTGAAACCCAAAACATCGACATTTGATAAAAACTCGATTTTCAAAAATCGAACTGAAATCAATAATTTTCTTTTTTTTTTTTAATTTTAAATTTTCATGGCGGGAAAAAAAAATATTAGCGGCTATTATAAATCGAGTTTATCTTAGAAAAAATTTACAAATTCTTATAATTTTACGGCGTAATAAATATGAAATATTTAAATTTACAAAAACTTGTCATATTATTTAAATAATTTATTAATTATAATAATAATGAAATTTGAATTACCAGTGATCAATAAAATCAATGAGATACTACATACAAAGCGTAGTAATTTAAATCGATATTTAAATATATAAAACAATAAAATAAAAATATGAATAGCAAAGCACGTGGTCGTTGTCAATAGATATGAATTATTGAAATAGAAATTGTATACACAAGACAATACCGCAATACAACATACTGCAACCGTGTGTATCGTGTGTTCCTCTCACTAGATTTTGCGTCGGTAGATACAGAGACAGGTGTGGACAACATACAGATCAATTTAATAATATTCAATACCAATATCATAACAACCATAACTCGTCCTTTCAAAACTGATACAAAAATCTATCCGTCACATCACATTTTTTTCCGCGACTATTAATATCATTATTATTACTAACCTTTTATTATATTTTTAGTCTTTTACTCGACCTTGTAACCACGTCGATTCACTTGATAAAATAATATATAAGTGTATAAATATTTTTATCATACTAAAAATAAAAAGCAAAAAGTTAAAAATAATAATGATTTTTTTTTTATAAATATATCGCAGTTTATTATTAAGTAATTGAAAGTGTACAACATGGATAGGTTAATAAGTCAATAGAACGAGCTTTTAGATCAGCAAGCTAAGGTGGACTTAATATTTAATCTGTCTAGACTCGATGGACGTTAATGTTTAATCAAATGTTTAATCACACAGAAACGTTGGTAGCTTTCACGATGATCTATTGGCATTAGAATATACTAGTACCCGAAGTGTACAAGTAGATGAGTTAATGTATGTGTGTGTGCAAAAGTCGTTTGGTACTTAGCAAGTACGCATGAGGTAATTTAGTGAGGTATGAACTGCGCTCACTGATCCGTAACTCAAAGGATTAACATTCTGTACTATTTTAATTTATTGTACAAATATATATAATTGGGATTTGCATGTTCGCGTAAAAAAAACGCTGTTAAAATGGTGTTATTTTAAACGGTTTGGTGTAAAATGAACTGGCCCGGGTATAATGGTGTTATCTAATCGGTGTTCAACCTGCGTATATACTGTAAAAAAATTTGGGTGTAAAATTGATCCCCGAGGACTTTACACGATGTCCTTGGTGTGAAATTATTTTGGTGTGAAATATCAAGCGATGTTTTTTTAACACGGTATGATTTTTTGTTTTACACCATTTGGTGTTATTACTTCAAACCTTGTCCGATAATATAATCTATATCTAAAAATTATCAAATAAAATATATGTAGCACAAATATATCATTATTGTTAGTGGTGTAGATTATTTTGAAAGAAAAAATGTTAAAATGGTGTTATTTTAAACGGTATGGTGTAAAATGAACTGACTCGGGTATAATGGTGTTATCTAATCGGTGTTAAACCTGTGTATATACTGTAAAAAAAATTTGGTGTAAATTTGATCCCCGAGGTAGCACAAATATATCATTATTGTTATTGGTGTAGATTTTTTTAAAAAAAAATTGAATAGTTAGTGTCGAAGTAATCGAGTTTTGAATAAAGAATGTATAAATTTACACCATTGATGGTGTGAATGTTTTAATTCATAGTCCAAAATTTAACACCATGGGTCGTGTAACTTTTATACCGGTAGTAGAAAATTTTAACACCGTTTTTAGAATTAAATTTAATACCGATAACCTTAACACCAAAATTACGTGGACTTACACCAATTTTTTTTTATTGAGTATTATTATTTAGTTTTTTTTTTTTTTTTTTTTGGCGGGAGAGAATTATAAGTCAATTATTGATTAATTTGTATCATTGACAGCTAAATGTATGTGCATGTGTCTTCATGTAGATGCATATGTGTACATGTATGTTGATTATCGTATACGAAATAATTTCTCGTTTGAATTAACTGTCCCACGCACTAATCACATGTGGGTTTAAACTTGATCGAGTGTTCGTTACTGAAGTTTTTTTTTTTAATGCACACCTGTCAGTAAATTGTGAAATGTCGCCTACAGAATTCAAATCTTCGAGCTACTGTGCGATACACGTGTAATTGATAAACAATATCATTTTTACTTTAAATGTATATACATTTTATTTAATGAAAATTTTAAACGGTTCGATGGAATTTTAATACTGAATAAGTCGTTTTGTAAAATGAGTATTTTATGAAGGAAAATACTTGGAATATAGACTAGAGTAGTGAATTTTATTATCAGGTACTATTAGGCGAAACGTAACTTTAAGAATTTATGCATGTTGCCAGCTGCTTCGGTGGCTGGAAATTATACAAACGAGACTGAAAAGTGTCATCTGTTTCGGTAGAAGTTAGAAATTATGTTTTCATCCATAATGCCCTGAATTTACTGTGCAAGTAATCTCGGAAAATTCCCACGGTGTTTTCGTTTCTTTAAATAGCAACATAAATACTGACTCTAGAGAAAAAGTCACAGATATCTTTTTTGTACGAAATTTAAAGAGCTACAAAAAAGATTTCTTAAAATTTTTTTATATTTTCATTATTTCAACCGCAATTTTAATTTCAAACTTCCAAAGCTCCAAATAATAATTTTGATTTTCGTCTCCCAGAGCTTTCGGAGCTTCTGTCGCTTTAAATTATCATTGTATAAAAAAAAGTCATTACATCTTTTTTGTAGAGAATTTACAGAGCTACAAAAAAGATTTCAATAAATTTTTTCATATTTTTATTATTTTAACCGCAATTTAAATTTTAAACTCCAAAGCTCAAAATAATAATTTTGATTTTCGTCTCCCAGAGCTTTCGGAGCTTTTGTCGCTTGATATTATCATTATATAAAAAAATCCGTTATATCTTTTTTGTAGAAAATTTACAGAGCTACAAAAAACATATCTATGCTTTTTTCCGTAAAATCATTTTTTAAGCAGTTATTTAAAATGTAAATAAAAAAAGTTTGAAAATAAATTATAAATATGACTATTAGTGAGTAATAAATATAAACGGCAGGAAATATAAGTACGTTTCAATAAAAATACCGATAAATACTTGTGGTATGGATTATAAACTTGAATAATATCGGATTTTAGTTTATACAAGTGAACGTGTCTTTTGAATCACGCAATGCTATGCTATATACATTTAAAAAAATGCATAATTTACGGTAGTATATAGACGTTTTGATTTAAATTTATAGTTTAATGGATAACACGATTAATTCCGATGAGTAAGTATATATAAATATATATACATGTGAGATTGTAGATGTATAAAAAGAAAAAAATTAAGAACTTAGTGGGATGCAAATGAGTATATAATAAAAGAGCCCTTGGCATTTAATTGCTATCCACAGATTTTAAGTGGTAATAACTTTCAACGTCAATTCTTCAGATTTAAAACACCTTGACTAATAACTTTAAACTTTTACCTATTATATTTTATTTTTTCATCAATAATAAATAAACATTTAAATAATAAATTTTGAATTCAAAGTAATGATTGTGAGTCGTAAATGTTTGAATGTCGAAAATAATAATGCCGCGGTTAAACTAAAGACTACAGAGTTAAGCCTAAAGACTTAAACCATATGCTGAATAAAAATGAATAGAAAGGGAAGTTAAGAAATAAATTCATGAGGTTTTTCCCGCGCTTGCTCTCGTTCTTGAGGTTACAATTAATCTAATAGGTGAGGAGGTCTTGTCTGGTGAATGCTGTTATAAAATTCATAGCAACAAATGGACGCGGACGATAAGCAAATAAAGTCCATGCCAACTAAGGGTACTTTTCTTTGTTGGATATAAACAAAGCGTGTCTATCTCTTACTGGTTGAAGCTGCGGCAAACTGGATGAGAGCTAAGACTCAAGTGGAGTGTTTAATGTTAAGGATTCCCATCATACCTCTTACTCTCTATACCTCTGAGGATTCTCTGTCTACTGATGTAGTAGAACGAACTAAACATCTTTCAAGAGCACTTGGCATCATGGCCAATCGTAAATGCTCGGTTTTACTGCCCAAGAGTACCGGTCATCAAAAGAAGACTTGTCTTGTCTTATATATATATTTCTATACCACATAACACACACCATTACACTCTATCCTTCCTTATAAAACCATTTTTTTTACACACAATACATTAGACATTCAAACCTATTAATTTTTAAATTCCAGTTTTACTTTTATCGTGCGTGTAATTTTTTTTTTTTTTTTTTTTTCAAATCAGACTTTATGGGCTTGATAAAAAACATCTTTTTATTATCATGCACACCCGAGCATTTATTTGAAACTTCTATTTTACCGACAGCTGACTTACGCGAGCTCAAAGGTGTGCAAAAATAAAAAGAGGATATAAATATGTGTATATAAATTTATATATAAATAACAAGTTGGATTTAAGCTGGTGGGCGAGGCTGGCCGTGGACTCGGACTCTGACTCGGTAATTTATTTAAAACCTGGGGAAAATAATCACCAACAAACTGTTGCCATTGATATATATATATTTAAAGTATATAATAATACGAATAAGGCCACTGGGCAACCCTTTTACCAGAGTATGTGACGTTAATGAGAAAATAGCACTCTTTGAACGGGCTTTCTGTTTACATACACTTTTGCTGAGAATTACGGCAGCACTTGTCCTTTGTGTTGGCCCTTTTATTGTCTGATATATATTTTTACACTCGATCTGTCCAGTGTGTGGTCTAATTTACACGGAATATTTACTAGTTTTTTTTTTTAAATGTTTTTTATTTTTTAAAGTAAACAGACTAAATATTTACGCGGTAATAAAAGTCATGGAAGAAGTTCTTAGCTTTGGTTAAAGTATATGAAGTATCTTATTGTATTGTATTGTTTTAAAACTTTCCCATTATTGTGTCTTGTTCATAAAGTAACATGAGGGTAAATTGTATCTTGCGTCTTACGCTCACTTGTTATTATTATTTTTATTATTGTATATATATAAATTGTTATTGTGATATAAAGAGTAGTGGTTTAAAAGAACACCTTACGCAAGTGGAAAAAATATATGTCTAGTCTCAATGGAATGTTTTAGAGACGTCCCTCGAGATGAGTTGATTTATAAAACTAAAGCTTTCGAAAGCTATTACGATATAATATATAAATTTTATTATTATGGATAGCAAGTGCACCTTGGGGGTTATAAAATACAATATATATGGCGCTATATTTTAAATTTTTTCAAATAATGTTAAAAGTGTATATTTTGCACACCTCGGTGATATATTCCTGGTTAAAAATTTTTTCAGTTTTTAACTGTAAGGCCAGGCGGTGTAGGTGTTAAAATGTTTGGTGTTAAATTTCTACACCGAAAGTGGTGTTACAATAACACCGCCGAAGGTGTAAGTATTTTTACCGGTGTTAAAAAAATTTTCTGGTGTTAAAATATTTTTCGGTGTTTAAAATATTTAACTTTGTGAATATTTTTACTTACTCGATCACGAAAGTTAATAACATAAATAATTATTTAAATAAGTACACAGCAAAATTGAAATTTCCTTCAGATCGTATTCATTAAATTTTTATATTTTTTTATATGTGATACATTTTTTTTTCTAATTTCTATACGTGGAATTTTTTTTACACCGATTTAACACCGGTATTTTAACACCTTCTACACCGGTGTTATTTCATTTTAACACCGCTCTTCTTACAGTATAATAAATATATCATAAGAAATCTACTTCGATTTCGGCTGTCAAATGACACTATAATATTTTAAACTTTTTCAAATAATGATAAAAAAATTATATTTTGCACACCTCAGTGCCATACTTCCGTTTAAAAATTTTTTACTTTTTAACTCGCGTTAAATTGTATGTGAAGTGGATATAATTCACTAAATTGGTTAAATAAGGGTTCTATCAGATATCGAAAATCGATCAATTCCATGTTTGTACAAAAAAGCAATTAAATCTTCACTTTTGGTCATTTCGGTTCCCAAGTCGAGAAAAAAGAATAAATTTAATCAGAAAAAGAAATTCGGAGTAGGCTCATTTTACCCCCATGAAAAATTTTGTAGCTGTGCCATATTGACACCAAATCTTAATTTCGGAGCTAAAAAAATAGAATTAGTAAAAAAGAAAAAAAAATTCACTTGCGATTTTTTTCCGAGGGGGCCGGGTGTGCATTTATAAATTCTAAAAATAAATTAAAATTATAAATGCAAATTAAATGAAGAATTTCTGTTTACTTTTGAGGCTCCCACGTCCCACGTAAAGCCAAGGGATTGAATAAATAGACGGTAAGAATACAAGAATGGAAGTGTTTAGCTCGAGAAAGTCCGATGTGTGGTGTGTCGCTGAGAATATTCGCGAGTAGGATGCGGTGGGTATTAAAGAGCGCGTAAGTAAGCAACCGAGCAGAGGGTGATGCTAAAATACAATGCAAATACAAGGTGGCTAGCCTTGAATTTCGACGTAGTCGGCAGTGGCATCCCTCGATACGAGATAGTGAGTACCATTTAGGTATCGCAAGCATTTTGATTGTTATTCTAGTAACTGAGCTTTCTAACTGCCTCTATATCTAACTCTACTTCTCATTCCAAACTCATTTTCCCAGTGTCCTCTCGAGAACACAACAATTCTCACAATATTGTCCTCTGTCTATAACTTATGCAAATACTTGTGCGCAAAATACTCAATAGGACATAGTAGCAGGGTGTAAATATTGCCACGTCCAATAAACGCTATAACATTCACGAGCTTGCTAACATGTTATTGCAAATATTGCAAGTACGAATAGCGTCAGAGGAAAATAAAAATAGAAATTATCTATTGAATATTTGTTTTTATAAATAAAAACTCTGCAATAAAAAAAAAAAATCCCATTCAAATCGAGATATTGGCTGTTTTTATTTTTACTCCATTTTTTTCTTTTATTAATTTTTGTGGGTAAAATGAAAATGATAAATTTTTTTTTGATTGAATAATTTATTTTTTTTGACGCAAAATTGACATCTAAAAAAATTTTTTGAAAACTCCGACTAGATTATAACGAAAAATTGAGAAAAATGTTACAGAAAATGATAAATATAAAAATAAAAGTATACTATATATTTATAAGGTAGTCGTTGCTTTTACGAACTAGACTCTGACAGTCGATCTAGAGTTTTAGGTTGACATACTTGACATTTAATTGAAGGAACAAGGAAGAATTTCCTTTACTCAGCTATCGAATCGAGCTGCACTGCTGCGTGATTCTCACGCAATTTCAACTTGCACATTTATAATAGTAAATAGTTTTGTTGTTTTAAAAACAGTCAGTATTATATTATTGGTGTGCAGCAGGTAGATCGTAAGATTTGCATTCAATGCAATAAGTTATCGACTAGAGTAGACTCTCAACTCTCGACTTTAGACTCAAGAGTTCTTCTTCTTCTTCTTCAGCTCTAGAGGAGTTAGATTTTAAATTTTTTTAACATTTTTCAGGGTCACGTTTACACTTGTACGAATATATAAGAGTGATGCTGCAAGCGAAATAAAATAAAAGAGGATAGAAAAGGGTCAAATATACTCAGTTGTGTTGTCTCTTTGATTAATAACTAGGAAGTAGTGTCTAAGGTGCTTCAATACTCTTTTTCCCATGTAAAACGATGCGTTGTAAATTATGCACACCATTCTTAATATTTTTACTTAAGGGAGACCATTAGTGTGAAATTTTGAAAGAATCAACTTTTTTTGCTTATTTCGATAGTCTATACCTTCAAAAGTACACTGAAAAAAATAATCAGTAGCCACTACCGATTATTTTTCGGTAGCCGCTACCGATTATTACGGTACCAGTTACTGAAATAATCGGTAGTTGCTACGATTAATTTTCGGTAGCAACTACCGATTATTTCGGTAGCTGTTACAGAAAATTAGGTAACTCATACCGAAATAATCGGTAGCGGCTACCGAAAAATAATCGGTAGTAGCTACCGACTGCCAATAGGTAGCTGCTACCGATTATTTTTTTCAGTGTAGCATACCTCAATTTTAAGTGCATAATATCTCCATTAGTAATTTTGAGTTACAGCCATCTGAAGAGCAGCCGCTCACCGGTTCTCAAAAACACATTTTTCAAAATTGCTGCAGTTATAACCCGAAGACAAATCATCCAAACAATTTGATTCTAATCGCAGTTTTTATTATATATGTTTCTACGTACCACGAACCTCCATTTATCCGATCAAATCAAAAATGAAATTTTGGCAGGGCAAAAATCATCAAATTTTCGCGCAAAATTTGAAATTTTTTTTAAAAACACCATTGTGTTAAATTAAAATTTTTTTCTTGGTTCGAAGGACATGGTACGGAAAATACCTTCCAGTTTAATAAACTTTTTGGTTTTTTTGATTCCATGCATTGTAAAGGTCGCTATCACTACAGCGGGGGGATTTTTTTAGCGTTGAGAGATTATGAATAACTCGCTGAATTGTGAATTTTTTTGTCCAAAAATTTTATCTTGTGTTCATCATATATCCACAAATATATCCTTAAAACATTAAAACATTCTATGCAATAGTTTTCTTTAAAAAAATTTCCAAAAATAATTTTTTCAGGCAATCACACTAGTGTTCCCCTTAAATTAGTTAATTAATTAATTACTTAATATAAATAAATTTCCGTTGACATACTTGTCACTTATAGAAGTATTTTAATGTTAATGTCAACTGCATAAATGTGTGAAAAAAAAAAAATTATGCAATTAGACAGGTGGACGTGGGTATAAAAGATAAATCGTGGGATTTTCGCGATTGAATTAAATTTAATCGTATTATGTATTCAATTTAAAATATTTCACATTCATTAATAATGTCTTTGAAATAGTTATATTATTATTATTATTTCTTATTTTTTAATTTTTTTTTATAAGGCGCTTAAAAGTTAAGACGCAATAATAACGCTCTCTTGGGGGCCTTTTCAGACGTTTTCAGTCCAATGCAATTTACTATCTGACACTGCGAAATAGCAAAGTTGTATATGGACTGATAATTACCGGATGGTCGGCAAAAGGTGCCGGCAAAAGGCTACAACTAATACTCTATAAGAGCTTAAGGATAAATCCTCCAGTCTTTTACATATCTATAAATATAAATATATAGACGTAATGTAGAAAAAAACCCTTTGAGCAACGGAAAATATTTTCACCTGGTTTACTATCAAAAACGTTTGCGGGAAAAAATGTTTCCATTGAATTTATCGATCGGAAACCGCAGTTTTAATTAGAAATAAATAGAGTTGACAATAAATTTATATTTATGAAAAAATAAAAAATAAAAATAAACAAACTGGGTATTTGCAGAAATTATATTTATATGGCTTTAGGCTGGATGAAAAAAAATTCAGGCCATTTACGAGAAATTATTGCCCTGAAGATAATTATTGTATAGTTTTTTGTCTGGGTTAACATTTATTATACTTTTTTTTCTGTTGAGTTGTAAGAGATTAAACGAGCGTTGATGATTTTACAGCAGTATGGGACCGGAAAAATAAACGAAAGAGGATTTGAAATGTTTACTGAGTGCATATCGGGTAATTACTAATTAAGTGCGTGTGCTCTGTTATATATATATATATATATTACTTTCAATTGGTATTATATCTGAAATAATGAGTTCTGTGCTTATATATGGTCAATTCACATTAATAAATTATTTTTTTTAAATTAATGGTCCAGTAATTTTTTTTTATTGCCAATTAATTAATTATCATATTTTTAACTTGAGTCCGAGATATTAATTTTACTTTTTATTTTTATTTTTGAATTTTAATTATTTTCAATTTGTATTATTTAATTAACAAATAAATTTCAATACACTGTAAAAAATTTGCGACGTGAAAGCGGAGTGGATTTTTTATTTATTTAATTCCCTCGGAGTGAATTTCTCTCCGAAGAGGAGTTTCGGAAAATATTAATTATAAAAAAAATTACTGATACATAGTGAGCTTAGGTCTTTGATATTTAGACATTTATATTGAGTACGTAAATAATTACGAGCTCCCTTTCCATATATTCACGCGAAATGATTTTTAAAAATTATAACCAGCTGATAATAAAACTTTAACAAATATAATTACACTGAGTCACAAACTGTCGAATGACTTACATCAACCATACCACGAGATAACATTTCATATGGCACCGAAATATAAAATATTCCCATAAAAACTATGTCACTATAGCTATTCAATAATTTAATATTTTCACTATGTATTATATATATGAAATTATAATTTAGTGAGTTACTAAAACATTTTATAAATTAAAAAGATAATATTTTAAGTTTAATTATTAATATCTCAATGAATTATTTATTTAAATAATTATGTTTATAATTAACAGCTGTTTCTATTAAATATTAATTTATTTAAGTATTAAAACTCCGGACCGAAGTGAATGCGGATTTAAATAAAATCCGCGTCACTCCGAAATCCGCCCATAAAAAAATTCCTATTCACTCCGCATGCGGTGTGATTTTTTTTTAAACTCCAGAACTCCGAGTAACAGAGTGAGTTCGCACTGAAATAAAATCCGTATTCACTCCTAATTTTTTACAGTGTATTAATTAAAAAACACATTTATTTAAATTAAATAAAAATTTTTTTCTCAAAAATTGAATTTCAATTCAATTTTATAGAATCATAAATTTTATAACTTTATCTATAAGATATAAAGAAAAATAAGGTAATCATAATAATATTATATGTATGACAAAATGTTATGAGTATGACCTAACATTATTTTAATACAAGTCTCGCTCAAATGCGGAAAAACAAAAAGATTATTCGATTGGGTCCCGTTTAAAAAATATAAATTGCTCCAATATCAGAATAAAGAATCTCTTTACATTCATATCTAACAGAAAGTACCAAGTAGGTTGCTATATTCAACGTATAAGTGCAATACCGTTCGTTTCCTCAGTCATACATACATATATATAGTTATACATAAATGTATGACCGCTGAATGGAACAATTGTGATTTTAAAAACTGATTCGCTTGATTTGTTACGATAAATATAATAGTCTAGGAATGTGTTACATTTATATCTCGTCTACTAATGGTTAATAATAAATATATTTATCTGTATAAATATATATGGATCAATAGAACGGTAAAAATTAGTTATCAGTGGTCTTGTAGTCACATTAAGATGCTGGTTTATCAAAGACGCTGATATTAAGACCGTGAAATTAACTGATTACTACGTAATCCGCAGTAGTTACTAATAAACTAGATCTCTTTCAAAAGGTCCCTTAACGCTTACGTACTCGGTCTATTTAGAGCCGATTAATATGAAGACTCTTAAACTCATTAAAACTTTTATAAAGTATACTACTAATTTATTCATTAAATAACCGACTGAATTTTAAATATTTTTTTCAGAGATGAAGAGAAAAAAAAACTCGACCTATTGCTAAATTTCATATTTTTTGTTAATAATCAAAGTAGAAAATTTTTCATTTCCCACAAACTGGGGTAGGGTAAAAAAATTTTTAAAATGAATGAAAAAAAAAATTTTTGGAACTCAATTTTTTTCCAGCTCTTTTTTATAAATACAGATAAGTTGGATTTAAAAAATCGAGTGACTACTTATTTTATTTAAATTTGAATTCATTTCTTCACAGATTTCCGAAGTTTAAAAAAAATCCCTTCGCATATGGAGTAAATAAGGAGTTTTTTTTTAGCGGAGTGATTTAAATTTTATTTAAATCCGCATTCAACCCGCGTCCACTCCGGAAATTTTTTTACAGTGCAGTGGTTGGTGTTGGCGGTTTACGTTCCAAGAACTAGTTTAAAACAATTTTTTTTCCCACGTCAACGTCCGCGATCACCTCGACTACAGAGGAGACCCTTGAGTCTGAGGCGGATCCACATCAGCGTGCGTGAGGCGTCGGGATGATAAGAGCGCTGTAGCAGTCACGTGTGTGTGTGTATAGAAGCCGGATAGACTCACCTTTAGTAAAATTCAATACTAAAGTAGAGTTAAGCAGGATAGCATTACATAGGTTACGATAACACGTAGCACAAGAGCCACCTCTTATAAATACCAGGCATTAATAAAAATATCTCCATCTACACACAACCGGCAGAGTCTTAAAGGATCCATATATACGAAGATAGAGCATAGAGCAGATCACGCTTAGCCGGTGGGTGTTAAAACCGTAACAGTCTTAAGAGTAACGATTTTTTTTTAAAAAATACTCTCGCAGACTCCAAGTTCCAGGTTCAAGACTTGACCGGAAGAGTTAACTTCTACCTGCACCTTACAGCGCATTCTCAAGACGTGAACTGCAGACAAGACCCAAGATCCAACTCCAGTAACCGTGTACACAACTTTAAGACTTGCCATATATCGATACAAATCTCATATATTTATTTCTCTTTTATGTATATATATATATTTAAGTTGTTAATGCAATAGCCGTCTACTAAGTTGCTTGCTGGTGAACCGCAGGGTTGACTTATGTATTAGATGTCGTGTGTAATGTCGTAAGCTACACACTAGACTACATACTCAAGTCGAAGAATAAGAACTTTAGTATAAATACAACTACAGACACCAACAGTATCACGCAATTCTACTCGTAATACTTAACGTCCTGTCTGCAGGTCATTGCTCGTTGTCTCAACTCATTGTCTCCGTTTACTTTCAATTATTAGCCTACTTCAATGACCAGTATCAACACTGTAAAAAGACCGGTGTTAAAATGAAATAACACTGGTGTAGAAGGTGTAATTTGGCGGTGTTAAAATTCCGGTGTTAAATCGGTGTGAAAAAAATTTTACGGCCACTATTTCAATCACCAATAATTTAATTATACCTACATTACCTAGACTTAACCCGGTTTTTTTTTAATTGAACCCAATACCAATTTCTACATAAAGTCGCTGACCGCTGCCGTAAGATGGTTTGCAATAATTATAACAGGTGATTTTAAAATTTTAATTACATGAGGATTTACGGCATTGATATAAGCACCGGATATATGTGACGGAACCACCTAATGATGTGGAAGACTAGTATTTTTTACTTTTTTCATATAAAATTATAATAGAGTATCCGGAGAGGCGTCACAGGACGCAGGTAAACCTCATAATGAATCTTGTTATGTCTTCGTCTTTAGCCAGACTACATGTAGTCTACTTGCTGTTAAATACTCGGATATATTGTCTGTCTTACTCTTGGGTATTTAATGTTAACTTGAGAATAAGAGCCATCAGCCATCTAGCGACCGCGTAAACCGGATTTGCAATGGACGAACGGCTTCCACTAATGGGGATTCCCTTTGCAAGGTGTCCTGACGACTGCTACAGTGACGAAGGTACCGCCTCATTCACATTCATTTTGTTATATTACTATATATATGTATGTATATATATGTATAGTATAGTAAATTTACTAGAGTGTGTGAAGACGAGAGTCAGAGATGGTGAAAGCATTGAATTACGTAATGAGATGAGTGGATGGAAACTATGATGCTGAAGATTTCGTCACGGGCTACTGCTGAGATTCCTCTAGAGTGAAGCGCCTGATATAATGTAATGCATAATTTAATGTAATGTAATGTAAGAATGCAAGTGATATTGCAACGTCATTTAGATAACTTTTTTTTACAATTGTCGATTTTATTTTTCATTAAAAAGCAGTTTTTCTTTCTTACTTTTTTTTAATTAATTAGTAAGAAGAAGCTGATATCGAATTGCAGAAATGGAAACTTATGAATTTAATTAATAAGACTCAGTGATATTAATTTCTGCGCTGAAACAACAAAAAAAAATTTACTTGAAAAAAAAAAGTAGTGAAAAATGATGATACGGAAACCAAAAAAATTAACTTACGTCAGTTTTGTGAAACCCTACGAAATAACGAGGAAATTTTTAAATAGAAATTACTGAGTCAGAAAAAAAAATGCTCGACTTTTTTGGACGGAGAATTTATTGCTCCTTTTTTTGGGCTCATGGAAATTCTGCAGAATATTATCGGGATTGAAATTTATAAAATTAGAGACTCGAAGGATTGATTTTAATTTTTTTAATTTCAATACGATAATTTTAATCTAAATTACAGTGATTCGATTCAATAATTTTTTTTATGAAAGGTAAATATACAGGAGCTACAGAAGAAACCTGGAAGTTGAAGTATTGAATAAAAAAAAAAGGATCAAGGAAATAAAATGAAGTGAATCAAATAAGAAATATCGAATATCATTAAAATTATTAAACGATATTTATATAAAATGGAATTGATGAGGAGAATGAAATTAAAGTACCCTCGGTTACTCTGAGGGCGCATTACAGGTTGATTGCCCCTGCGGATATAACTTTAAGTATGACACGTTTCAACGAACATAACGTTTTTTCCCGAGGACTCGGAGCTCTCAGTAGAGTATTTCTATTAAAAGTTGCGTCTGCAAGGTACACTACACAAGTTTACAACTTTACCAGCCTGGACAGACGCAAACCAGTTTATTTCTCGATCCGAGTGTTGAACTCGGAGACTACAAACACTATTTTATAGCTCACAAACTAAAGTGCGTTGTCGGTATTTACATCTATACATTCTACGCACACATTGATGTGGCGAATAGTTTGCTGTATATATGAGAGTATCATCCGCATCCCGCGAGTGGTGTGACGAACGGAAAGCAGAAAACAGCTGTTGACTACTCAGGTGTCAACAAAATCTAATCATCCGACTCTACATGCTATACTCTTTTATATATATTACTATACAGCACGATTACTGCTTCATCAAGTTTGTTCGGGGTGATGATTCATCGATTTTACTCACCAACACTTTCATGTCCGATCATTAAATTTTTCATTTAAAAAATACGGTCTATGGTTAAAATTACTTTTTATGCCTAATTGATGTCCTGCTGTGTGTGCAACAGGTGCACTTACAATATTTGAAATTTTTATTTTTTTATATATTATTATTTAATTAATTTTTATATGAAGAATTTAAAAAGTTTAAATTTTAATAATTTTTATGTCTTCATTCTCATAAAAATTCCATATGATTTTAAAATATCACTCAATTAAAATTTGACAATTTTTTTTTACAAATTCCGATTGATCGAAACAACTAAAATTCAATAATTCGATTTTTGAAAAAATTTATATATCTTAAGGGTGTGCTAATGGTTCGAATTTTCGAATTATTCGTAAATTTTTTAAGTATTCGTAAATTTTCGAATCATTCGTAAATTTTCGAAAAATTCAAATTTTGGTCAAAAGTAAATAGAGCTTAGACACGAATCTTCGAAAAATTTATTTTTGGTTACTTTAAAAACTACGCCCTTCATTAATAAAAAATTGAATATTTTGAAAGCTGACCAAAATTTTCTCGATTCGAATCGTGTGATTTGAAAAGTTACAAATAATTCAAAAATTTTCAAATAATTCTAAAATTGACGAATAATTTGAAAAGTTACAAATAATTCTCCAAGATTCGAATAGATATATTCGATTGAATTCGAATCCGATTCGCACACCCCTACTACATATCGAATCGCAAAGAATTTCTGTATCGACTTTTCCATGAATTTTTTTTTTCTCAAATTTAAAAAATTGCTAAGTACAAAATCGTAAATTATTCTTTGTACAGCCTACAATTATTTAAAAATAAAAAATTAATTAATAGCCATAGTCATCGTAAATAATGAACATACTCGAGTGTCTATATTTTTAATGAAGGATATCACGTCTCATATTAAGTGACGTGTTACGTTACACTTTGCGTGTGCCCGTGACAACACTTGATGCATAACACTAGTCACATAAACTCATTTCGTTCCCACAATACCACAATTGGATTTAAAAATATATATATATATATATATATATATATATATATACATATGTATAACAATTACGTCATGGGAGTGGATTTAATAGCTTCGATTTTTCTTTGTCTTAGGTCACCGCTTGCTATCTCTCAAACTCTAAAACTCAAACTCTCGTGTGTGCAATTTATTTTCATTTGCTCTATCTTAGTCTATAATGGTTTACTATTGCATATATAGTTACCCAGGAATTCAGATAGTTTCAATTGACAATAGAGTTAAATGATTGAATTGTTTGATGCAATTTAAATTTTATCTAAACCAGAAGTAGTCAAGTGAGAGAAGAACAGAAGGACTAAGAGGAAGAGGAAGCAGGCGTTACTGCGGTTCCATTATAGGGAATTTCGTCAGATATTTTCTCCTAATGTAACGGGAATTCAAACTACTGAAATCACGTAATGCCACAACCGACTGGATTATTAGTATGAAACAATAGCTTGTTTTTTAACCCGCCATTTGTATATTTTATCCTGTTTGCTCAGTATCTTTGTTCAATAAAAATAAAAGTAAACTTAAGTAGAGTGAAAATAGTTGACTATAAATATTGAAATAAAGACAAACTTATGTACTGTGTAACTTTTAAATTGCTCTTAAGAACTTTTTTTATTTTATTTCCATTTAATAAAATAAAATAAAGTTGAGCAAAGTTTTTTCGTAGGTTTATCGTCTGACTTTTAGTTTGTAAATGTTTTACAGACTTTTACATTGAATATACATAAGCACGGTATAAGTATACATCTACCGATTGCTATTTTTTACTATTTATTTACTTATTTTGTTAATTTAATGTCCGCAATGAAAATCAATCGGTCCGCAAACTAACTTTTATTGCTTTTTTGAATTCATAACCAGTAAATTTTACACGCTGATAGTTTAATGACAATTACTGTCATCAGAAACTTTTAATGGTTACTGTATGATACATCCTTTTTTTTTTTTTTAATATAAATGCTGCTGACAATAATCGCAAATAAAAATATAAAATTTGTGTTTAAAAAAAATTCTTAGTTACTGTTTGTACAAAAAAATGGGGCAAGTTGATCAGCTTGACAGTGCAGCAAATTTTGTATTTTTTTCCTTACAATCAAGGTCCACTTTACCCCAAAGTTATTTTCAAGTTTTACGCAAAAAAAATTAGTTTTTATTTCTTTCGCATTGTCCTGATTGACAAACTTGCCCCACCCTGTTCTCCAAACTTTAATTACTATTCATTACTCTTAAGTTGGCCATATAATTTTGATCGTGTGTAATAGAGGAGATTTAAATTTAAACAGTAATATATAACATAAATCGTTATGAAAAAATGAATAAATTATTGATAGTCAAAGTTTTCAGTGAATGGAATTATTAACGGACGAGTATGTTTGGGTATTCAGTGAACTGCATTAAAATTCCATTAGGATAATTGGCAATTAATACGCACGCGTGACAGTGTTCCAGCGGAGTGTCACGGTTCGATAGAGACATAGACGATGACAATATCGGTATTAATCCGTTAAATTGGGCTTAGTAGATTAATTTAGCTACTGGCACTGCATTTTCGTTGATATGCCGTCTTGTGGTAATTTATTATTATTATTATTATTGTTATTGTCATTTGAAGATGTTTATTTTAACTGGAAATTTAAACTCAAGTTCACTGTGAAAAATCGGCAATTAATTTGGACCCGAGTCAAAAAACAAATTCTAGTTTAGTCCTGAAAAGCCTCAATTCCTTTGATGTTTTATTTGCCGCGCAGAAAGTAACTCTACTTTAGTACTAAAAATCCTCAATAAGAACTATGAGGTCTAAATGCGAATAATTTATCGATTTTAAATTATAACTAAGACCTCAAAATCCTCAATGAATCAAAAGTTATATTTCGGACTTTGAAAAATTTTAGATAGAAAAGGGAGGGGAGAGACTTTTGAGGTTCAAATGTGGATAAAATTATTCCTGTATGTTTTGAGTATTTTGAGGCTCTAATCCAGATTATGTTACTCCAGTTTAGTCCTCAAAGTGGTAAAATGGGTCGTAACTACTACTTTGAGGACTAAACTAGGATAACTTTCTATACTGTTGTCAATCTCAAAATTATAAATCGATTCTCAAAAATGTCATTAAGAACTTTGAGACTTAAATCCGAATTTTTTTTTTTTTGACTCGGGCGAGTAACTACGAATTTTATTTAAATCCAAATTCACTCCGTGACTCGGAGTTTCGGAGTAAAAAAAAATCATTTCGCATACAGAGGAAATAGGAGTTTGTCTTTTTCATCGAAGTGATTTCGGAGGATTTGGACTTTATTTAAATTCGCATTCCGATTCGGAGTTTTATTATTAAAATCGACTTTAACCCACGTTCACTTCGCAATTTTGTTACAGTGTATCATAAAATTTTGATTATTACCAATAATTAGTCCCGCTAAATAAACAGCATTAAATATTTGAACGTAGCAAATGCGCTGTTTTTTTTATTTGTCAAAAATCGCGCATCATAAATTAAATTTTTTAGCCATGCACTAAATACATTTAATATTTTCTACAAATCAGACAATAATTTTCCAATAAAAATCTAAAAACCAGAACCATAAATCAACTAAATAATTCTCGCTTATTAAATTTAAAAAAAATAACAATAAATAAATATCGCATTAATGAATGAATAAGACTTGTTAATCTCCCTATACGTTCACAAGTTTAAACCAGTTTGAAATTGATGTCTCTTGGCAATAAACCTCAAGGTAATTAATTTATTCATATCCCATCACCGTCTTCTTCTATAACTCTACTCAGTATTATTTTTACGACGAGTTCGTTAAAAGCTCTACCAGTCCATTACTTTTTTAATCAGCTCTTTTCCTCCTCAAACTTATTCTCCTTTTTCACGCATTACTTATTCATTTATAATTCAAATTTTTTTTTTGTTATCGCAACTGAGACCGCAATCTTCACGTAAGCCAGAGGGCCCCTTATTCTATTTCTCTCACA
This sequence comes from Microplitis deprimator, assembly GCA_964016945.1. Lineage (NCBI taxonomy): Eukaryota > Metazoa > Arthropoda > Insecta > Hymenoptera > Braconidae > Microplitis > Microplitis deprimator. The sequence continues at coordinate 3,658,114 of OZ024709.1, read as the reverse complement.
ATCACCAGTCCATTATATTAAGTACATACATACATATACATAACATGTCCGAATGAGAGACATTAAATGACTCGAAAGGATCGGAAAGTGGACTGGCGTTTATATGTCTATGTAATACAAGTAATGGAACATATGCATCACATTACGCAGTCACGGAATTTGCAATAGAACCTGCATCTTATTTCTTATTATATATGTTATATATATGTATTGAGATATTATAATACATGTACATGGCTTTCAATTTCTAACTCCAGTAACAGTTTATATTTTTATATTTCATACTTATCTATAATATATATATATGTAATATACACATAATTTTTAAGTTTTACGTTTCACTAAAGATAAAAAATCTTGTATTATCAACATATATATATGTATGTATATTTGTACAGTTACAAAGTATAACATTACTTGAGTTTTTTTATTCATAGTAAAACATATTTCTATTTCACTTCACTTGCCTCCGCAATCGATGCTGGAGGTTTCTCTTTTGCGGTTTTTAGTGAAAAGATCTTTAGATGAAATGTTCATATTGTATTAACAATTCTCCTTTGACGATAGTTCCTCTAAGACGAAAGACATGAAAGCTTTGTCGTGGCATTTACTTTTTAAATCGCGGCTGATCATTCCATTATATACATATATATATATGGTCTCTTGTGTTCAAGTACACTCTGTTTGAAATGGAAGAAGAGACTTTACAGCTCCATTCGTAGACAACTAAACCTGCGGTTATTTCTTTACAATATAACAAATTTATTTTTAAATGCACATTTAAAAGTCCCCATTCTTATATTTATATATATATATATATTTCTTTTACGGTTTTTTAAATTCTTTTTTTATTTTATTGATGAAATTTACGATTTTTGTTTAAGAAAAAGTGAAAGACTTTTTTACTATTGGGATAAATTAAAAATTACTGAACAGATTGGACTCAAAATCTGTAGAGATCTTTATCTCGATCAACTTTTTCAATCGCGACATAAATTATTCAAATCAGTCAATCAGTTCGAGATATATATTTACGTGCATTTGTAACGAACCTAATTTTGATCCTTTCTAAAATACTCAGCTCTGGATTTAAAATAAAATTTTTTTTTGAAAACTGTTATGTGAAATTTGATGAAATAGAATTTTTTTACGCTGCTTTACTCAAATAAATGTACACAATAGGGGCATGATGAACCACCTTCCCGATTAAATAAAAAAGAAATTTTTCAAAAGTTTTTTTCGTAATTTTCGTTTGTTAGAAAATTGAGCGCGAAAAAAAAATCTTCGGGGTAAAATGAGACAGAAAATCTAAAAAAAAAAATTGAGTTTTTTTTTATAAAATAAAAATTTGAATTTGATAATTTTTTCGGGGGAAAATGGTTAGAAAATTTTTTTAATAATTTATAGGCTGGGCCGTCGTGCCCCAGTATCCCGTATTCCCAAAATAAATAATAAATCAAAATAATCTAAAAAAAAATCAACTAAAGTTCTATAAAAATAATAACTTTGTCTATTTATAAAATAGTTCAAAGATATCACGATAAAATAAATTAAAATCCTGCTTTAGAAAGGTCATAAAATAACTAAATATTATAAATACAATTTATTTTATAAAATAACTGTACAGTTGATAAAGTTCCGTTGATATTTAATATTTATAAAATATACTAAATAATAAATAAACGTAATAATATTTTTTTTTTTTTATAAAATATGCATATATGTGGTATTGTGTAATAAAAACAATGAAACAAAATGGTGAGAAAATCCAAACGTAATAAATAATTAAAAGTGTCCATTCCAGGAGCTTTCTATTTAAAGTGGAATTTTTCTACACACAGAAAATTGACGTGAAATGGGCGTATGATATGACTTTTAAAAATGTAATGACCTGGAACGGCGCTCGGAAACTGATAATAGTCCTATTGGAAAAAACACATTGATCAGAAATGTATCGAAGGGAATAAAGTAGTAGATTTAAAGAGAATCGTATCAAGATCTTGGAAATTCTCAATAGATCGTTTAAGATCTATCTTTACCAAACATGACAATCCAACTTCTGATACTTGAATAAGAATAAAGTGATCGCGTGATAGACGTTGAACAAACTGATATCAACAATCTCGACTTAACCTGATTCTTCAGTTACAGTTTCAGTTTCATTTTCATTTTTATTTTTATTTTTACAAACATTTACATATATATTCAACTTTATCCTTCACTATATTACTCTTTCATTAAATAAATTAACTAAATTTCTCAAGTTACGCTCTCTGCAATCAACTAAAACTCTATCTATATTTATACAAACGTCTAATTTGAATTTTATGCTCACAAATTAACATCTCGAGCTATTAAATACTTTTTGTTATTCCAATAGTTTTAAATTATACGTCAATCAAAAATAAATATTCAAATTATTTTACTCTCTAATAAAAGTTACAAATTTTTTTCACAATCGATTATTTTAAACTACAATTTTTTTTTATTTAAATAATAAATAACTTTCAGAAACATTTACAGAAACTGATTGAGAGAAATTGGACCAATAATTTAATGAGTAAAATTTATACTGGCCATTAATTATCTCATAACTCAGTTCAATTTTTCAGGCAAACTTTTTTCTAAAATTTATTTTTTTATTTATTTATAACCGAGAAAAAAATTTTTCACAAAATAGAAGTAAAAATTTTTGAATTTAATTATTTTTTAATTAAAAAAAAACTGTCGAGAAAAATTTATTATTCTCACGGATTAAAAAGTAAAAAAGGAGAAAAGAGAAGGAATATATATATAGAAGTAAAAAAAAAGTGTGAATTCACAAGTGAAAAATAGCGTTATATAAATGAGATGTTTTCATCGCGATACAGACATAACTAAAATGAAACCGCAGGCACAGTGTGTTAAAATCTATTTGATACATATATATCCATATATATGTGAATCGTAGATTTACATGGAAAATTAAACAGAGCACGAAATGAATTCCTACGCGCATTATTGCCTTTCCGAGGATTAACAATTACATATTGTGGTGACCAAAATAAAAAAAAAGCATCCAAGTATAGAAATATATATAAAAAAATTCATTCAACACATTGTTTCATATGTGAACGTCGGTTATAACGCTTGTCTGAACCGGAAGTGTTCCATTTAGTGGGTCAGTGTTGAATTATATATATCATCTACTCATGTAAACATTCTAATAATTCAGGAACTAGATTACCCAATTATAATTATAATTATAAATAATAAAAATAGATATTAATTTAACATCAATAAAGGTCAGGTTTCAAAATATCATTTATTAAACAGTTTAAATTTCTCCGTTAATTAAATACATATAAATGTATATAGATATAGATTGAAATCCCTCAATATCCTATGAACAGAGCCAGTTATTTGTTTTTAGCTTGACGTTTGAATATTATTTAACATTAATTTGTACAGATCTAAAATTACGAAACTGGGCTATGCAAACCTGCTCTATTTCCCAACCGAGATACGGCTCTTTGTCGTAAGTTTATAAAGGCACGATGTACACAATAAACCTTGAGGATAGATGTATAGTCTTTCCATGTAAATAAAGACTTACCTGAAACATTAAAAATTTAAATACTATTATTACTTAATTAATTCAACCCCTCTTAATTATTCAATAAAGGGAATTAGACATTAAGTTCATTTTCCCAAAGCTCTAAATAATTCCCAATTTTTTTGAAATTTAAATTAAATGGTCGATTCGATTCCCAGTTCGGACTATCCGATTATTTTTCTCAACTTTTCTGTTTATTGGAAAGGTCTCTTTCTTATCATTCCTAATCCTCCCCTATCCTTAATCCGAGAAGGTTGGAACTTTGCACGTCTATACTCTCGTGTGTGTGTGCATAAGCACATACGACAAAAATATATACCCAAATATATCCACTCCAAACTGCATATATGAATGACACCGAAATTAGCCGTCTAGCAATTTTTGGATTGTGTTTTTAATTAAAAAAATATTTTAAAAAATCATTTTTATAAAATTTCACTTATAGTTTTTTAAATTTTCTACATGTGCATATTTTTAGTTTTTTTTTTTTTTCTAATTGATTTGCTGAAAAAAAAAACATCCAAAAATTTTTAATTGTCTACCAACTTTAGACTCACATATTATAAGATAATATTTTTATACATGTCGCGTATATACAGGTTGACTTGGATATTTTCGAGGCTTACCGCTCGAATTTGGTAACTGAGGAGTCATGGGTTCGAATCCCAGTGTCAGCCAAAAAATCATTTTTCTGAAATTCGGCCCCTTGCTGACCTCACAAAATCCAAAAGTTCCAACAGTTTATAAATAAAAAAAAAAAAAAACATTCAATAATTGTTCACTTAAATAAATTAATAATTACCGCGCACCTGAAAGTGCGCTCTAATTTTTAAAAAATTAAATTTTAATTTTATAAATAAAATATTTAAAGAATAAATGAGATCAATAATAATATTTTTTTTTAAATTTATAAATTTAAAAAAGTGCATTGGAAATTGTTATTTTGTGAAGAGCGAAGAAAAGTGTCTGAATAATCCATGAAGTAATACATCAAAAGTCGCGTAGTGTGACGGGTCGATATCTCAAAAAAATATTTTTTTATTCATTATTTCGCGGGTCATTCGCGAGATATCGAATGACATGACCTCATTCAGTATTTAAAAAAAAATATGGGTATCTCAGTTTAGTCTCGAGTATCGATATCAGCTCTCCAATACTGCAAATAAGTTTCGGATCGTATTAGGAGCGGGAATATAATATAAGCAGTAATGGGTATAGGAATTTATAGCCGATTCAGTACGACAGTAGTGTTATCTGTCGGTAAATTCACAACCCAGTGTCGTCTGCATACAACTCTTTTACCTTTTACTAATACACGTGTGACAGTACAAACGCGAAAAGTGCACGTGTGCTATCAATAGGCCATTTGTTTAACTCTTAATGCGTTAGATTTTACAAATTGATAACAAATGTCCACATAAACCTGCATCACATATTTATATACATATAAATATACATATACATCTACATTTGTTTATCATTACGTCAGCAAATATATTTTTTAGCTCGCCATCAATAGCTCGTGGCGCCATCGCGAACACGTGTTCATTTTTATGCGCCTGCGCAACTTAAATTGATCGCGGGAATCACACGTTTGTATTTTTTCTCGATATTCAATTGCAGAAAAGTGTCAGCAAATTAAAAATAATTCGTGTAATCATTTTTTTTTTAATTATTACGAAAAAAAAAACGTTGATTAGCATAAATTTGATTGCAAAAATTACCAAGTAGTTGCTAAATAAAAATTTGAATTTAGCAATACTAAGAATTCCGCAAGTAATAAACAATTAATTTATTTTGAAATTAATAATTAAATAATTGATTTTAAATAATATGTTTATTGGCAATAGATCTCTCAACACAACTTTTACAATTGTGCATTAGCTTGGTAACCTTGACATTTCGTGCGACGCGTGCTCACGTTTATTTTAGAAAGGATATACCATACACCAGTAGAGCAAGAAGTTAAAAGAACGGTACTTGAACAGATAAATTGAGCTTACTCTTGTATAGATCAGTATTGAGACCGGTAACTTTGATCTGCACGCCCTTTTGAACTTTACTCCGACCAAGGAAATTATTGATTTCAATCCTTATTACATACATCACCTTTAATATATATCTTTATTTAAAACACATTCATAAAGTCCGCGTTCATAAATTTCATTGGGTTGATTATAAATTTTCAAATTAATGAATAAATTTAAAATATTTAAATTTAATAATTATTTCTTGAGTGACGCGAAAAAACCACTTGCATCTGAGGTAAAGTATTTTTTAAAATTTTATATTTTATTTATAAGAGATATCGATATCATGTAAATGATCTTTAATCGATATTTTGATTGAACAAATAAAAAATCATTTTAATGAGAATAAAATAATCAGAATTTAAATCTTGATCTCTCAAGAAGTTTTAACGAAGACAAGTGAAGTAAACAGGTTATAGAAAGCGGGGAAGGGGGAGGGGGGCTAAATGGGCACCATAAATGTTTTTTAAAAAAATCTACACAAACTGCACGGGGGAATATGGACCGCAAAAAATTGCCGTCACTCTGTTTAATTACTTTCTTAATTTAAGTAAAATTAATTTGAAATTTTTTTTGCGGCTCATTTTGCCCCCCATTGAAAAAAAAATTTGAATCTCGGTTATCAAATATTTTGGCGGCAAAAATAAATTTAAATAATTAAAATTTTTTAATTTTTTAAAAGACTCCATTTTGCCCCCATTTAAAATTTTCATATTTTCATAGTTGGGTCAGTTGGGTCATACTGACACCTCACAATTATTTGGAAAAATTAGAAAAAGCTCATGAAATTTTTTTCCCAGGCAGTTTTCCCTCTCTCTTATTTATGTAAAATATTTGAAAAATAAATTACGTGACTCGTTTTCACGGTAAATAGGTTTTAACGAGTTACCTTTTGCAAACACAAGAACCGCCTTGGACATCGTACTTCGTAAAGTACAGGGACATAAAAAATGACCAACGAGGCATGTCACATTTCAATTGGGCTGTCGGTGATTCAAACTACCACGTGCTACGCACTGGATGTTTTCCTTACATCAAGTACCACTGTACGAAACGACCAAAACAGGACCTCACACTCGATGACAGATTCTTCAAGGCTATCAAGATAATAAACCTTGGTATTGACAACGGCCATTTTTATTATTTTATTATATTTAATTCAATATATTGCCCTTTATTACCACACAGGAATTCCTACTCTGCTTTATGGACTCGCTGCTATCTATTTAATACGGCATCAAGAGCCTGTCAAGACTTCGCGAGGTCAAGTCTTTATATATTTTTTACTTCCCGAAGACAAGGGATCAAGATATTGAAATACTGAGACTGAATATTATTTAAAACCAACTTTAAATTTCTTAACTAATTGAATGTCATTTTTCATCCTAATCAATTTTGTTAAAATATTCAAAATTTGTTATGCCACTGTATTAAATAATAATATTTTACGTGATTAAAAATATATATGTATGCTTTTTTTTTTTTAATAGCCCGTGGAATCAATTCGGGGCGGAGTTACCGACTGTATAAATCCAACGACAATTAATTCTTAAAGATTTCACTCCAGGGCGTCACTTGGAGCCTAACACATATTTATTAACTATCTCGGTTATTTATCGATCACATTTATTATTTACAATTTTATTATTTTGTAATTAAACCTACTTTATTCACTAACGTCACTGAGCTAAATTATACCGCGGGGACGTCGTATTGTTTGAAAAAATTTTGAAAAACCCCAGGCTAAATAGACAACATTTTTAAAAAAATAATTTTTTTTTGTTTAAAAACTTTTATTCTCGATGTCTCGAGGCTGATAGGGGTAAGTTGATCATCCTGGCAGCAAAACTTCTTTTAATTTTTCAAGTAAAAGAAAACTGTCAGTCAACTTAAATCATGATTTTGAAATACCGGAAATACAAATTTTTTGTATTTTATTTTACCGAGTTTTTGAGAAATTAAAAGAAAAAAATTATCTTGACTATGTAAAAAAAAAAAGGGGTAAAACAGGCCATCCAAAAACATTTTTTTTTTTTTCAAAATTATTTTTCAATTCAAATCTATTTTTTTTTTACAGTTATTCTTAATTTAAAAAAAAATTTTGTACTTTTTGAAGGCTAGTCCATTTTACCCTAATTTTTTTTTTTTTTTTACGGCAACTAAAAATTTATTTTTTAAATTCAAATCTACTCTTTTTACAATTATCCCTAATTTCTCAAAAAAAAATTTTACTTTATGACGATTGGTTCATTTTACCCCAGTTTTTTTTTTCACGGCAACTAAAATTTCTTTTTTTCAAGTATATTTTTAAAATTAAAATCTACTCTACAATTATCCCTTATTTAAAAAAAAAAAATTTCCTTTCTGAAGGCTGGTCCATTTTGCCCCAAAATTTTTTTTTACGCCAACTGAAAATTTATCTCTTTCTGAGTTTATTAAAGTCCATTATTCCCTTATTATTTCTTCCTTTTTGTAAAAATAAAAAAAAAAAGGTTTTAATTTATTGTTAGAAAATAATTAAATTCATAGCTAAAGTTTCTAAAGTACTGAACGCACCCAAGTAATTTCAATAGGAACAATATTAATGAAGTTTTTGTCTCAAAGTAACTTTTGAGTTAATAGATGGTAAATTGTAATTGAGAGAAATGAAATTTACAATTACGCGCGGTCGATGTGCATAAGAAAAGGAAATAGGGTATTTCTCATGACTATATAACGGTGGATTAATAAATCCCAAGGAATAATACTTTTACAGATAATAATAATGGTGCCAACATGATATTAAATAATACGAGAATTATAAAATCATTAAATACCTCTGTTGTAAATTAATTAAAACCTACATTATTTATAAACATAAATGTGCTATTAAATGAATTGAGAGCTTGCCCGCGGATCGCGTGTCCGCGTAATTAAATTGTAGGTGTAAAAATATATAGGCTATCCATATATTTCTGTAAATATGTTATTATACTGTTTTATATTTTTACTATGTGAATTTTATGAATACATGCAAAATTTTAAAATGGTGTTACGAAATGCCCGCGCATTTAAATTATGTAAAGACTTTTTAAATCAGGTAAGTTAATTTTACTTGAAGAGATATCGAGACAAGAGTTACATTATTAAAAAATAAAATAAATATTTATTTAAAATAATTTTTTTTTTCTGGCAGTGACTTCCGTAAAATGTTTGAGCAAAAAAATGTTAAGATATAATTAACACAACTGACAAGTGACTTTCACCATTTTGTATGAACACGCATCGAACTTTCGCTTGTTCTACGTTTTAATGTTATCTTTTACATTAATTACTGATATTATATATTTTATTAAATTAATATATACGACAGTTTCAGTGAAAACTATTATTTTATCTTTTATCAATATTTTCTTTTTAATTGTTATTATTATTAATTAATTAACAACGAGAATTATCTACGCTCGCGTCACGCGCGATAATTTTAAACACCTTGCGTTAAATTATTTTTTAATAATTTTTAATCGCTTTTGAAACTTAATTAATTTTTCAAATTATTTATTTTTTTTTTTAATTTTTAATTTCACCAAAATTTAACAGCTCTTATTTTTTATTAATTTTGCATCAATTACCATGCAGAAAGGGGGTAAAATGAACTTTTGAAAAAATTTTTTCAAACATATTCATGGGGTAAATAAAGCCACTGAAAATTTTAACGAAAATTTTTTTTTTTATTTTTTAAGACGGCCCATTTTGCCTCACTTAATTTTTTTCCAAACTGAGGTATTAATTAGAGATTTCCGAATCAAATCGAATATTATATATATTCGATTCGAAATATGTATCGAATTATTTGAAAATTATCAAATTATTCTTTAATTTTCGGATTATCCGAAAGTTTTTGAATTATTAGTAAATTTTCAAATTACCCAATTCGATTGGAGAAAATTCCACTTTCGAATATTCAATTTTATTTAGTAGTGAGCTTATACTTTTTTAAAGTAACCAAAAGAAATTATTTCGAAAAATATCAACTTTAAGTAGATCAAAAAAAAATTTTTGAATTTCTCATAAATTTTCGAATAATTTGCAGTTTATTATAATTCAAAAACTTATGAATAATTTTACACATTTCGCAGTATTCAAAAATTTAAAAATAATATAAAAAATTCAAATTATTCGATGCGAATAATTCATATAAGTTTGAACCATTCGCACACCCCTAAAATTAATACATAATAGATATCACAAGCTGTCTACAAAAAAAATTAACAAGTCCTCGATACAAATGCAGATCAATAAACTTGAGCAGAAGTGGATTGAAGTAAAATTAAACGAGGTCATTGTCGGATTACAGATCTGTCATTACAAAAATAAATATCTCAAGTGTACAAAGTAAAAGAATATTAAGAAAGTGAAATCAACTTTATTATTTAAAAATAGAAGCTCGAGCCGTGCGATTGAAGTTATCGATGAGGATGATTAAAAAGACGCCGTAAAGTCTGATTACCGATGAAGGACACTCGTTAGCTCTAAGTACGCGTATCCCTTTGGCAACATACCCAATAATCTGTTTCCCCCTTTTTTATCTTATTATTACATTACTCTTCTTATTTCAACTGGTGGTAAATAAAAGCTAGCAGACCAACGCAATAACTAAACGCAACTGGGCGGCCGCGTCGGCGTACTTGTTTATCCGGATAAACTGGACGGGTATTAATTTTTCATCGGCAACGGCTATCATATTTCGTTTTTTTTATATTCTCAATATATGTATATATATATTAATCTTTCACATACGTTCATAACCAAGCAGTAAAGACATCATTTTGGCGCCAGTTTACCATCACCGCGGATTCGCATAACCGTTCATTACCGATTTACTGCTCAAAATAATCAATAATCTCTATACGTGTACTTATAATAGCCAACTTGTTGGGTATATATTACACTATACATAGATTTTTTAATTTCACTCGTTTATTAATTTTACACATTATTACTTTTGCCAATTTAATCATAAACATGTCGTCGATTTTATCGTCATTTTATTTTATTACCAAATAAATTTCATTTAAATATACGGCATTTTAACACTTGATTTTTTTCCGCTAGATGTCGCATTCTTCTCGCTCTCAGTAAAATATTAATGAGCTATTTAACAACCAATTAAATCTATTTCAATAAATTTAGTAAAAAAAATCTCAATATTTTAATTGATTAAAAAAATTCTCTAATTAATTAAGACATGAAAAATTTTTAATTAATTTATTAACTGGGAACTAAGTAAATAAAAAATTGAATGCATTAATTTTTCGCATAACAAATGAATGTATTTAACATTTGAAATACAACAAATGTACTAATTACGAGTACACCTCGTTATAGATCGACGTCACGTACAATTAATTACTCAGCGCAAAAACAGGGTGATTTGCATGTACGATTGGCCATAGCCACTAAAATTAGTGATGCTATCTCCCGGTAACTGACTGCAGACTACTATATTATAATAATAAATATATTTCTAATTAACTTAATATTTATTAATTATAAATTCAGCTGAAAATAAATAAATAAAAAATATCCACGGCGAAATAAATTAAATTTTATAACCAGCTACCCATCGTTAAATATAGTACATCGTTATCTTTAATAGCAAAAACACTCAAAGGTAGATAGTTAATGCGAAATAATTCGCGGTTGATAATCCAACAGGTGAATCCGAGTTATGCATTCGCGTCTTATCGTAATTGAGGGTATCAATTATTTAACCGATCCGATTCTCTATAAGAATCTTAAGGTAGATGTTTTGTGATACTCCGATTCAAAAGTACTTTAGGCAAAAATTTACTCTGAGCCTTTACCAATCAGTTGCATATTAAAATATCAAAAATTTGATATCGTTTTTCTCATTATTAAAACGGTCAATTTCAATCGGGAAAAAATTACCCATGTAAAAAAAATCCTTCTAAACCCGGGTCAAAAATGAAACTTTATTCAAGCTCGCTTCACCTGATTTTCTTATGAAATTATCGATTTTCCGATGAGATCTCAACTTTTTCGACTTAAATTAAATTTTTCTCAACTTTTAGAGCTTTTTTGATCTTAGTTTAAACTTATTTATCTTCATTTCGAGCACAATAGTCATTTACTTTATTTTTGACTTGTTAAACCCAGTCAAAAGCAAGCAGTGTCTTTTAGTGTAAAATGTCTTTTTTGCGTCTTACTTCAGTTTTGACTTTTTCGCCTTATAATTCAAGTCGAATAAGTCTAAACCAAGTCCATTTTGACTTTTTTAACTTTTTCGTTTTAAATCGTGACTAAGTTAGCCAATTAAGTCTAAACCAAGACGAAAACTTAGTTTATTTCATATCGCCGTAAACCAAAGTCGAGTTTATTTTGTGAGAAACGGGTCCAAATTTCGACTTGGTAAACCAAATATAAATCAAGTTTTATTTTTGACTCGCAAAAAGATTCCAAAAACATTTAATATGTATACTAGCCCGAGTCAAAAAACAAATTTGGATTTAAGTCTCACAGTTCTCAATGAGGTTTTTGAGGATCAATTTATAATTTTGAGATTGACAACAGTATAAAAAGCTATCCTAGTTTAGTCCTCAAAGTAGTAGTTACGACCCATTTTACCACTTTGAGAACTAAACTGGAATAACATACTCTGGATTAGAGCCTCAAAATACTCAAAACATACAGGAATAATTTTATCCAGATTTGAACCTCAAAAGTATCATTCGACGCATTCTCTCCCCTCCCTTTTTTATCTAAAATTTTTCAAAATCCAAAATATAACTTTTCATTCATTGAGAAATTTGAGATCTTACTTACAATTTAAAATCAATTATTTGCATTTAGACCTCATAGTTCTCATTGAGGATTTTTAGTACTAAAGTAGTTACTTTCTGCGCGCGAAGTAAAACATCAAAGAAATTGAGGCTTTTGAGGACTAAACTAGAATTTGTTTTTTGACTCGAGCGATCAGAATTCTCATAAGAATCCAACAAGTTTCATATCAGGATTTCTTGATGAGAAATTACATTTGTAACAAACTGGGTTTTGGAGTGCCCTGGTATATTAATTGCAATTAATTACAGACCAACCAAGAGAAGTTTCATTAAAAGATTTGAAAAATCGTTCCACCCAACATCCACTTCAACCTTTAAATTAGCACATATTTATTTATCCTCATTTTCTGGCGCTCCTTCATTTAAAATTTCATGATGTTGACAGATAACTTCGTTCAAGATTCCGGTTCGTTATAACTTGTAACCATGACGATATGAGTAACTGAAAATAAATGTAAATAACATGTAAGGAGGATCCTTAAGGCAAATGTCTAAGATAACTAGACATGTTTGCTCATTTACTTGCACAAGAAAATTATCTAATTGTTGGTTGTTTGCTTTGTAGTAATAGATCAATCATATTAAGCCCTTAGGTACCCAAGTAAACTCGTATTATTTTTAATTTACGTAATTTCACGTCCTAACGCTGGTAATAATTAATTATTAAATTACTAATTAGTGATTAGTTATTGTTATTTAAATTCAAGTGAAGATGTTAAGCCTTGAACATGAATTTAAATATGACGTTACTGTTGCTGTTGTGGCTTATTATTGTTATTATCCCCGAGTCGGTCGTCATGCTTGGACGGTTCGAGAGAATAATGAAAACTTTTTCTCGGTGTTCGTTCATGTAAACACGTTTTTTGTTTTATTTAATTGTCTGTTGATGAATTAATTACACGATTTTGTACATCGATAGCCACTTTCGGGATTCAATTTATTTTTTTTTATGCTAATTAACTTTTTTAAAACTTGTTATTTTTTGCGGGCATGGCATAAAAACGATCATATGTGAATTTTAATATATGTTATGTTATATTTATATGGTATTGCTGGATAAAACATTTCTGAGCTGGATATCCTTATGTATATGGCGAACCACAAGCCACGTGGCCGCAAGAGTTTAATGGAAGCGTTGCCCTTTCAACGGTTTGATACTTTTTTTTTTTTTTCTTTTACTTTGTGGTTTTTTAAGGTTTTGTCGGTTTGTATTTTTTTTATTGATATTATTTATTTTTATTTATCATGCGTATATTTTATATTAGTTGTGTGGTCGTTTAGGCTCGGGAATTCTATAATAGTTCTAATGGTCTTTGATCTTGTTATCTCGCTCGATACGAGAACCGGTAGATTGCTCAAGGAAATACCTGCTCGCTTCTTCGAATCTTCAGGTGCTCGGGCTTTAATAGATTGTAGTTATATAATAAAAATATGTATTACGGGGACATACGGTTGGAATAAAAAATAATTTGCTTTGATATATTTTTTTTTTATCTACAAGGACAGTTGTCGTGGGAAAAAAAAAAATATATTTATCTAAAATTGGTTTTGAAAATTTTTAGCGTTAATTATTAAGCTTACGAAAAAAATGATAAGGACCTTTTTTGTACAAAATTAAATTTCCTACAAAATTGCACTTATATATTTTTGTCATATCTTTGATAGTTAAGCCAGAAATCGATTTCAAAGTTCTGTAGAATAAAAGCGATTTTTTAATAAAAATTTTGGATGTATTTTAAAAATCTATAACTTCTAAAATACTAGAGTTATGAAAAAATATGTGAAGACCTTTTTCATAGGAAATTTAATTTCCTACAAAATTGTATTCTTATATTTTTATCATATCTTTGATAGTTTAGCCAGAAATCGATTTCAAAGTTCTGTAAAATAAATAGCGATTTTTTGATAAAAATTTTAAATATATTTTAAAAATCTATAACTCCTGAACTACTAGAGTTATAAAAAAATGTATAAAGACCTTTTTCATAGGAAATTTAATTTCCTACAAAGTTGTCATAAACCATTTTTATTGTATCTACGATAGTTTAGCCAGAATTTAAATTTAAACTTCAGCAGTACTGCGCCCTATGATAAAAAATAATTAAATAATTTTTTTAGCCGCTAATTAATTTTATATATTGTTAAAAATGGACCAATTAACCGCCGTTATAATTTAGGTGTTTGAAGAGCAGATGCTAAGTGTCCATACATCAAGTTCTTTAAATATTTAAAGGCGTAATCGATTTTAATCAACTTTTTATTTCGAGTGGCCCATTTTCGATAGTTCAGATCTGGCCTCGAGCTCAATATCCCTCGCACTTAAACTCATTTCGAAGGTCTTTTTTTCGAGATCAACGTTCTCATTCTATTCCGTTCTCCTTACACTTATCCCACATAAAAACCCGTCCACGTGTTAATCCTTAGCCTCTAAAAAAATAAATATTTATTTTAAATTAAAATACCCAACTAAAATAAATTGAAATATAATCTATATAATAATAGGCCATAAATAAATATAACTTAATAAATAATTGCAAAGCATAAAATAATGAGTAATAAGACTCGGATAAGTATAATTCAAACTCACACAAACTCGATATAAAATGTTTAGAAATTGATTCGCATTATTAAAGAATACGCTTTTATTTGTTTCGCTTCATTTCCAACCGGAAATGAGGATCAGGATACGTACATGAGTGCTCACAACAATACAGATATATATACACATATAGTAATAATAATAATGTTTTAAAATAGTCCATAGTCTATAGTCTATAGTCTATATCTGTAGTTGTGGTCTATAGTAAAAAGACACGTGCACATTGAGAGCAGAATTTCAATAGATTCCATCGATTGTATTTTTGTTAAGATATTTATCAATACGTAATTTTTAAATTATTATTATTAACATTATTATAATATTTGTATGTGATATTAAATCAGTGATATACAGAAGAATGTAAATCAATTGAGAGCCGGTGGTTTAGATTCAGTTGCACACGCATTACGATCATTATTCAAACTGTGAATGCGAATATCAGTTTGTCGAGAAAATACTTTACTATCATATATACATATACATATATATATACATGTACACCAGCAATACCAGACTGAGGTCTGTGTACTCAAGACGCAATCCCGTTTTAGTATTTTTGCCACTCAACAAATTCCTGGATGCCTTCCAGTCTTCTGAGTCCTTTTCCACCTTTCACAATTTTATGTATACAATATACAATGTTTTAAATAAGTAACCAAAACACCGATAAATCTTTTGATAGATTCAATGGTCAATGAACTTTTTAAAATAGTAAATTTGCTATTTTCTTAAATGGCCGTGGGAACCATTTGTTGTGGGTAAAAAGGACTATAACATATTCAGACATTGAATGAAAAAGGTTTTTGGATTTTTTGTGGAAAAGAAAAAGATTGGTCATTTGTCAATTAGAGTTTGTTGAAAAAGTGACTGACCCGGTACATTTACTCTTTTATTTCATTGAATAAGGGTATAATAGAAGTTTTTTTTGTTTATGGACGAATTTCTGCTGGGAAAATTTATTAGTAATCCGGAAAATCCAAGTCAGTAGAGGAATTTCACAATTCGTGATTTTTGAATTGAAATTTTTCAAAAATTTGTCTTACGGTGTCATGTCTTCAAACTAATTTTCTATTAAAAATATCAATATTTCAATAGTAAACTTTCTAACTCAGTTTTTTTAATTTTGCAAGAGAAGCAAAAAAAATAATTGCTTTCAATCTTAAATTGAAATTAAAATTTCAATTTTTCAAGGTGTCGCCTTAAATTTTTGGTGAGAAAAAAAAGCCGATTCTTCTGCAACAACTTTTATGAATGAAAAATTTTAAACTAATTAATGCCAAGCTCAAAAAATATTTAATATGACCCTAATTACCAAAAGATTCAAAAAAGTAATTTTTTTAAAAATGGAAAATCAGGAAGCATGCACTGAAAAAAATTTTTAGAGTCAACACAGATTAAATCCAGAATGAATGCGAATGTAATTAAAAAATTAAATGTTAATTTATCTAATTCCCTCGGAGTGAAATTAAGTAAGGGAAGTATTTTAATATTCAAATCCCGAATCGGAGTGAATGCGGATTTAAATAAAATCCAGATCACTCCAAAATCACTCCGCTGAAAAAACAAATTCCTTATTACCTCCTCATACGGAGTGATTTTTATTTAAACTCCGGAACTCTGAGGGTCAGAGTAAATGTGGATTTAAATAAAATCCCCCCCCCCCCTATTTTTTTACATTGTGCTTATGAGAACGTCAATATTGATACTTTTCAAACAATTTCAAGCCTTTCATAAACAATTTTTTTTTTAATGTAAAATTAAATTTATCCACGGAAATAAAATAATATTAATTAAATAATTAATTACAAAATTAATTAAACTTTAAAAGTAATGAGCAAATATTAACCATAAATTAAAAAAAAAAAAAATTAATTGCATTAAAACCTCGGATTCTTATATAAAAACAATTACATATTGTATTGTAATATAAAATCTGATTACGTCCTATTAAGCAATAAATTGATACGAATGTGTAATAAATAAAGCGAAGTAATAGAAATGAATAAATAAAATAAAGTAAACTAATAAATAAAACTAATTGTAAAAACTACAGTCAATGTACTTTTAATATTCACTTGTCCTTAATTTGTAGTTCGTTAAACCCGTGTGTAAAAATTCCCAACCACACACACAATACACACAATTAAAATAAAAATTACGCAACTCTCGTGAGATCCCTCAGGATATTCGCAGACAACTATTACGAACTCTGCTTAACTTTAAATTCTACTCTACATTGTTTTCAGATAATCACAACAATGATAATAATAATATATTATGTATAAATATATCACATACTACAAATAGTCGCGTATTATTAAAACCGAGACATATATAACTTAACATATATATTTCACATTTAATATATCAAGCGTATGTTATTTTATAAAATATAAAATATGAAATATTATAAAAACCAAAATAAATATTTATTTAACAGGAAAATTTCCCTACGAGATCTATATTTTAACTGATGTTTAATTTATGTGTCAATATATATATCAAATAACCGCGAATAAATATATGTCTAAATAATAATAAATTAAAATAAATACCGGGGTAAGTCCAGGTGGCGTAGGTGTTAAAATTTCCAGTGTTAAATTTAAACACCAAAAGCGGTGTTAAAATAACACCGCCGAAGGTGTAAATATTTTTTACCGGTGTTAAAAAAATTTCCCGATGTCAAAATATTTTTCGGTGTAGAAAAAATTTACTCCTTCGATCACGAAAATTAAAAAGTATTTTTATTAATTAATTAAATTATTAGTGATTAAAATGGTAGCCGTAAAATTGTGTAATTTTTAAATAAATTACGTATAACATAAATAATTATTTAAATAAGTACACAGCAAAATTTAAATTACCTCCAGATATTCATTAAATTTTTAGATTTTTTTATATGTAATACATTTTTTTTTCTAATTTCTATACGTGGAATTTTTTTTTTACACCGACTTAACATTTGTATTTTAATACCGCCAAATTACACCACTTACACCGGTGTTATTTTATTTTAACACCGCGCGGTGTTAAATTGAGTCCATTTTTAACACCGCTCTTTTTACAGTGTAATAATAATTGATATATTGCCGAAAAGTGAAGGCCGTTTTTAAAAAATAAATATAAAAATAATAAGTATAATTAAAAATTATATATTTTTTTCATATATATTTACGCGCTGAGGCATTTACTTGCATGTTAGGACAGGATAATAATCATTTCCTTTCTCAAGTCCTTTTTACGAGATGCCAGATCGCACGACTTAGACTGAGAAATTTCCGCGTCGTAAAAACTCGAATATGACGATGACTATGACGACTATTATAATAATAATGATAACAATAACAATGATGATGATGGTAAAGCTTTTAAAGAGGATGGAGCATGTGATGCTGGACAACAACTTTCTCGTTG
Organism: Microplitis deprimator; assembly: GCA_964016945.1. NCBI lineage: Eukaryota > Metazoa > Arthropoda > Insecta > Hymenoptera > Braconidae > Microplitis > Microplitis deprimator. Next base: position 3,639,634 of record OZ024709.1, on the reverse strand, counting down.
TAAATTCAAACTTATGCATCTAGATGCACGAGCAAACGATCCACAGGTAATTGATATCTGAACCAAATGCTTTAATGTCATGAATGTAGATATATATATATGTATATGTATATGTGAAGTTTATATGTAGTTGGATGAGCAGAATAATATTAAATGAAGTAAAGAAATAAGGTATTGAGTATTCGCCTCGTAACACAACCGCGAGATTGGCATGCGTTGTTTCGTGTTTGGTTTTTGTATTTTTATCGCCACACCCTTTTTGAGCGTGTTCAGATATATATATATATATATATATATATATATATATGCTGATCTGTAAGTATTACGTGTTCTGTAAGGGTGCAATTGCAATCTGATAATAAAATCTAGCCATCAAACATTTACGTTGTTTCGAGTAATAAAAATAAAACTTTTAATTTTAAAAATATCTGGACATTAAGTAATTCGAATTTATACGTATTATAAAAAAGTCAATAAAAAGTCATATAATATGATAATAAAATATTTTTCAAAAAAATTAGATTTAAAAAAAATTTAACCGGGAAAAAAAATTTAGATCTCATTGAAAATAACTTGAAAATTTCGTTTTCTCATATAAATTTTGAAATTTTTCCCTATACAATATATTTTTACATTCATTTACTTCTCATATTTATGTCGATCTTAGATAATATTTTTCTTTTCATTAAATTTCGAAATTTCTGGAAATAAAAAGTTTTACCGTTTTATAATTTAACTTTTTCAGTTTTTTTGGAAACCCGCAGAGACGTTCGAAAATTTTTATGTTAAAAACCGTATTTTTGGACAGTCCGCCTCATTTTTTCTTTTATATTAAAAAAAAGTAACATAATAATAATCCTCAATATATAAATAAAGGTATATATTTATAAAATGGGTGTGGAATTTTGTTGAAGATGTCAGCACGTAAATTCTCCCAGGAGTTTTTGGGCTGAAATAACATGTGTATATTTTAAAGCTTAACTTCTTAAAAAACAAGTTTTTACATTAGTGGATTAGTGCGAGCATGTATGTGTGTTATTATATATCCTCTTCCTTAAGGCGATGCATAACTTTTACTCGAAAAACTTTCACAGGATTGTAAAACGTCTATATATATACCTTTAGCACAGCACAAATCTATTACACGAATAATGTAAACAAATTTACAGGTCTGTGTTAGTATAGATTGTGTTGATACTGAATTTTTTGCAAAGATTTAAAATTTTTAAAGATTTCAACCCCGTGATGTAAAGTAGAAAAATTTTCTGGGCAATTGTCAGATAATTGACCAATGGTCATTTTTTGAATTTAATGATGATTTTCGCGCCAAATTTATTTTGCCTAGAAAATTATGTAAAAAATTTCGTATCTAAATAGAAGTGAAGAGAAATTTTTTTGAATAAAAAAATCGATTGTTATGTCAAATGATACAACTTGCAGTTGACTTTCAATTACGCGCTCGTACATTTAATTTGGCCCGAAAAATTATTTTGTAAAAAATTTACCGTAAAATTTGTTACCGTCATTTCGTATCTAAATACACAGAAAAAAAAAATTTATTTTAAGCCAAGAAAATATTTTTGACGACAAACGTTTTTGAAAACAAAGACAAGATTTCCTTGAGCCAAAATAATTTTTCTTCGTTCAAAAAAATTCGTCTTGGTCAGAGAAGATTTCTATACTTTATCCAAGAAAATTCATCAAACCTCGACGTTTCCAAAAAAATTTTCTTGAATCTAGAATATTTACTTTCAGTCGAGATTTTTAACTTCCCGCTAAGAAAATTGATGATTTTCAAAAATTTCGGGAAGTTATTGTTTTTACCCCGATTTTTTTTTCTGTGTATACTTCGATAGAAGTGAAGAAAAATTTCTCCAAAATTTTTCAAATAATCCCATCGATTTTTATGTCGAATGATATGAATTGCAGTTTACTAACAATTACGCGCTCGTTCATTTAATTTTGCCCAAAAAATTGATCAAATAATTTTTTAACTGACAGACCATTAAAATAATTATCATTTTGCATCACTAGTTGTACCGCATGCGCCATTGATTCGTGTTAACATTAATATAAATTGTAAATTACATTAAGAATCATTGATGAGTTATTTCGATTGTTTTGACACATACGGACTACTCAATTCCTTATTTTCTCTTTTACTCCTTTCGCTTGCTAATATATGTTACATTTGGTCACCAATGATTGGGTAATTTGTATGCGAGTCATTGATATGTTAGGCGATTAAAATTGAATTTAAATTAGTGAGCGTGTGCGAGTCTTCAATCGACGGCATTGTTTTCGTTTTCTCTGACCTTTTCACGCTTTTTAGGTTTCGTTTATTATTTTTTCATCGATGATTTATAGACCACTATTTTTCACACTTTAGTAATGAATAGTGTTCCTTTACGCCTTTATTAATATAATAATATAATATAATATATATATAGGGATTGAGATATTAAGTGGTGGAATAAATAACACGGATTAAGTAGTTACGGAAAGACATGTTATGTTGGAGTTGCTCTATTGTCTGCTGTTGGAATACAAATGTTTTATGTTGTTTCTGTGGTGTTATATGATGTTGGAGGTAAGCTTTTGTATTAAGTTTTGATATTTACGCGACAATGAATATTAATGTACATTGTGTATAATAGATTATAATTGCTTATTCAAATGAGAAACTCAAGTTTTAATTATTTAACTAATCATTTTATTTATTACGGTTTTCATATTATTAATTATTTTTTTTATTCATTTTGATCATGCCCAGAATATGTAAATATATAAAATTTATCACGCGTATTGTGGACAAACTGATTGCTTAATTAATCAAACATTAATTTTTTAAACGACATTTCGTCATGTTCTTATATATTTATAAATTAAAATTGCAATCATTTGTATTTTTTGAAAACTTTAAAAAGTCACAGTAATAAAGTGACGAAACGTCGGGTAAAAAATTAATGTTTCATTAATTTATCAATCAATTTGTCCATAATACCCGTGATAATTTTTTTTTTATTTCAATAAACTCAAAAAAATTACAACTTTTTTTAAACAATAAGTTTTCAAAAATCTGGAACTTGTTTTTCAAAAATTTTACTGAAAATTTCAAAGTCCAAAAATAAGAATAAGTCAAAAATTCTCTAATTTTTCCGAATAAATTTTTTGAAAAAAATTTTACTTAAAATCTTCAATTTTTAATCAGTCGTAATTTTTTTTTTTCAAATTTCAATGAAATAGAATCAAATCACCGTAGAAAAAATTTTGTTATTCCCAAATTATTCAAAAATTTGATTTTCAAAAATTTTCAAAAAACCGTTTCATTGTTTTAGATTAAATACTGGAGCAAATCTTTAAAAAAAATATTTTTGACAAAATAACTGGACGAATATTTACAAAAAACTTGAATTTATACCTGAATAAATAAAATCCTGTTGAATAAATAAAACTAAAATTCTAACAGCTTAATAAAAAAATAAAAAATTAAAGGAATAATAAAGTATAAAAGATTAATAAATAATAATTTTGTTTGCACGTCACCTGACTCATGACTTTTGTTATTTTTAAAAATTCGAGTGTGTAAATCGTTTGAAAAGATTAATATACGTATTGTTCAGCGAACGAATAGGGAACAGACACAAAAAAGACTACCTGTTGACACCCTCCACGCCTCTGAGCGGAAGCTAAAGAACATATGTAAAGATTTAACTATATATAACTATACATTGCTATACAAGCATACATTTTTTAAGCGTATTGTATTATTATATATGTGTTTTATTCTTTTTTTCCGTCAAATTCTCTTTTTACTTGGTCCGGATCATTTCACCTTGCTCCTTTTACGAATTTTTTATTCTCTTATTTTATCTATATACTTAAGTTCTCGTCCTGCACCTGGCTACCTGTAGAGTTTCAGGTCGTTACGACGTTCCTCAAGTTTAATCTTTCTTATTATATGGCTTTTATATTTAATAAAACCATACGATATTCACTGGTTTGTATTGTTATTAAGAAAATTAATAAGGGAGCCCATCAATTTCTAAGAATTTTTTTTTTCTATTTTCTAACAAAAAAACTTTCCTAAAAATATATTTTTTTTTATCTGGATTAAAAGATTAAATTATATAGATTTTCAAAAATAATAACTTAGTAGTTAACTCCTTAATTATAAAAAGGTATAAAAATATATATGGTAAAAAACTCTGAAGGGTTTCTATAATTTTTATAAAAAAAAAAATTCAGGTAAAAAAATTATCACTGGGCTGTAAAAAATCTTCAGTAAATTTGAAGTGATCACAGATTTTATTTCAATCCGAATTCACTCGAAGTTCTAGAGTTTTGAAAAATCACTCTACATACGGAGTAAATAGAGTTTGTTTTTTCATCGGAGAGATTTCGAAGTAATCTGGATTTCATTTAAATTCGTATTCGGAGTTTCAATATTAAATTAAACTTCCGTTGGAGTAAATTTCATTCCGAGGGGATTAAATAAATAAACAGTCATCTGCTCCGAATTCACGGATTTACTTCGCTAATTTTATACAGCATGATAAATAATAAATATATTAAAATATGACGTATCAAATTATTTTATAATTTATCATAAATTCAAATTAAGTGACAGTTTTCAAAATCGTGCAGAGCCGGTAATTTTTTTACTTCCACGTTCGTTCATTAGATTAAATTTCCATCCAATTGTATATTATTCAATATATATTTTAAATATATGAAAATTAAATAAACAAATATTTTTTATAAATTATTCCCCAAATCAATAAACTTATAGTTCAATTAATGCCGTCTTTGAGTGAGTATATGGCCATGTATTGATCGAGTAGTGAACGTTTATGGGTACACTCAACTTATTTAAAAAATTAATTGTCAAAATTATTTAAAAAATTGAAATTTTATTCAAATATTTAAAACTATAAAAAAAAAAGATTTTTCATTTCAGTTACTAATTTATATTGAGTGGCTTTATCTCACTGGAATGAAAAGTGACCGGGTAATGAGCCTTTTACTTCATATGAATTATTTTTTTGGATTAATCTCCAATGTCTCATTAGAAACCCTCACGTTTAAAGTAACAAATGCAAGCTTATAATTAATTTGATAACCATAAAAGCTGCATGTGCAGTAGACACTGTACACACACTACATACTACCTATATGTACTCACATATAAACCCACGTGCCCAAACATTTATAAATAGTTTTACGAGAATGCGACCAGACGACGTGTGTATAAAGTGTCGCCATACAATTTTTTTTCCAATTGAGAATTAATGCCGGTGATTAACGATAGAAAGAGTAAAATGCCATAAAAAAATATAAAATATATTTAAATAAAAAAAAATAATAATAAATTGTCATTGGAATTTAATTAAATTAAATATATAAACGTCTTGGAAAGTTTACGAGCTTTATCGACTTTCCATCTCAGGAGATAAAATATTTATAAAAATAAACATTGTTTCAATTCATACTAAATATACAAGCATATATATATACATATATTTGTAATGCAATAAATAATATTGTCAAGTAGCAGACAGAGACGTTACCATTCGCGGTATTGTGATTAATAAAAAATATATAAAATTAAATGACAGATTCTCATAAAATAAAATCGCTCGCATACTTTCTCGTCATGTCTGCATCAGTTACAATTTTGTTTAAATCTCAGTATCAATATAAGATGGTAATGGTACTGATGGAATACATATATATTTATATATATATATGTGCTCTATAACATACTTTTGTGTTCTGTATATATATAAATATATAATACTAGTTGATACTGTTGTTGATGTTGATGTGAGTACAGAGAATGCAATCCATTTCTCTTACAGTTTGCATTATACCCGTTGTACGTTACGCTTATCGGCGTGTAACGGTAGAGAGTAAAGAATCTGATATACCTCTGCTCGTATTTACTGGTTACACTATCTTTATATTCTACGAAAATTATTATATGATGCATTCACTAAATCAACAGCCTCTCTATTTATTTATACTATTATAAATTATACGAGCTTTTAAATTATTATTAATAAATTTAACATTCCTTGCATTTATCGTTTCAAGGTGTGAGATAAAAAAAATTATTTTTATTTTACTTCAATAGTAACAAATAATTATTTTATAGTTATCACTTGAAATCGATGCAATTTCGATTTTTACACGGAAAAAATTTTTCATTAGAGGGTAAGATGCTTTTCGATATATATGACACTCAAATTTTTCATAAATTTTATACTAAAGTTAGTATATATTTTAAAATTAAATTCTTATTATTCAAACAAAAATTGAATTTTTAAGATAATTTTAGATTTGAAATTTTTTACTGATCCCCCTCCCCTTTTACTAAACACGAAATTCAAAAAATCTTTAGTTGTTAAAAAAAAAATTATCAAATCTAGAGCCATTCAAATTTGATATAAAAAATATCCAAAATCTAATCGCGTAATGTCTTTTTTAATTTTTTACACGGACAAAATTTTTCATTAGAGGGTAAGATACTTTTCGATATATATGAAACTCAAAATTTTCATCAATTTTATATTAAATTTAGTATCAAAATTTTAAAAATTAAATTCTTATTATTAAAAAAAAAAAATTGAATTTTTGAGATAATTTTAGATTTGAAATTTTTCTCTGATCTTTCCCCCCTCCCCTTATACTAGACGCAAAATTCAAAAAATCTTTAGATGTCAAAAAAAAAAATTTATCAAATCTAGTGCAATTAAAATTTGACATAAAAAACTCAAAAATCTAATCGCGCATTATCTCAGCGACCAAATAAATAACTAAAAGATAAAAATGGTCTTTTGTCGCATTAAGAAGGACCTCTAGGAGACCTAAACCGCTTAACATGCTTGAGATATCCTCCCAGAGTATCCTATCCACTAAGTGCGACACGCGAGTCCGTGATTTCCGCAACAAATTCCTGCTTCTGGTTACATTAGTGTATAAGTTAAGGTGTCCAGGTTGATCACCATAGCATTACTCTTGAGTCCCGATGCTCTAAAGTATAGGCAACCACATCGTGACTCTCTCAGAGTAGGTTTTAAGAGGAGTATTGCAAGACGGTATTTAATTCTTCGAGAGATATCTTCACGTTTTTCTTGTTGACACTGCCGAGCTTCCGGGAGTTTCTTCCAAAGCTGTAGGTGGTCCATCTTCTATTGGCAGGATTTTTTTATGAGACACATCTTATACCTGGACCTGGTCGGTACTGAGTGCGTTTTTTTTATGTAACGTAATGTTTGAAATATTTAAGAAGGCCACTGGGTCCCCATGTTTTTCTTTGACCTTTCGTACTTTTTCCCATGATGACTAACATTTTTTTTTTTATGTATGTTTATATTTATCGGCGTTCGAAAAATAATGTTACTCACTTTCCATGCCCGTTAGTTTTAAGAGCTGTAAATGTGTGTAATGTCTTTTATGTACGGATGATAAAAAAATAATTATTATTGTTATATATGAAGATCCTGTTACTTTGGGTAGAGAAGTTACTCGGTCTGCAGATTCTGCTGACTTTGAACCTCGTGCACATGCATGCCAATATACGAATAGAAACGATGTTATGTTAAAGCATATTGTAGAAAGCAATCTGGCATTAGTGTTACTGGCATCAGGCTATAGGCCACGGGAAAGTAGGATTTTGTATGTTAACTTACATTATTAGCTCACGTGATACTCTTACCGAAGGATTAATCTCGGCGCTTTTGTCACGTTTCAATTTTCATTTTATTTTATTTTTTTACTTTCATTAATTCACGAAGTCGGTAAATTTTTTAAAATTACATTTTTTCCGATGTAATTCTTTTTGAAAAATTCTGTTAAATATCGGATCTACAGAAAAAATAATCGAGTAAAATAACGGCAATCATAAATAAAAAATTTAAAAAGGCGGGAAAATTTCAAAAGTTCAAAATTTGAATCTATTAGAAAATTACATTTTTGGAGTTTTTCAGGCTACAAAAAAAACCCCGGGGAAAATGAAACAACTATGGTCCATTTTACCCCGTCGGGTTTTTTCTAGTTATCAATAAAATAATTTAGGTAACAAATAAGAGAAAAAAAAATTTTTACTGAAAATTTAAAATTGTCTGCACTTCGGGCTGATCAATTTGCCCCATCTTTTTTACAAATGAATTTTCTGGTATTTTAGGCAATAGAATTGTTAATTATTTTAAAAAATTTTTGCTTAGAAACTCAATAAAAGTCAAACAAATTAACGCAGAGAAATTCACAAAAAAAAAAAAACTAAAATTAAAGTTTGAAAACTCTTTCCCATAAAATTTTCAAAGTAAAGCAAAAAAATTTTCACAACAACAATAACCAGCAATAAACGTCAGTTAACTTCATCCTTGAGCAACTTTATGTTTATTTACAGCCAATAAATAAAAATAAATATTTCCACTATTTAATCACCGCAGCTTTAAAAAGTAAACATTTCAAGTTTTGGATTTATATTTTTTCAGTTTCCATTCAACTATTTTCCTCTGCATTATCAATAGATAAAGATAAAAATATCAAGATTTCAGTTGACAAAATTTTAAATTAAATGAAACATAAAAAAAATCTGTTAGATAAACTTAAGTTTCCTCTATTACAAGTTAGAATTGAAAAATAAATAACATGTGTGGGAGGTCTAATAGCTAAGAAAATAAATCTCGTAATTATCAAGCATGAGTAATCGATGAGAAGCCGACAAGACTGCTGATAATTACTGATGGTAACTGTTGGGTCAGAGGCCAATGTATTGGTCAGTTGTACATGCATCCACTGAATAATCCAGTGGATACACTGGTGACTCCACACCACATATTAATGTTCCTACCTACATATATATACATACACACACAGAAAAAAAAGGATTTCTTGACACAAGAAATTTTTTCTTACCCTAAGAAAATTTTTCTTTTCAATTCATAATGCGAAAAATTTTCCTGTAGTGAGTAAAAATTTTTTCGTGCCAAGAAAACTTTTTTTCTGTGTATGTAAAATTAAGTAAATAAATATAACAAATTAAAAACTCAACAAAACAATAATTGTCTTGGCTGAGTTTGAAAATATAGACAAGTCTGAGGTGTTTAAGACTTAAACCAACTGATATAACGGTGACGTTCATCAGGTCACCAGTGGCCTCCTTTTAAACTTTTTTTCTTCTCTTTTCATCCAGCATCAGAACCGTCTCCATCTTTCGTCTGACTCTTTCTTTACTTATATTATTCAGTACTCTCTATCTCGTGTACTCACATCCCCGAAGATTCTAACTGTAAATTCTCATGCTATGCTGTTTGTATACTTATTCTATATGTATATATAAATGTATATGTAATACACAAGTGCGTTTGGACTCGCGTTCGCGTCATAAATAAAATTAACCCACAGTGTTGGTAATTTTATTACAAGTACTCCAAAGAAGACTTGCAACTCTTGTATAGGAGACTCAAAAACCCGTCAGTCACTCGATTATAATTTTATGCCCGTCGAAAAATTCATGTCCGTGCCGCAATCTGGCAACTTTTTTTTTATAGCTTATTAACTTACATTAACATTTGTTACGTAATTTTTTATACTGTGATATTAAACTCGAGTTTAATGTTGTAAGTGCGGTACTTAAATTTATACTTTTAGTTTTTATTTATAATAATTTATTTTTGCTCAAACGTCATGTTAGAAGTGACTACACCTGCCTGAACTAGAACCGCGTGGGCAGCTGAATGAGATGAGTTGAATAGTTTTTAGTTTTTTTTTTCTAGCTCAGCAGATGTTGATTTTTTTTATTCTCTAGATTTTATTTGCTTCTTATCTATATTCTCATCTCTTTATTATATTTATTATTATTTTATAAATCCACCGAAAATTTTAAAAAAATATGTGGCTTTAATCCAAAAAATTTTACTACGTCGCAAAATTTTATTTCAAAACTAAAAAAATTTCATTTTTCAAATTTACGTCAATTGAATTTCTCAAAAAATTTTTATTTATTTTTGGAAAATTGACAGAAAGAATTTTTTTAATTTTGACTTTTATTTGATATTTTATATAAAAAAAAAATAAAAAAAAAAAATAAAAAAAAAAAAAAACAATTTTTTAAATTTAAATTTCCATTTTATTTTTCATTTCTTTTTTTTGTAAGAAAATTTATTTTTGTTTTGCTGATAGTTAAAGTAGAAAAGACGACTATCTAATAATAACTTTGTAAAAAAAATTGCACAGTCAATGAACCGCTAAATTTAAAGAAAACTACCCGCTTTCAATTTAACTCAAAGCGAAGATAAAAAAACAACAAATTTTTCTTTTAATCAAAAAAATATTTTTTTATTAAAATTCACCAAAAATAAAATAAAATAAATAATTTTTTTTACTGAAAGTGACTCGATAAAATTGTAGCCTTGAATGAAATTTTTATGATAAAAAATTTTTATATATTTTCCGGTTGCTAGGAAATGTTTATAATCGTTAACTGATGAAATCATTAGGTGTTTCTAAGAACCGTTGAATCAGAATCTTAATCCTTTTAGCATGAGTACTTAAGTGACATTTGTGGCTCTTTTAAATCTCTAGAGAGGTTTCGGATCATTTATACTTGAAAAGGCTCAGGCGGTGATCATTATTATTAATATTATTATGATGATGATGAGTGTGTAGGAATCATTTGTAAGATTTTAGTAGCGGCATAAAGTCAATCGGTGATTCTAACAACCGGCCTCACCTTCTGCCCCGGTAATAAATTACTCAAAGTATATTTTTCATTCAGCTTCTAATTACCGCCGGTAGCAACACAAAAATATATATATATATATTTTATAACACAGCATCCGAGTCTTATTGTCCGTATATAGTGGACATAAAAATACCCCGAGTTTTACAAACGGCTAAATAATATACGAAACTTCTAGTCACTCGTAGTCAACTCAAAATTTACTATCCCTTTTATAAAGTATGACCTTTAATTTGCATTGTCCATTATTTCCTTTCCTCATCTATCTTTAAACTTTTTTTTTCTTATTCACAATTTACGACTCGAGAACATCAACCTCAGTAAAATTATTCACACTTCTAGACACTTAAAAAATATTTCCGTACTGAAAAAATGAATTTTTAAATTTTAATAAATAAAAAAAAATGTTTCCACTTCCATTACAATCCTGACTATTTACCAAGGACTTTTTAAATTATATATTAATATATTCATAACAAGTTTAAACTTTGTAAATAAATTTTTTAAACTGTCAAAAAAATTTTCTAAACCCTAAGATAAATTTTCCAAGCATCGAAAAAATATTTTTCGATGATAAAAATATGTTTTGTTTTAAAAAGTAATTTACAATCAGTGTAATAATTTTCCGACTACAGTAGACATATATATAAGTTCCATATCCATCAGGTGACTGTTGCCTGACAGTTTCTGCTGACCATAATGCCTGGTATAAACCCAGTACAGCAGATGACGATGCAAGACTACACAACATAATAATAAAAGGACAATAAAAAATAAAAATACTAAAATAAATATTAAGATTCATCGCTTCTGGTTTTTTATAGGTACATACAAAAGCATTTGTTTGCACACACAACATCCACACGGTAAAAAATTTTGTGTTAAAATCAACATAATCTGTGTTAAAAACGGTCCACACATTATTTGTGTTATTTTTTAACACAAACTATTTGGGGGGAATTTAAACACAAAATTTGGGGTAAAATCTCAACACTAAATTCGGGTAATACGAGAAGTTAATTTAACACTTTTTAAATGTCTGGCGACAAAAAAAAATGTTAACTTTTACATTTTATTTTTGTAGGATGGATATTCAGTAAAGATAATTTATATATTATTTTGAGATTATCAAAGTCACAACAATTATTATTTAACATTAAACTATTGTTTGATAGTAAACAATCTTTTTATTAGAGTCAAAATTTAAAAAAAATCACGTAATATTTAATAGCAGTTGCAAATAGTAAATCAATTAATTTATTTTAAAAAAACAAAAACACATTTTTATTTAGCGAAAAAATAATTTTAACATTACATTAAATAATTCGAAATTATAACTAAATATTTTTTATTAGTATGATAAAAATTCCAGCTTTTAGTAAATGGTAAATTAAATACATTAATAAAAAAATTTTTAAGTTAAATTGATATTTATAAAATGTCGATTTCACTTTCATTTTTATAATAATTCTTCCGTGACTATCGATTTACTTTTTACCATAAATTTTGTGTTAATTTTAAAGTGACACTTAATAAATGCTGAAAATTTTAATTTTCATACTAAGTAGCACTTTTAAAGTGTTAAATAGTAAATCGATTTAAAATTTTAAAGTAACACAGTTAAATGTCTTGATTTAACACTAAATAATCTCCACAAAAAATTTAACACCGACCGTTTTTAACACAGATACACAATTTTTTTTACTGTGCACACATACATCCACATACTTACAAACTCATATATAGATATTAATATGAAAAAAAAAAATAATCATAATAATAATGATGCAAAGGAAGTTGCGTAAAACGTATGAATAAGTGTAAAATTTTATTTGCTACCTTGCACTTGAGAGGAAGCTCGATTTCCGCAACTTACACTAATTAAACAGTGAAAAGGTGTGAGAGTCATAGCTCATATCTTGAGAAAAAGAGTAATGAACGTTTAAATATGTAATTTAACATAATAAAAATAAATATGTCTCTATAAAATGACTTTTTGTATTTAAATATAAATTACCGTGTCAATAGACTTTTAACGATTAGTTGCTTTTAAATTTATTTAAATGCGTGGTTAAATAATTTTATTAACTTGTAGGTAGATAATGATAGTTTAATATATATATATATATACATATATAATACTATTGCGAATATATGTGCGTGCATGTTCTTTTTAAGACTCTCTGTTTCGTTAGGAGTCTGCGTTGTTGCAGGTTGCACGACAAGTCTAGTCTACTGGTTTCGCTCTGAAAATTACTATACTTATGTATTACACAAGTATATGTATATATATTTATAATAGCTTTTATTCTGTAGGTTAAATAATTATTTTTTTCACCAGCAAACGGTGATCGGGTTGTGAATAAGAGTAATGGAGACGGTATTGGATGCTTTAATCTTAATCGCGGTTGTTTGTCAAGAGTATTATTATTTTTAAAGGTGGGTAGATTTAATATATATGTATATCTATATATATTGTTATTGTTATTATTATTATATAGCACCTTGAGTGAACAATAAGCTTCGTTAACAACTTTCATATTTATTTCGATTATTGCGTGTTGCTTATTCATTTTTTACCGTCAACTTATGGCTACGATCGGTCATCATTTTTTTTATTCCTGTTTATTTATTTATAGTAATCAAGATATTTGTTTACTTTGCTATTTATCATTTTATTTTTCATATCAATAAACATATATCTATATGCTATAACGCAAAAAATTATTTTGTGACGTTCAAATTTCTGTACTTTCTAATAAACAAAAAAAATTTAACTGTAAAAAACATGGAAATTTAATTAAATCTGATGTCAAGAAAGTAATAAAATTTTTTTTTACTCTGACCAGAAGTCTAACTTTTTTAATGGACAAAAAAAAAACTATAATTTATTCAAAATATTAAAATGGTAATAAAATCTAAACTAATTATCTGACAGCAATCAACTACCGTTAAAAACCTTTAAACATAAATCAGCAATTAATTATTCCAACACATAATATATTAAAAGAAAGTACACTCGAAACGTGTTTTTATTAATATAAACTTTGACCTTAAAAACTCACCGCTAAATATAAACTTTTCATAATAAATAAAAGCCCACAAAAAAAATTAATTTTTTAGCTCAAAAAATTTATGTTCGCCCCAAGAAAATTTGCCCCAATAATTTTTTTAAATTATGAATTAAAGTCAAAATTTTTTTTTAAACGACCACAAATTTTTTGCGTCAATGTATAAATTTTTTTTAGTTATAAAAAACGTTTCCTCTTCAATTCATAATAAAAAATTTTTATCGCGCCAAGAACAAAATTTTAGAATTTTTTTTTCAAAAATTCAAATTAAAACGAAAAAAAAAACTAAAAATATGCACATGTAGAAAATTAAAAAAACTATCAGTGCATTTTTTTTAAATATTTTTTTTTTCATAATTTATCATTTTTCAAAAATCCAAAATTATAAGACATCGGCTAATTTCGATATCACATAAAATTGAAGCTCAAATTAAAAAAAAATTAATAAATACTAAAAAAAAAGTTAACATGAATGTAATGAGATGTAATATTCCATTAAAGTATAAATCAACCATTTGAGATTAATCTCGAGTAGAATAAAAAGCTCTCGAGTCTAAATAAGAATCAATCATACGTGATGATATGTAACATCATATCTATCCTATATATAAGTTCGCGTTCACGTCTGGAAAATCACCGACCGAAACACGATTCTATCTCATCCACCAGCAGTATGCGCTCCAGTCACGGCGTTCATCATAATGCAATTAGTGTATCCGTGCGTTGGTGTATCCGGAAAGGGAAACTAAACCACGATACGAGTACTGGAGCGTTGCTCTTGCATTGCTTCTGCTGTAGTCATTCTCATACAATATACACCATACAGCATATATATATGAATAAACTACTTATATATACATATATATCTATACAACTATAGAGCTGTGGAATTGCTGAGGAAAGACGTTGTGGCCCTAGAGGTATATCATTTGCATTTGTTCATAGCTCCGCTCATAGACCAACAACTCAAGTCTTAGCTTTGGTACTTAACTCTCTTACTACGATCTGTAACGCATGGCTGGAGTAAAAGCTCTTACACTAGCCCTCTCTATTCCTTACTTATGTGTATTAACTATTTTATGTATATGTATATATAATATAATAGCATATAGTGACTGGAGGTTGTACTTATAATAGTCTTACATAAAACTTGTATTATATTTATATATATTATATTAATAAAGTTGCTACCGAAACGAAACGAGTTACAATAGCTCAAGGATAATAATCCTCTTATCATTTATCAACGACACTGAGTAATTTAATATAAAAAGAAAAAACATTTTAAGGAGAAAAGGGTCTGAGATACAAAAAAAATAGGATACTTTTGTGATTTTTTTTTCAGAGTACCTTCTTTATTAAAATTTTTTAAATTTGTGACATTATTAAGCATCATTTCAAAAATATTCTGCTAAATTTTTATTAAACAATATTGAAAAATAAGCCAGTGGTAGTGGGGAGAGACGAGTCACCTTAAAAAAAGTCTCCATGCCGTAGGCAGGATAACTCATGACTGCCTCATCTGAAATCAAAAAACCAAAAAGATTTCTTTAGTACAAAAGTTTATCTTGGATTTGAACGAAGGAATAAACAAAATATTCATTTTTGAATTTTTGGTAAAAGTGGAATCAAAAAACTCTGATTTTTGCCAAAAATTCTTCCTTTTGTTTAATTAAAAAATAAGTAGTCATTAAAAAAAAAAATCCTTCGTTCAAATCTGAGATAAACTTATGTATTAAAGAAATCTTTTTGGTTTTTTGATTTCAGATGAGGCAGTCAGAAGTTATCCTGCCTACGGCATGGAGACTTTTCTTTTTGAGGTGACTCGTCTCTCCCCACTACCACTGGCTTATTTTTAAATATTTTTTTATGAAAATTTAGTAGAATATTCTTGAAATGATGCTTAATAATGTCACAAATTTTTTAAATTTTAATAAAGAAGGTGCTCCGAAAAAAAAAATCAATTCTGTGGACGATTTTTTGATCGAATTCAAAAATCAGCAAAATCCGTTGATTTTTAAAAATCGCGGTAATTTCAAAATTTTTAAATAAAAAAAAATTATAATTCTATGACTTCTTTGTCATATAAATTTTTCCAAGCAACGAATTGTATTTTTTATTTTTAATCAGATCCCCCTTTAGTGACTTCCGACAATTTAATTTTAATTCATTTCCGTTAGATCTTTTACCGCCCAAATATATTTTTAAAAAACAAACCAAAAGAACTTGTCTAAATTTCGAGTGTGTTGATTATGTTTCGTATCCAATGACACCCATAAAAATTGATAAGACTTCCAAGAGAAGATAAAATTAATTTCTCTAAATTATTTACAATTAAAACAAAAATAAAAAAAAATGATAAGAAAAAAAAAAATATAAAAACAAGATGAGCATAATAATTAAAAATTAATAAATTAATTTATCATTTATAATCAAGGACCGTTTTTTTGCAACCAATAATTAAATGTTTCCATAAAAAATATATTTTAAAATTCGGTAAATAAATTTATCAACAATATTTTGTCACAGTGACTGCAATTTTAGTTAATAATTATTTAAAAATATTTTATATGTCCTGTCAAAGGCTTATTTCATAAAGAGTAGCACTGGCGTGAATATAAAACAGTCTCGTATTCTACATATTCTTGTTCGATACGAAGGATAATTGATGATCGATACTCTACTGTACATATAAAAGTTGTATAAAGAGTAGTCGTACAGGTTTTAAAATATATTCCATGTTAAAAATAAATTAAAAGTATCGATAAAATAAAATTATTGGTCATCTCTGTATATAATATACTCATTATTTTTAAATAAATTAATATTTATTATTCATAATTATTCCTAATCCCCTAGCAATCGGTATTTTACTTTATATTATTTCCTATGCGATATGTTGGATATAAGTTTTATATATATATACATATATTACGGCATATATAAGACTATGTGAACGGAAACGACACGCGCCGGACACCAGCATGCCGATAAGACATTACCGGATAACATTGCGAACATGATATTTATGCGAGGGTCGATGGTTCATCGCGATCCTACAAGTTTAAGTTGGACCATTGGTTTCCGTCCAGCCAATATATGTACAGAGACGTAAAAATTAAACATTACATTTATTACAACCGCATAATGTAATATATTACAAATCCTTTATGTTGCTTTCGATAAATAAAACATAAAACAAAACTAGTCCTTATGGTACATGCGCAGAAAAAAAAATTTCTTGGCGCAACAAAAATTTTTCACTATGAAATAAATGTAAATATTTTCTTAGAACTTAAAAAAAGAATTTCTTGGGGCAAAAAAAATTTTGCATTATAAAATAAAATCAAAAATTTTCTATAGACTTTTAAAAAAAATTTTTTAATGCAAAAAATCCCCCCCCCCCCCTAAAAAAATTTTTTCTCGGCTCAAGAAAAAGTTTTGAACTTTGAAATGAAAACAAAAATTTTCTATGGACTAAAAAAAAAATTTTTTAATGCAAGAAATCCCCCCCCCCCCTCAAATTTTTTTTTGGCTCAAGAAAATTTTCATTTTCAATTCGTAATGCAAAAAAATTTCTTAGATCAAATAAAAATTTTTTTGAAGCGAGTAAAAATTTTTTCGCGCCGAAACTTTTTTTTCCGCGTGCGCACAGTAAATTTTAATGAATAATTATTTCAAAACTAAAGACAAATATAATGTATGCTCTCAATTAAACCCAAGTTTGAACAGCTGGCTTTTAGACCACGACTAATCTGTTGTTAAAAAACTACAATATAAATCATCATAAGTATCCTGCGATTTAAAAAAACGGTTTCGCAACTAAAATATTAATTCAATAATTAACTATAATAAATAATTATATTTAAACAAATTATCTCGTGGAATTTATATATTATTATCTATTTATACCGTCATGCAGTTACAAGCAATTTAAATCCGTATATATTTCTGTGTATATTCTTATAGCAATGAACATCCTGCGCAAACGCTCAAGGTAATCTGCCGCTATTATTTTTCAACTCATTTTTTTATTTTTACACGCGGATAAAAAAATAAACCTTTCAAAATTAAAACAGTTTATAAATAATTTCTTAACTAAATAAATAAAAAAATAGCAGACTTACCATGACTGATAAATAATTAATTCCAAGTTAACGATACCGGCATATCTATCATCAGGTCTACAGTAGCATACCGGTCACAATGATTATCACACAATCACTAATCACTTCTTACACTGAAAACATTAATTAGTAAGATAATTAATTTTTTTTAATTTAAATAAAAACAATACGTTCACGAATACAAAACACACACGTTTAAAAATACCGATCTGCGACTTTCGCGGGAAGATGATTCGCGGGTCAAGTAAAAAAAAAAAATTAGTGTAAAAAATTAAATAAAAAAAACAGAGTAATCGTAACGTGTAAATCGTGTTAGCAGAGGCCGGGATAAGGATACCGGTGAATTTAAAACCTGGCAGACAACGACTGAGCTCGAGACCGGCAGGTAGGTAAGCAGTTGTTGCCCCTCTACTTTATACCACCTTTACTTGATACTATAGAGCATACACACCAACCTCTAAACCATTCTCCATTCTCTACTCCATTCTCCTTCACGTTCTTCGGTCTTCAGTTAACTCAACTTCTGTTCGGTTCTGTCCTATTTCTTTCTTTCTCTTCTCGGGCACCAGCTATTTGTATCCCTCTTTACGCACCTCCGCTACGCTCACTCGCTCACGACCTGTTCGACCGACAATATTAACTTTTAAAAGGACAAACATCGACAGGTACTCTCTTCCGTAGGAGTCAGAGTTAGAGCGATTATATTTTTATTAAATGATAATTAGGAAAGTAATGATATGGGAAATCTTACGGTATGTTCGGGTGAAGTATAAATGGAATTGTTTAAACAATTTTTTATATTTATTGTACAGCTAAAAAATTAATTAATCGAGACGATTAAACGGTGTTAGAAATAACTTGATCGTCTTCGTCGTCTGACAGCTCGTCAGTTGGCTCTACGTCCTGGAGATAGTGTTCGAAGTTTATTTTAAACGATTCTGTTGTCGGTGGGGATCTTAATGATGTTCTAAAAAATATTTAATTGTACAAATAAATAATTATTGTTAATTGATAATTGCCTTATTCATTTAGCGGACCGTTAGCTTCGCTAAGTGTTTTTTTTTTTTATAGAGTAAATATTTTTAATGTATCATTAATAACTGCGGTACTTTTTTTGCGATACTTGTAAATTAATTGAGATTGTAAATTTTTTTTTTTTTTTTTTTTTTTTAATTAAAAAAATGATGGACTCAGTTAATGTGAGGCAAAATGAGCCTTTTTGAAAAAAAAATTCAAAGTTCAATTATTTTTACTTTTTATAAGAAAAATTTTAATTAAAATATTGAAGTAAAAATTTTTATAAATGATTTTAATTTTTTTAAATCAATTTTGGATGGCCCATAATACCCCTGCATAGTTTAAAAAAAACTTATTAATAACTCATATTTATTTGATTTTATATTTATTTTTATCTAAAAAAAAAAATGATGGACTAAGTAAATGTGGGGCAAAACGGGCTGTTTAAAAAAAAATTTTTAAGTTTAATTATTTTTACTTTTTATGAGAATAATTTTAATTAAATTGAAATAAAAATTTGTTTAATTTAAAAAAAAAAATTTGAATGGCCCTTATTGCCCCTTTGTAGTTTAAAAAAAATATGGGAATATTTTGTCTCTTGAAACTTAAATTTATAAAGATCTCAATATAATGATCCGAAAATCGGTCAATTTATTAAATAAATTATTACCTAAAAACAAAAGGACCCGCACGATTCGGTCTCACAGACTCGACATCTTTGATCAAAGTTATGAAATTTTCCTCCAGCTGTTTGTTGTCCATACTTAGCTGCAATTTAAATTATATTTTATTTGAACATACAATAAATACCGAAACTAAGTAAAAAAAAAAAAAAAATACTTACAAGTCCAATTGGTGTAGTGACAGTACCGTACTGAGTTTGTCGTTCATAAGGATTTGCAACATATTTGATACCATAAAGAATTTTCTTTATCAAGTTGGATATGTCCAGTCCCAAAGTACCTTTGAAATATTAACCAAGGAATTAAATCAAATAAAAAATTATAAAAACTGATAAAAAAAAAAATTAATAAATTTACCAGTACGAGGATTAGGAAATTTTCTTTTCATTAAACCTCTGACGACTGATAAATCAACCATCATTTCCGGATGTGCTACTGCAGCATGAAAATCATTTATTGAAATATCACCACTCTAAAGTAATTAAATAAATAATTAATTATTATAAATATAAAAATATAATCTATATAATTAAGGACATTCAGACAACGCCCCCACTTTTTAAAAATATTAAATGACTCAATTTCAATTACTGCATTTTAAATTTAATTAATTAATTAATTAAAAAAAAAGTTAAAGCGTCAAGAGAAAAAAAGAAAACGCAGCTGCAATTTCACCGAAATATAGATTTAAAAAAAAAATTACTTAGTTTTTATCAATTAGGAGTTAAACGAAATTTTTTGAACAAATTTTAGCCTAGAAAATTTGAAAATTCGAATTATAATTTTGACATGGATTTTACTGAAATTTATTTTCCGAATTTCGCTCAACTCCTAATTGATATCTTTGATTTTTTTTTAATTAATTAATAAAATCTAAATGC
This sequence comes from Microplitis deprimator, assembly GCA_964016945.1. Classification (NCBI taxonomy): domain Eukaryota; kingdom Metazoa; phylum Arthropoda; class Insecta; order Hymenoptera; family Braconidae; genus Microplitis; species Microplitis deprimator. The sequence continues at coordinate 3,619,105 of OZ024709.1, read as the reverse complement.
GGTCATTACAATGGAGTCATTGAATATTTTTAAAAAATGAGGGGCACTATCTGAGAACGCTTATAATTAAGAATATAATTAACCTGAATTTGTGAAATGATTTCTTTGCCGCCAACAATTTCAGCTCCAGCTTTTTTAGCCAGTTGCTGAAGTTCTTCTGTCTTGGCAAAAGCAATCACGCGTCTTTTTTCTCCATGATCAAAAATATGAGGCATATAAACATTTCTTGAAAACTTTTCAACCAATTTGGTGGGTCTTTCAGTCTAAAAATTAAAATTATCCACTCAAATAAAAAAAAATGACTATTATCACACATAAAATATTTTGTTATACAATTACCTGCATGTTAATTTCAATAAACGCGTTTACAAATGCATCAGGATCGTCATAGCGTTCTGGCTGATGAGTATCACGATGGCACTCAACAGCTTCATTGAAAGAATAAACTTTCCTTCTGCAAAATCTTTCGATCCATACATCATCTACTGCTTCTTTTTTTTTCTTATCATCATCAAACAAAACGTTGAATGGTATTACTTCTCTGCAATTATTTATTTATTTAACGTTCTATCAGCAATTACCGACAGAATTTTATTTTTATACCAGCATCGAAGATTAAAGTTTCAGTGTCTCTACAACCAGTCGAAACAATTTAATTCCAGTCCAATACCGCAAATGAATATTAGCACATGCGTAAATTGTAAATGCCTTCAGTCAGCGGGTAAAAAATGTGTGTTTCGTCCCTAGAAAATAAACAAATCATGTGTCTGGCGCTGACCGAAGACTTGCAATTTAAACTCTGATACTTGTCATTTATTTAGTAGTAATTTTAGACCATTAATTTTATTTATGACAATGACAGTTCTGTGATTAAGTTTTTCAAAAATTAGTTTGAATAATAAATGGTATTTATAGTTTCTACTTAATTATAAATTGCAAATGACAATTTACGCTTACGCTAATAGATGACACAATTGGTCTTAAATTAACTTGTCTCTGACTGGCTGCTGATGAAACTTCAAGTTCCAGTGTAGGTAATCATGAAAAACTAGTGTGTAACTCAGGATGAAAGACGATTTCAGACTGCGGATGTCAGTCAACGCCCTGGTATAAAATCATTTTGTTTCATCCCTTGTCACACAATGTACTATTTTACTTACTCTTTTTTTACTCGCAGATGAAATGGAACAAATGGAACTTTTATAACTTCTTTCTTAACTTTTTTTTTTCTTGCACGTTCTCTTGTACCTTTACGAGCTGCATAGTGTCTCACTTGTGTCAACGGACACAAGTTATAATAACTATATATTATTTTAGGCTGTAAAACAGCAGCAAGTGTCATCAGTCTTCCTGTTAACAAAAGAAAGTTTAATTATTATAAAAAATATACACTGAAAATATTTAAAACTCAAATTTCCGAGCGATGGAATTCCGGATTTCGAGGTTACGATTTTTAGTTAATAATTATTGTGTATAATTATTATTATTGTGTGCAACTTAATATTTATTATGAAAAAATAAATATATCATTTTATATTAATCAGTATTTAGTTAATGACACGTTTAGTTGTCAAAATAAAAGTAGTTTTAAAAATAATAAATAATTTAATACCTCCGGCACTCGCCGCCATTTTGAATTTAAGAGAGCGCAGTTTAAATTTCATACAAATCTCAATAAATGTAAATAATTATCTGACGCTGTTTAATGACATAAAAATTAATCAATTATATTAATTAATTCATTAAATAATTATAAATATTATTTACTTGAATGTACATTTAAAAATAAATGGCGCGAAAATTATTTTTACGATTCTAAATTAAAGTTAATTATTTTTCTAAATTAATACTGATAATTATCATCACCACCCCAAGTAATTATTAAAAAAAATTACTCTTTAATTACAAAATCAAATAATTTTTTAATTTTGTAATTAAAAATTTAAATTTCCACAGATTATCAAAGTACTCGCGAGATGTCATTCCATCAATAAACTCATTGCTTATCAACACACGGGTACCATCCCTATAACTTAAAAATTTTTTATTACGTAAGTGTAGAAAACATGAAAATTGAAAGGATTTCTACTGCAAATTCTGCATTTATTCCCACCATTATTTTAAATTTTTCACTTAATGATATTCTCCATCTTCAATATAAATCTTACGATCCATTTTTAAAAATATAATATAAGTATAATAAAAATTAAAAAATGTGTATTTATATAAATGGAAAATAGTACGCGCGTTTTTTTAAATTTCATTATTTTAATTATTCATTTAAAATTTATAAATTGTCTCATGTCTGTCATAATTATTATTTAGCTACAAATTTAAATGCAAAATAAAAATTCTTTTTATTAAATATTATTCTGAAATTCACCGTCTAATAATTTTTGGATTCTTTTCAAAATTATAAATTATAAAAAAAAATTATTTTAAAAAAATTGCACTTATAGTTTAATAAATTTTTTACATGAGCATATATTTATTTATTTATTTTTTTTTGCATTTGATTTGTTGAAAAAAAAATTCAAAAATTAGAGTGTGCATGTGGGTGACAACTGTCAATTTAAAAAATTTTGAAATAAGTGAATTAAATGTAAGTCGTATAAAATTAAAAAAAATCACATTTATAGAATTTGAAAATCAGTATGTGCATTTTTTTAATTTTCATATTTTTAATTATTTAATTCGTTTATTAATAATTCAAAATTTATTTCATATCTGCTACATTCACACTCATGCACATATGAGACAATTTATAAATTTTAAATAAATTAATTCAAATAATGAAATTTAAAAAAATGCGCGTACTGATAACTCATTTTCCAATTATTTAAATACGCATGTTTTTATTTCTATCTCTTACATTTTATTTATTTGTTTCAAAAATTTAAAAAATTTCTAATTGTCAGGTAAATTTAGCCAAAAATTTTGAATTGTCTACTAACCAGGATAATTTTAAATCAAGTTTCCAAATCATATTTAAATATTTCGTGTACTCGTATATCAAACCCCTTTTCAGGACGTAGACATCGCACACACAAACGCGCTGTATACATACGCAATAATTACAAATATCCACACATGCATTTTTATATAAAAACATATATATATATAATATAACGGGCGTTGAAAAAGCAGACTGGTGACGAGTAACGACAAGTGGACACCGCTCCGTAACTTTGCGGGCACGGGATTGACGGCAATAATCGGAATCAGAGTTTGAGTACAGGACAATATCAATGTAACTGCAATAGTGTACACTCACACATATTTATCAACATATATACATAAATATAAACATATATACATATTTATTATTCTCAACAGTGATTACCGATTACTGATTACACTCCAGCGTAATCACAACTCGAATACAAATAAAATAAAATTTACCAACTCCGTAATAAATTTTATTTATAAAAAAAAAAAAAAAAGAAAACAACAGCAACAATAATAACAGTAACAATTAAGCGCAATAATGCTCAATAAATAAGACAACAATCTGAAGCGGATCGCATCTTCATTGCATATGTACATACATTTAAATATATGTAATTTGACAGTGAGTTAGATGAAAAGTGGTATCAAGGGGGGATAGATTGTTCCGCCATATTTAGCAACTTCTGACTTACACATTTACATATAAATATATGTATACATATATATATATGAGGAAAATATAATAGTGTGCATTACAGTGGATTAACCCTGACTCTTCTCTCGGTATCGTGCAATAACCAAATTTATTTGTAACTTTTTATTAACCTCATCAGATCAATCATAAATTTATATATATATAAATATATATATAGATATATGCATGTACATTTAATTACCAAGTGAACGCGATGATTACCATGCCTTGGTTTACATCACATACAAATTAGTGTACACAAGAAGAGGATAAAAATTTTTTTTATAACCAGTCTGTCATCTAACTCGTTCTCTACCTCTACCTCCAACTTGTTCTCAACAAATTGCATCACAGTCGTGATTTAACTATTATTAAAAATGGTATAAATTCATATATTTATGCAATTATTTATTGCTTGTTAATTAATTAATTATTTACTGTTAATTTAATTTATGAATCAGAGTTTCTTTGGATTCGGTCAATCTGCTGGATTGGAGATAATTTTAAATGGAGCAGATACGCGGAAAACAGCTGAAATAAAATCAGAGGATGGTAAAAAAGAACGACATTTTCTTTATTATGACGGCGAAACTGTCTCTGGAAAAGTATAATTCATAATTATTTTGTTTTTGGTTAATTACAAGTGAGTGGTTGCTTATTAATTTATTTTGTAATGTCTAGGTTATTGTCAGTTTGAGAAAAGCTGGAAAACTTGAGCACCAGGGAGTTAAAGTTGAATTTATTGGTCAGATAGAGTTGTATTATGACAGAGGTAATCACCATGAGTTCACGAGTCTGGTTAAGGAACTTGCGAGACCTGGTGAACTTACACACAACACCGAGTATACTTTTGAGTTCGCTAATGTTGAGAAACCGTTTGAGAGCTACACCGGCTCTAATGTACGCCTTCGGTATTTTTTACGGGTTACTATTGTCAGGAGATTAAGTGACTTGGTGAAGGAATTGGAATTAGTTGTCCATACACTGAGTTCTTATCCTGATATGAACAACCCCATTAAAATGGAAGTCGGTATCGAGGATTGTTTGCACATTGAATTTGAATATAATAAGAGCAAGTGAGTAATTTTATTATTTTTTATGGGTGATTTTTGATTTTTTACCTACACGTTGAATATAAATTTTTAAAAATATATTAAGGATCTGGCGATTGATAAGAATAAATTTTTTTATTTAGTAAGTCTCACAGTAAAAAATGTTGTGTTAAAATCAACATAATCTGTGTTAAAAACGGTCCACACATTATTTGTGTTATTTTTTAACACAGACTATTTGGGGGGAATTTAAACACAAAATTTGGGTCAAAATCTCAACACTAAATTCGGGTAATACGAGAAGATAATTTAACACTTTTTAAATGTCTGGCGACAAAAAAAAATGTTAACTTTTACATTTTATTTTTGTAGGATGGATATTCAGTAAAGATAATTTATATATTATTTTGAGATTATCAAAGTCACAACAATTATTATTTAACATTAAACTATTGTTTGATAGTAAACAATCTTTTTATTAGTCAAGATTTTAAAAAATTCGGGTAATATTTCATATCAGTTGCAAATAGTAAATCAATTAATTTATTTTAAAAAAACAAAAACACATTTTTATTTAGCGAAAAAATAATTTTAACATTACATTAAATAATTCGAAATTATAACTAAATATTTTTTATTAGTATGATAAAAATTCCAGCTTTTAGTAAATGGTAAATTAAATATATTAATAAAAAAAATTTTTTAGTTAAATTGACATTTATAAAATGTCCATTTCACTTTCATTTTTATAATAATTCTTCCGTGACTATCGATTTACTTTTTACCATAAATTTTGTGTTAATTTTAAAGTGACACTTAATAAATGCTGAAAATTTTAATTTTCATACTAAGTAGCACTTTTAAAGTGTTAAATAGCAAATCGATTTAAAATTTTAAAGTAACACAGTTAAATGTCTTGATTTAACACTAATTAATCCTCACAAAAAATTTAACACCGACCGTTTTTAACACAGATACACAATATTCTTTACTGTATAGACCCAAAGATATTTATAAATTTATATAAAAAAAATCCAATAAATTTTAATTTAATTAAAAATTTATTGTGGATTCTGGGGGTAAAAATAATTTCAACTAATAAATTATTTAATTTATATTTCAGATATCATTTAAAAGATGTTATTGTTGGAAAAATATACTTTTTACTAGTCAGAATAAAAATAAAACATATGGAGATAGCAATTATTAAAAGAGAAACTACTGGTTCTGGTAAGCTCTTACGTACAATATCAATTTATTTATTTATTTACATTAAAAAATATAATTTCGTGACAATAGAGCATTAAACACTCCACGTTCGAGGTGTGCAATAGTTTGAATTATTCAACTGATGAAAATTTTCACTTTTATTTGTTAATTTCTTTTACTTTAGTTAATTTTCCAGAGTATAAAGCAGACTTTCATAGAGTATTTATTTTCAGGACCTCATACATTCACGGAAAATGAAACAATAGCTAAGTACGAAATAATGGACGGTGCACCAGTTAGAGGTGAATCAATACCTATAAGAGTATTTCTAGCTGGTTATGATCTAACACCAACGATGCGTGATATCAATAAAAAATTTAGCGTTAGATATTATTTAAATCTCGTACTAATGGATGAGGAAGACCGTCGTTATTTTAAACAACAGGTAATTAATATAAAAAGTTGGTAAATCCTAAAGTGCACAACTCGCTCATTCAAAAAGTGATCAATAGATTCCGCTTTTCCTTTCAAGAAAAATTTTTTCTTATTGAAATAAAAAAAAATGGCAGCTAATTTTTTCATGAGTTGCCAGCTTTAAGTTTCTTTTATTAATTATAATTAAACCAATAAAATTTGAATAGTGACTTTCAAAAAGGTTCTTCTATTTGAGAATTCGAGTCTAATAAAAAAAAAATAGATCAATCGGTTGGGTATATTTTAAATTATTCTGTTTACTTACACCCGTACATTCAGAGATTTTTTTCTTTCAATCATTATTTTTAAAAATACGGCTTGGAATTTTGTTCGTTTTATTCATTAAGGGAGGAAAGGGGTCTACGATACAAAAAATAGAGCATATTTTTGTGATTTTTTTTTTCAGAGTACTTTCATTGTGAAAATTATTAAAATTTGTGACTTTATTAAGCATCATTTCAAGGATATTCAGCTAAATTTTTATAAAAAAATATTGAAAAATAAGCCAGTGGTAGTGGGGAGAGACGAGTCACCTCAAAAAAAAAAAGTCTCCATGCCGTAAGCAGGATAACTCATGACTGCCTCATCTGAAATAAAAAAACCAAAAATATTTCTTTAGTACATAAGTTGGATTTGAACGAAGGAATAAACAAAATATTCATTTTTGAATTTTTGGCAAAGGTGCAATCAAAAAACTCTGATTTTTGCCAAAAATTCTTCCTTTTGTTTAATTAAAAAATAAGTAGTCATTGAAAAAAAAAATCCTTCGTTCAAATCTAAGATAAACTTATGTACTAAAGAAATCTTTTTGGTTTTTTGATTTCAGGTGAGGCAGTCATGAGTTATCCTGCCTACGGCACGGAGACTTATTTTTAGATGACTCGTCTCTCCCCACTACCACTGGCTTATTTTTCAATATTTTTTCATGAAAATTTAGCAGAATATTCTTGAAATGATGCTTAAAAAAGTCACAAATTTAAAGAGATTTAATAACGAAGGTACTCTGAAAAAAAAAAAATCACAAAAATATCCTCTTTTTATTGTATCTCAGACCTCTTCCCCTCCTTAATAAACTTCGCGATTAAATTGTGGAACAATTACTAAATGTTATTCTATCTTTTCCTACATTATTATTATTATTTTATTATTTATCACAGGAAATAACATTATGGAGAAAAGGTGACAAGAGTAGAAAATCTCAAACAGCATCCCCCCACTTGCCGTCACATCTCGTGTCAGCAGAAACCGGATTTCCTCAAGGCGCCGCAATAAATGGACCCGCTCTATCATCGCCGCCGTCAAACTCTGACGACATGCAAGACAATCAAGACGACGACGACGACGAAGATGATTCAACCTACGACCCACCAGCAGCACCAATCGAGGGGATGACTCGCGAAGAAGGTGACGGCGAAGGTGAAAAAGAGATAAATCCCGAGAATCAATGAGCGCCGGTCAATTATTTATAAATTTTATAATTTTTTTCAAGAAAAAAAACAAAACAAAATGATTTTTTATTGAAAATTCATCAACATCATTGAGGTTCAGGTGATCAATAGAGTAGCTAACGGACGGATTTATTGATATGAAACAATTAATATTATTATTATTATAAATTTATATATATGTATAACTTGCTCGGTCTATGGATTTATCAGCAAATAATAATTATCAATAACAGCTGGTATCCACATGAATATATATATATATATATATATATATATATATTATATATATATATGGTTAAATAAGTCTAATTAAGCAGACTCTCATATACTTATAATGTACATATGTGTATATATACTGAAATTACCCGGATTCCAAGTGTCCTTGGTAATTAACTCGTGTCTTATATTGCTCTGAGAATAAAAGATATAAGAAATAAAAAAAAATAAAAGTAATAAGATGATTTAATAAAAACAAGTATTGTCGAGGAGTCTCTTTGTAATTCGGATAAATACACGGTGTACACGGTGTCTGTATTTTCTACCATCAGTCCATCAGTTATAAATAATAAATAATAATAATCGTGCCCAGCATCATCTCACAAGGCTGAAATGAATCCCAATAATTATTACAGCAACAATAACTCGTCGTACATTTATGTGTTTAGATGTATGATGACGTCCGCAAGTAATATTAACTAATTATGATACCTTTGATAAAGTTAATATGTGATGAGACTGCGAGATAAAATTTAAAAGATATTGATATTAATATAAATATTATAAATTTATATCTGAATGCTTTGGATATTCCTCTGTAGTGGACCAAAAATTTATTTTATTATTATTATTTATTAGTTTATTAGTAAAATTTTAATTATTCGAGGTACTGGCAATTATAATTTTTTTTAAATCTTATTTAGGCATGAGAGTAAAAAAGATCGATAGTTTTTTTAATAATTATGAAAAATTAATTGATAGATTTTAATTATTTTTATTGATAAATTTTTAATGCAATAGTTTGTAAGCAATTTTTTAGTAAAATATTTTTAAATTATTTCACAAAAGTTTAAATTACATATTCAAATTTTTCCCGCAAGCAAATTTATTACAATAAAAAAAAAATTAATATAAAGTCAAAATACTTTTGAATAAAACACTTTTTTTTTTATAAAAAAATGCTTTTAGAACTTTTTTTTTTTACACAAATTTTGAAAATTTAAAATTGACATCAATAATTTATAATTAAATAAAAAAATTGAATTGCTTTTAATATTTTCATAAATTTTCTGAACTCTAGAAATAATTCAAGTAAAAAAAATATTTTTTATGATCAATAAGTACGTAAATTTATCATTAACAATAAATATGAACAAATACATACAGGGGTAATATTAAATAATTAGCATTCAGTAATAAATAATGTATTAATAATAATAATAATAATAATAATTAGATATTTTTAATTACATTAAATAATTTTATTATTCATTTTTATTCTTATAAAAAATTTTAATCACAATGCAAATGAAGTGAAAAAAAATATAAAAAAAAAAAAAATAAGTAGTGTATGATACTCGATTTTTTTTTCTCTCTAATATATTTTTATTTTATTATTATAATTACAATTTTTTGTTCATAATCTAGTACGTAATCAGTAGAAAATTTATCATAAATTTATTGATTTTTTTTAGCACCGGCGAATTTAATTGAACAAAAGTAATATGAAGAAATGCGTCATCATGGAGTGAAATCCTAATTAATTAATTTTATTAATTAATTAATTATAAAATATATATATACATATATCTATATATATATCTTATACATGTCAAATATTGTATATATGCAATTTGTTGTATATTATAGTGTCTTAAAAATTGAATTACAAAAAAAATATAAAAATTTATCACTTGTTTCATTACTTATTATTTTTTTTAAATTATTAATTAAAGTTTTTATTTTACAGAATCCAATCCTTTGTTTTAATTGGCAGTAATTGCAGTTTATAAATTTTTTACACAAATATTTAAAGTAATAAAAGTAATAGACAATTGATAATTTTTATAAAATAAAAATAAAAAAATCCATGTTTAGAAAATTCAAAATTCAGTACACGCATTTTTTAAAAATTCTATTATTTTAATTATTTAATTTTTTTATATGTAATTAAAAAATTATCGTATGTCTGTTACACTTACACTCATAGAAAATTTTTTAATTTTCCCAAAGGACATTTTTATTTTAAAAATTTAAATTTCCCGCCGAGCGAGTTCGTGTCAATTTCAAATTCAAATCGAACTCAGCCATTAGTTTTATAGTTTTATAATTTCTAACCTACAAAATATATAAATTGTCTCAGCTTGTCATCAAGGTCAGCAGCTTGTTTATGACAGTAAATAAAATGTTGACAGTATATTAATTAGTAATTAATAAAAGTAATAATTATAATAAATTATTTGTAATTATTACAAATAAAAATAATAATTAAATATTATAATTTTGCTTAAGAAAAATCTATTGGTCACCATGAGTACACCAGCAGCATCAGGATCTAGGGTTAGTTCTTTATTTATTATTATTAATTAATAATTACACTATTAATTAATAATTACACTATTGTCTGACAATAATTAACGTTAATTAAATTTTTTTTCTCCAGCCTGCGCCAGTACCGACAGTTCAAGAATTTAGTATTCGGGTTCCTAAGTAAGTTTACATATTTATTTATTTTTTTTACTAATAATTCAATTAAAAAAAAAAATTACAGATGTAATTAATGATAATTAATATTTTAAATAAATAGAAACAGTAGAAAAAGACACAACGTCATGCGTTTCAATGCAACTTTAAATGTCGACATATCAAAATGGACACAAGTTAAAATGGAACGTGAAAATAATGCCCGTGAATATAAAGGTTACGACGAAGACATGCCAAAATTTGGAGCTGGGTCTGAATTTGGTCGCGACGCACGTGAAGAAGCGCGACGTAAAAAATTTGGAATGATCGCGCGAAAATACAAACCAGAAGATCAACCCTGGGTACTGAAAACTGGCGGTAAGACGGGAAAAAAATTCAAAGGAATACGTGAAGGAGGTATCAGCGAGAATGCTGCTTACTATGTATTTACCCACGCACCTGATGGTGCTATTGAAGCATTTCCGCTCCACGAATGGTATAATTTTCAGCCAATTCAACGCTACACGACATTGAGTGCCGAAGAAGCGGAACTGGAGTTTTGTAGACGAGTTAAAACAATAAATTATTGGTCGCTGATGGCAAGGAAACGTTTTAAGAAAGACGAGGAAGCTAATGATGAAGAACCGGAAGCTAATGACACAGGTAAAGGTAAAAAAACTGCTAAGAAGGAAAAAGAATTGAAGATTTCGGAAATGGATGAGTGGATGTCTAGTGATGATGACGATGACGATGAGTCTGGTAGTGATAAAGACAACAAGAAGAAGAAGAAAGATTCGGATGATGAAGATGATAAGAAGAAGAAGAAAAAGAAACGTAAGTTTTTATTTTTTTGAGAACAATTAAATAAGTAATTAATTATTTTAAATTATTTTAGCGACGAAGAAGAAGAAAAAAGTTAATTCCGATGATGAGGCATTCGAAGAAAGCGATGACGGCGATGAGGAAGGTAGAGAATGCGAATATATATCAGATTCAACGGATTCTGAGGATGAGAAAGATCAGACCAAAGAAATAAAATCCGTTGCTGAAGAAGACGCGTTGCGTAAATTGTTGGTGTCTGATGAAGACGATGATGAAGAGAACAATGAAGATAAAAAAGATAACGATGAGTTCGATGACGAAGAAGGCAAAGATGATAAAGACAAAGCTAAGGAAGGGGACAAAAAGAAGGACAAAGACAAGAAGAAGAAGAAGAAACTTAAAAAGAAGGACCCGAAGAAAAATAGTAAAGATTCGTCAGCTAGCGACGCATCAAGCGATTCAGGTTCTGACTCAGATGCTCCCAAAGAAGTCAATGGTAAAAAATCAGCTAGTGCTCACAACTCAAGGTCGCCTACTCCTACCACCGCTCCAAGCGGCTCCGATACTCTGAAACGTAAACTCACTTCCTCGCCTGATTTATCTCAAGCCAAAAAAATGAAACCTGAGACTCCTGTTTCTAATTATGTTCCCGCAACACCTTTGCCAGGATCAAGGTAATTATATTTTTATTTATTATTATTATTTTTATTATACCAGCATCGAAACTCAAAGTTTCAGTGGCTTGCAACCAGTCGAGAAAAGCGAATTTCAGTCCAATGCTGCAAAATAATTTTAGTAAACGCGTAAATTGTAAATACCTTCAGTCAGCGGGCAAAAAAAATTCGTGTTTCGTCTCTTGGGAAGAAACAAAAATTATTAGTCTGAATAATAATAAATAGTATTTATAGTTTCTGCTTAATTATAAATTGCAAATGACAATTTCCGCTTACGCTGATAGTTGGTCTTAAATTAACTTTTTTCTGACTGGCTGCTGATAAAACTTTAAGTTCCACTGCAGAAAATCATGAAAAATCTAGTGTATAATTCAGAATGAAAGACAATTTCAGACTGCGGGTGATGTCAGCCAACACCCTGGTCTGAAATCGTTTTGTTTCATCCCTTGTCACACAATATACTATTAATTATATACTTAATTAACTTTACAGTGAAGGAATTACCGAAGACGCAGTGCGTCGTTACTTGATGCGCAAGCCAATGACGACAACAGAATTGCTGCAGAAATTCAAATCAAAAAAGACTGGACTGACTTCTGATCAACTAGTCAATGTGATGACCCAAATATTGAAGAAAATAAATCCCACTAAACAAACTATTAAAAGTAAAATGTATTTATCTATAAAAGCCCAGCCTCATTGATAACGACGATAACACGGCAATTATTTAATCAGTTTGTTTAGATAAATTTATCACCAATCAATCAATTAATCGATATGTTATTGTATTAATAAAATAATCTATATATTTAAATTAAACTTTAATTTTTTTAATTCTCTACAATCTCTAATCTTATTTATTATTTTATTAGCGATAAGCGATGACACGAAAATTCTCAAGATAAACAAACAAAAAAAAACAATTTCTGGCCCTCGTCAATTGTTACCGGTAGTTAAATTTTTACAAAGATAACGATGTAATTTTTAGCATGAAATTAATAAGAGCTCTTACAATAATACGATAATCAAGAGGTCAACACTGCGTAGATAGATTTTGTGGTGGAATTGTTTTATCCATACGTTATTTTATCTCTCATATGTTAAGACATACATTTAAACTACGGAATTATTTTATATAATTATTAGTTGTTATTATGTTCCGACGGATTAATTATCGTCAACGACGGCATAGATTTACTAATTTATCTGTCCGCTATAATAGTGTAAGTTATTAATTGTTTTTAAATTTTATTTTCTACAGAATTTAAAATAAATATTTACTGTTTTTATTCGACATTTTTTTTAAATTTTCTGTAGAATTTAAAAGGTAAAATCGTCGCTATAAGACGCGAAGATCAGTCAGTATGGGAAAGACGGGCACCATTGGCACCATCGAACGTCAGACGATTAATAAGATCCGGGGTAAAAGTTATTGTGCAGCCGAGCAACCGTCGAGCTTATCCGGCTCAGTCTTACTTGGCAGCTGGAGCACATCTCCAAGAAGACATAAGTGAAGCTTCGGTGATCTTTGGAGTGAAGCAAGTTCCCGTTGACCATCTGATACCCAACAAAACTTACTGCTTTTTTTCCCATACGATAAAAGCCCAAGAGAGCAACATGCCGCTGCTGGACGCGATACTAGAGAAGAATATCCGACTGCTGGACTACGAAAAGCTGACGGACCAAAACGGCCAGAGACTCGTCGCCTTTGGAAAATACGCGGGAGTTGCGGGGATGATAAATATTCTCCATGGATTGGGACTGAGGCTACTGGCCTTGGGCCATCACACCCCGTTTATGCACATCGGGCCCGCGCACAATTACCGCGACTCTGCGGTTGCTCGTCAAGCGATTCGTGATGTTGGATATGAAATAGCACTTGGCGCGATGCCCAAGTCCATCGGCCCGCTCACTTTTGTCTTTACAGGCAGCGGTAATGTCAGTCAAGGAGGTCAAGAAGTTTTTCAAGAACTTCCTCACGAGTATGTCGATCCTCAGAGTTTGAGAAAAGTCGCTGAACATGGGGGTAATTACTTTTATTTATTTTTAAATTTAAATACTTGAGGCCAACCAGATGACTGATTTTGAAAATTTATTTGAATTTAAAAAAATTAATAGACTCCAATTTCTACACTTGGGGTTCGAGTCGCGCGAAATTTGAAATTATTTTTGATAACGAGTCTAAATTTAAATCTTATATTGAATTTACTTGGAATTAAAAACCCAATTGGACACAGAGACTCGAATGATAATTAAAATTAATATTTCATTTACTCAACGTATTGAAAACGTAAATAAACTTGCGTGAATCCAAAGCGTTGATAAAACCTAAGCATTGAAATAAAATAATAACATTATTTAAAAAACATTTTGTTGGTAATAAAAATTGTCTAGATGCTGGTTCATGAATAGGTGAGACTTGGAAAATATAAAGGATTTTTAAAAAATAATCCAAGTACATTCATTGCTACGGAGCTTTACGTGACTGTCCCACTAAAATTCTACTGAAAAAAAAATTTTAAGCGTAAATTAGACTGTAAAGAATCGGGAGTTAATTCGGAGTGATTTTAATTTTTTTTAAATGCGCATTCATTTCAATTTGGAGTTTTAATATTAAAATAAACTCCTCTTCGGAGTAAATTTTACTCCGAAGGGATTAATTGAGTAGTCATCCGCCCCGCAAATTCCAAATTTCCAAACTTCGCATTCCCCAAATTTTTTACAGTATACGAATTTTTTAGACTCATTGAAAATTTAAACTTTTAATAAAAAGTCGCTTCGGATTAATTTGAATTCCCACAATTTTTTTTTAATAGAAATAATAATAATAACAATGGACCCTTGACAATGTAATCAAAATATAAAAATTGTATTTTGGCCTCTCTGAATTTTAATATTTATTTTTAAAGCTGATAATTTTTCACCCAAAATATGTAATTTTAACGATATTAATTTTGAGTTCAGATAAAAATAAATAAAATATGAACTCTGTACGATAAAAAAAAATTTATCTTCAAAATTATTTCCGATACAAATCTGATAATTACGCAAATCCCCATCATTAAGAGGTAATTTAAAAAAACATTTAACAAAAATAATATTTTGTCCCACTGTTAATTTTCCCACCAAAATTTGAACCGATTTAAATCACAGTAACACCCGCACTTACTATTCTATTTTATTCTTAACAAAAATTTTTCAAAACCAGAGAATTGTAATTTTTGAATCATAAACTAATAAATTTTTTAAAAAATTTAATTACAAACTCGTGATCAATTACTTCCGCTAGAGTTTTATCCTTCTGAAGGTAGCGCATATATTTATATTTCCTTAAATATATTAATATCATTATTACATCACAGCTTATTATCTAAAAGTATAAATACCCGATAGCTTGATGCATTGACCTCTTGTTCTTCATTTGCAATAAATAATCCAACTCTAGATACAAATAAAATATACGGCTGCGAGATACGTCGCCGGCATCACTTAGAGCGGAAAGAAGACGGCGGATACGACGCAGAGGAGTACGATAAGCACCCAGAGCTCTATATCTCGACGTTCAGTAAAAAAATCGCACCGTACGCATCAGTAATAATAAATGGAATCTACTGGGCAGTTGATTCACCAAAACTGCTGACGATACCTGACGCTAAGAATCTTCTGAGACCGGCTTACACGCCCTGGTTACCAATAAGTGTCGGTGCGCCTCCGTTGCCTCACCGCATGCTGGCGATTTGCGACATATCTGCAGACCCTGGAGGCAGCATCGAATTTATGAACGAGTGTACGACTATCGACACCCCATTTTGCCTCTACTGCGCCGACAGAAACAAAGACACCAAATCCTTCAAAGGTCCTGGTGTTTTGGTCTGTTCTATTGACAACATGCCAACGCAGCTGCCCAGAGAATCAACAGATTTTTTTGGCGACCTGCTGTTCCCTTTTGCCTGCGAGATCATCGAGAAGTCCGACGCCAAGAAGCCCCTGGATGAGCACAACTTCAGTCCTGCTGTTCACGGCGCGATCATTGCGTCCAACGGTCAATTGACGCCAAACTTTGAGTACATAAAAGAGCTGAGGATGCTGAATCAAAAGAGCAAACACAAGGCATCTAGTGACAACGGCGAAGCCCAGACTAAAACTGTCGTGGTACTGGGGGCTGGTTACGTGTCTGCTCCGTTGGTTGAATATTTGCACCGTGATGGCAACACGAGAATTGTCGTCTGCTCGCATTTGAAAGAAGAGTCCGATGCTCTGGCTAATAAATATCCTGGAGTCGAGTCTATTTTTCTTAATGTCATCGACCGCCCGGATACTTTGAAGGAGATAATCAGCTCTGCTAATGCTGCTGTTTCGTTGCTGCCTTACGGACTCCATCATGTGATCGCTAAAACTTGTATTGAGACCAAGACCCATTTGGTAACCGCAAGTTATTTGAATGATAACATAAAAAGTCTTCATCAAGAGTAAGTGAATTTTTATTTTATTTTCTACCCAACCCACAATTAATATCAAATTTTTTTATTCTAGAGCAGAAAATGCGGGAGTGACGATTTTGAATGAAGTGGGTCTAGATCCTGGTATTGATCATCTGCTGGCACTTGAATGTTTCGATGACATAAAGCAAGCAGGAGGTAAAATTGATTCGTTTGTTTCATGGTGCGGAGGTCTACCAGCGCCGGAGTGTTCATCAAATCCTCTGAGGTACAAATTCAGCTGGTCACCACGTGGTGCTCTGATAAATACGCTCTCGCCGGCAAAGTATTACCACAATGGACAAGTTGTTGAGATCGCTGGAGGTGGCGATCTTATGTCAGCAGTCCAGAGCCTTGACTTCTTACCAGGGTTCGCTTTGGAAGGTTTTCCCAACCGCGACAGCACGACATACCGCGAATTGTATGGTATCCATAATGCCAACACTATTCTACGCGGGACATTAAGATTCCGTGGTTTTACGGACACCGTACAGTCATTGCAATTTTTGGGTCTCATTGATCCTAATCCTCACCCCATTTTACATCCGAATGGACCAGATATTACCTGGGTACTGATACTATTTTATTTAAATTATAAAATTTATTATTTTTAAAAGTAATTAAATTTTTTCTTACAGCGCACACTTATTTGTAATTTATTGGGACTGATAAATGATGACATATTTTACGAAAACCTCAAACGCAAGCTCATAGAACGCGTTAATTCAGAGGAACGTGTCCAGGCAATTGAAGATCTGGGTCTGCTTGCAGAAGACTCGGTGCTGAAACTGAACACTCCCTTGGACACGCTGACGCACTACTTGTCAAAAAAATTGTGCTTCGAGGAATCAGAGCGGGATTTAGTGATCCTGAGGCACAACATCGGCGTCATGTGGCCGGGAAACAGGATCGAGAACAAGGGAATAAATTTAGTTATATATGGAGACGCTGATGGTCACTCCGCGATGTCGCGCACCGTAGGATACCCCGCGGCCATCGCTACCAAGATGATCCTCGACGGGGAAATTCAACAGCGCGGTGTCATTCTGCCCTTTACGCCAGACATTTATCGCCCGATCCTCAGCAGACTGAGGGCCGAAGGCATTGAGTCTTTCGAAACATCGACATGGCGCTGAAGTTAATTCTTCATTATTATGTACATATTTAAATGATCTTTGATCTCGATGTATCTTATATATGATAAGTTTATATATATAACAATAATTTTTAAGAATACAGGTGATGTTATGTAATTATTGGGTCATATTTTATTCACTCTCGTACTCGCAGATTTTTAAAATTATTTACAAATAAGTTTTATTTGAATTTTTGATTAAACAAAATTTTAATTTTATTTACTTCCAGTTTTTAAAAAATTTTAACTCAACTAAAAGTTAATAAATGCGGAAAAAAAAATATTTAATATTAAACTATTGAAATAAAATTTTAAATATTAATTATTTAAAGTAGAAATAGATTTTGATTTTAAAACTTGATTATAAATTACAACTTATAATTAATTACAGTCGACTATCCGTCTAAGAAAAATTTACCCTACGTCCCTAGATCAGACTTATGACGGGAAGTCGACTGTACATAAAATTTTGTTTGTTATTTAAAAATTAATCTATCAATTAAATATAAATAATAAATTTATTACACTCCATTAAAAAACTTATAAATAAAAAAATTACTATCACTAACTCTGTACACTACTGGGTCCAATCACTTTATTCTTAGGGACTTTACCAGGTCTTAGGTAAGGATTATCAATAATGTCCTGTTGCGTCGACACTTCTTCACTAGGTTCCGGTGACTCGGTTTTTATAGCACCTTCTTCTATGACGTCATCATTATTTTTAGTGTCCTTTCGCTTTTTTACAGGAGTCCTTTCAAAGTCGAATTCTATTTCCGGCTCAAACACTTGGTCCTGCGGCATCAGCGCGGAGAGATACGGAGGAAATTGTGGCTTGCATGCTATTACTGAAACAATAAATTTATTATCAATTAATATATCACTTTATAAGTGATAAATATATATATGAATGAGTAAGTAGCGTCAGTTAAAGGCCCAGTGATCGCTGAGATGTCTAATTTCAGAGATCATTGGGATTTTGCTTATTGTCGACTATACTGCCATGGGTTTTCTCTGTAATTTCTCCATGTCACTGTTCTAGGTCACCCACCGTTGGTTGAGGCACAGAACATGATGCAGTACAGTAACAAGGTGGCAACAAAGAAATGATTTCAAACTTCCCTAATATTTCTCACTTAAAAGTTTGGAATTTTTTTAATATCCCTTAATTTTTATACTAGACTATCATTGAAAAGTTTTTAAATTTTTCACTGTCGCAATTAAATTCCCGGATACTTTTCGAAATTCCCAATTTGTGGCCACCCTGAGTAAGCATAAGTCGGTCCACAGCCGCACGGTAGATAACATGGGTAAGAAAATAAAAAAAAATGCTGATTTGCCTCTAGGCCACGAGCCTGAAGCAGAGAATATCCTAAAAAAAAATAAACAAGTCCCTGATAGCCACACTTTGTACTTGCAAGTTGATGAAAATCTGCGCCCGTAAACTGAATGTAATTTTACAGAAAAACTTGCCGTCAATTTGAAATGAAACTTTCAATCAACTTAACGTCATTATTTGACTAACATTTTAAGTAAAATTGAATTCAAGTTACAGATAATCTGTCAACTAAACCGCAACTTTTTGCTCTTCACTTTTGCTGTTAAGTTGACTTCAGATTCCGGCCGTAGCTTGAAAAGTTGCGGATATGGTGGCTATCAGGGACAATAATGAATGATGAATAATATATAACTTACATAGAAAAGCGCTGTTGTCATCAGATAAAAATAAACTATGAGTTTCGCTGGTTTTAGCAACGAATCTAGTCAACGCGCGCTCAGTATCTCTTTTTTGCGTGGCTGCTTTTTCCCTGATGGCTTCATACTCCGTTACAGGTTGTTTGTGAGTCTATAGATGATGATAATTAATTAATTACAATTAAAGTAACAAATTGATGATAATTATTTTCACAAGCGCTATTACTTACAGGTGTCCTGATGTAGGCATGAGGATCAGGAAAAGCCGGAAGATAATTTGGAATATGTGGCGGATGCGGATGTTTATCACCAGCTTGAAGAATATTAACTTGTTTAGACTGTGTCTGCTGTTGCAACGATGGCAGTGTCGTTCTATTATGCCTCAGTGCGTATTTATCAATACCGTCTAATTTAAATCCCATGTTTATCAGGGACAAAATTACATCTGCTATGAGTGGTTCTGTTCTGCCAGCTAATTCACAGTAATTTTTAGTTGACTCGCCAACTTGGACTAAAACTAAAATTTAAATTTGAAATTTTAATTACTGATAATTCAAATTTATTGATTGGAAAAATTTAATCAACAGGGAAAATAAAAATTTAACCTCAAAATTTATCATAAATAATAAAAATAAATATTTACATGATTGCAGCATTTCTGTAAGTGTTTCAAATGCTTGTTTTTCACAGTTCACAAACTCATATTCTGATAATAATCCACAAACAACATGATTTAAAACTTTTCTACGTGAATTCACTGGAAGAGTTTCCATTTTTAAATTTATTTATTTACAAATTCTTTTAAAATTTACAATTGCATGTTTCGGTTTCGTGCAAATTTACTAATGATTGTTTTTTTTTGGTTATGACTGTAGGCTGGTCTCGTTAATGATTTCCATTGGCCATCTATGGTTCAGGTTTGCAAGTTTTTCTTTCCTATGGGATGGTGATGTAGTTTTTTATCCTTACTAGCCATTTTAGCTTGAAATTTACAGTAATTTGACAATTTAAATTACCGAAATTTTCTGCACGAATTTGCCGTCAATTTGACAGCTAAAGTTGGAATGAAAAGTTTACGGTTAATTTTTCCTCAATTTAGAATTGTTTTTTATTTGCTTATCATCCCAAGCAGCACAGGGTGCATTCCGAAATGTGCTGCGAGCAGCTGTAACTGTATTTTAAATATTTCTATCATATTCTGCCGCCATTTTATTTTGATTTACAATTTTTAATTTTTTTCCCATTTCTATTGTTATTTTTTGAATATTCAAATTTACCGCGCAAGTAATAAGAATAATTAATAAATTATTGATAAAAATAAAAATTTTTGAGTATATTTTGTAGTCTGATTAATATAATTATCGATACATGTAAATTTTAATGAAATTATTAAATTTCAATTTTGAAATTTCGCGCCAAGTTGGCACTACTGTGTGTTGCTGTATTTAACGTTCAAATTTTTGCTAAAGTGCCCTGATAGCACGAGTTGATCGTGAAAAAGTTGGTCATTCATTAGTTTCCGACCAACTTGACGACAACTTTAGCTTTTGCAACTATTGGCTACAAGTTACCGTCAACTTTCTCAGAAAATTGGCGCCAGTATGGAGCCGCAACTGGAATGCAAGTTTCTGAGAAAATTGAAAGGAAACTTACCGTCAACTTTTGATTGCCAACTTTTGCCACCAACTTTCTCAGAAAGTTACCGTCAACTTATTGGATTTCCAACTTTTGCCACCAACTTTCTCAGAAAATGTCTATCAACTTTAGAGGTACCAACTGTTGGCGGCCAACTTGGTGTCCAGTTGCGGCTGCAAGTTTCTCGTCAGTTTCTCGCCAACTTGGCTATCAGGGTGGTGGTAATTATCTCTCTTTTGTTTGTCATTTGTTTACATGTACTTACAATTTCTACCAACAGACGGCGGCTAATTTCATTTTCCAATGGCGGAGAGTGGAGAGCGTAAGAGTATATCACAAGCACAAGAGGTGAATCGTGCATTTATATTTTACATATATATAAATACAAGATACATAAATACATACTTATGTATGTACATATATAGATGTTGGAACAAAAGCACATAACAAAGACAAAAAGTTATTGTCTATAATACTTGGTTTTGTCGATTAGTGATAATAGTATCGATAATTAATAATAAAATAAGAAGAAGAAAGTAAATAAAAAAATAATTTATCGAGAGGTAAATGCGGGAAAAACGTCATAGTGAAATAATACGTCGCAGAGAAATTTGCGGTGGGTAGTATATTGGGCGGTGCTGCTGACTGCTGCAGCACATAATCTATTGTAAACATGAGTAAAATGTATTCAACTGCCAATTTAACGGATAAAGAGCTTAAAGAACAAGGCAATCGTTTATTTAGTCTTCATAAATATGAAGATGCTGCTAATTGTTATACAAAAGCTATCGTAAGTACAATAGACTTTTAATTCCATAGTTTGTTTCTGTTGTATATATTTACGCATTTATAAACTATATGTTTATAAGGAAGTTTAATTATTTATTAATGTAATTAGTGATATTTATTATTTTGATTGAAGATTAAGAATCCAGCACAAGCACCATATTTTACAAATCGTGCTCTATGTCATTTAAAACTCAAAAGATGGGAGTCTTCATGTCAAGATTGTCGACGAGCGTTGGATATGGACCCATGTTTGGTCAAGGGTCACTTTTTTTTAGGCTTAGCACTTTTAGAACTCGAGGCATTTGATGAAGCGATAAAACATCTCCAGCGTGGTAATTAAAAAAAAAAAAAAGAAAAGAAATTTTTTAGTACTATGATTTATACTGAGAGAAAAAAAATCGAATCATTTTACACAGTGAAAAATATTGTGTTAAAATCAACATAATCTGTGTTAAAAACGGTCCACAAAATGTTTGTGTTATTTTTTAACACAGACTATTTGGGGGGAATTTAAACACAAAATTTGGGTCAACATCTCAACACTAAATTCGGGTAATACGAGAAGTTAATTTAACACTTTTTAAATGTCTGGTGACAAAAAAAATGTTAACTTTTACATTTTATTTTTGTAGGATGGATATTCAGTAAAGATAATTTATATATTATTTTGAGATTATCAAGTCACAACAATTATTATTTAACATTAAACTATTATTTGATAGTAAACAATCTTTTTATTAGAGTCAAAATTTAAAAAAAATCACGTAATATTTAATAGCAGTTGCAAATAGTAAATCAATTAATTTATTTTAAAAAAACAAACACACATTTTTATTTAGCGAAAAAATAATTTTAACATTGCATTAAATAATTCGAAATTATAACTAAATATTTTTTATCAGTATGATAAAAATTCCAGCTTTTAGTAAATGGTAAATTAAATATATTAATAAAAAAAATTTTTAAGTTAAATTGACATTTATAAAATGTCCATTTCACTTTCATTTTTATAATAATTCTTCCGCGACTATCGATTTACTTTTTAACATAAATTTTGTGTTAATTTTAAAGTAACACTTAATAAATGTTGATAATTTTAATTTTTGTATCAAGTAACACTTTTAAAGTGTTAAATAGTAGATCGATATAAATTTTAAAGTAACACAGTTAAATGTCTTGATTTAACACTAAATAATCCCCACAAAAAATTTAACACCGACCGTTTTTAACACAGATACATAATTTTTTTTACTGTGTATATTCTGACCACAAGAAATTATCCTATTAAAAATTTTCAATCTCATATTGTTTTGGGAAAAATTTTGAAGATTTAATTGAAAATAATTTTCTTAATCGAAGTAAACCCAAGTTTATTTTAAGAAATTTTAATCTTTTTCTCTGCTGTAGTGTTATTAAATTTTGATTTTCTTCTTCTCTTAAAAGTTATTTTTTTTTTCAGTGTATTTGAATTACTGGAGATTATAATTTTTATTTTTTTAGCTGTTGATTTAGCTAAGGAACAAAAGCTTAATTACGGAGATGATATGACTAGTGTATTGAGACAGGCGCGAAAACGTCGGTTCCAATTGAAAGAAGAGCAACGTCTTGCCCAAGATATTGAATTACAGACTTACTTGAATCAATTAATTCTTGAGGATGCCGAGCGACATATGGCTGCGCTTGATGAACAAATAATATCTGCTGGTGAAAAAAAATCACGAGAAGATTCAAATGACATGAACAAAACTACTGCCGGTGATTCTGAATCATCAGCAACTGCACAAGCTATTTCTATTAAAAGACAAGATATTGAAAGTAAAAAAGAGTCTGCCATTACACGTCTCAATGATCTTTTTGCTAAAGTCGACGAAAGACGACGGGTATGTTATTTTATATATAATATTAATACTAATTTATTTAATTTATACCAAAGCGACAATTATTTGCCTGAATTTTCAAATTTTAGTCTCATCTAAAAATATTTAAAAATTATTAGACGTCTGCTAACTTCAGTATCAAAATTCAAGTGAATTAAATTATTTTTGCATGTCGAATAATTAAAATTTCAAAAATAAAAATTACTATTCATTTTATTATCACTTTTATCTTGAAATTTGTTTCGAATTTATTGATAAATTCGTCTGGCAATAAAACAAAAAAATCAAATCTTAAAATTTTTGAAAAATTCACTTAAAAATATTTTTTGTCTTCCATAAAAAATTACGACCAATGAAAATTTTAAAAAAATAAGTTCATATTTTTTATACGTGAAAAAAAATTTAATTCCTAATATTAATAATTGAATGATAAAAAAAAAGATTTTAATGATTTTCGAAATTTAAAAAATACTTAGGAGTTTTTAAAATTTTTAATCCCATTTAAATTTATTGATAATTTTTATTGGCATAGTAATCAAAACATTTCGGCGCGAGACTGATAAATTTAAAAAACAAGTAAAAAAATTTTCCTAAATATATATAATTTTTTTTTTTTTTATTTATTCAGAAACGAGAAGTTCCGGATTATTTATGTGGTAAAATAAGTTTCGAAATACTTCAAGAACCTGTTATTACACCAAGCGGTATAACTTACGAACGCAAAGATATTGAAGAACATTTACAACGAGTTGGTCACTTTGATCCTGTTACACGTGTGCGTCTCACACAAGATCAACTTGTCCCGAACTTGGCGATGAAAGAAGTGGTCGATTCTTTTCTACAAGACAATGAATGGGCGTTAGACTACTAATTATATTTTTAACAATAAAGAAGGTGATAAATTTTTTTTTTAGTTACTAGCTCCGTAAGCTACCGAATGAATAAACAATACACTCGATCTCATGTTATTTTCCGTCCTCGATACGTTGGAACATAAATCGAGTACTCGTATTCATCACATGTCTGTAAAATAAATTTTATTATTACTATATATTATATAATAATTAATAATAAACGCCTGTAATCTTACGATAATTAATAATAAAATAGTTTATTTTACGCGAAAAAATAATTTAACAAGTTGTTATTTTAAATTAAAAATTTTTAATTTTTATTATTATTATTTACAGTAGTTTTTTTAAAATTATTTTCAGTACAATCTATAGATAACTAATTTATCAGGACTGAGTTCTTTTGACAAAAAAAGGAGTCAATACAATACGAGTAATAGAAATGGCTACGATTGGAGGAATCATCCATTGATAATCGTAAATATTTTTAGATTGTGCGATCCAGAGTAATATCCAACCAACGATTCGTTGAAACATCGCTATTGTTTTCAAACGAAATTTATTATCTCCAGATGAAGGTGGCGATATTTTTACAAGACCTAGAGAGCCCCATCCAGTTAAAACAATCCAACTGATAAACATTGTAGTATCTTCTGTCGCTAGATGAGTTTCGTAACTAAAATAATTATTCATTTTTCATGATACCAGCATCGAAACTTGGAATTTTAGTGTCTACAGTCAGTCAAAACAACTTAATTCCAGTCAAATGACGGGAATTAATATTAGCAAGCGCGTAAATTGCAAATGCCTTCAGTCAATGAGCAGAAAAATCTGTGTTTTGTCCCTTGGGAAAAAAATAATGTTTCTGCTGCTGACTGAAGACTTGCAATTTAAACTCTGATACGTCATTTTTTTAATGTTAATTTCAAATCACTAATTTTATTTATGTAATTGAAACTTATGACTTTGTGATTAAGTTTTATAAAAATTAGTGTAAATGACAAACAATATTTATTTTTTCTGCTTAAAGTAGTACTGTCGGTTTTAGAATCACCGTTCAGAATTTAATGAAACTCGACAAATTAGCAGACAATGATAAGAAAAAGATCCAATTAAATTTTTGAAGAGCTACAGAGAAAAAATAAATTCAATGAAACCTGTGATTTATCATGCATCTCAATGTTAAGTCTATGAAAATAAAAATTTTACTGATTCTCTGTAGCTCTTCAAAAATTAAATTGGATCTTTTTCTTATCATTATCTACCAATATGTCGAGTTTCATTAAATTCTGAACGGTGATTCTAAAAACGACAGTACTACCCTAATCATAAATTGAAAATGACAATTTACGCTTACGCTAATGATTGATGACACCATCGGTTATAAATTAACTTGTCTCTGACTGGCTGCTGACACTGAAACTTTGTTCCAATGCAGGCAATCATGAAAAACTAGCGTGTAATTCAGAATGAAACAGAATTTCAGACTGCGGGTGATGTCAGCCAACACCCTGGTCTGAAATCGTTTTGTTTCATCCCTTGCCACACAATATACTATAAATTATAAATTATTTATAATAGAAATTTAAATGAAAATAAACCTGAAGTCTTTGGCCCAAACAAGAGTTGTTGGTATCGCAGATATAGCCGTGAGGTACCAAGTCATGAATAGTAAAAGATGATTGATGATATTTGTTGTTGGATCCACATCATTATCATTTTTTTTAGGATCACTTTTGTTATCTTTAACTTTACTTTTATCTGATGGTTTTTTAAATTTACGCATAAATGCTCGTAGCGATGCCATAAATAATTCTTCCAAATAATCTTCGTACATTCTTGTTAATTTTAAAAAATATATTACTACTGAAAGTAACATCGCCACTGCTGCACAACTACTTGATATTATAATGAAGAGAATTAAACTTGCAATAAAAGGCAAGTGATCTAAGCCCTGGCGCAGTAACCAGCTGTACCACGCGGCGGGAAATCGAGCCAGTGCTCTAGCTAAAAATCTAAAAAAAAAAATATTTATTAATTAATTTCTTGTATTAAAAAAAAGAAAAAAAAACCGAAAATTTTTTCTGGTTCTCTGACATTTTAATCGCGGATTGATTATTTTGTGGTCGGATATTTTACGCAGTCTGTCACTAGTCGCAGCATAAAAATTTTTAGGACAGTGTAGGGTTTTAACTTAAAAATTTTTAAAATCATTGATTTAAATTTTATGTGATTGGAACCAAAGTTCAAGTAAAAATATTTTTAAATAAAATTTAAATTTAAAGGATTAAAAAATTTTAATTCAAATTTTTATGTTGACTTAAAAATTGAACGATTTTTTTTCCATAAATTTTACACTGAAAAAAAATCAACTTTTGTAAAAACAATATTTTCTTAAGTAGTAAATCAATAAAAATAATTAAATTATTAATTACATATTTAAGTTGAATAATTTTCTGACAGGAGGAAACTGAAATTTATTTACTCAAAAAAACAAAAATAAAATAAAAGCTGATCTCAAGCTGAGATTTCTCCGATTGAGAAAATGATTTTGCATAAAATTTTTAAATTTTCCCATTAAAAATAAATTAGATCGATTTCCAATAGCACTTTTTTGTAAGAAGAAAATACAATATTTCTAAAAGTTATTTTTTTTGTGTAATTTAAAAAACGAATAATAATTTACCTGGCTGTCACATTATGAACCATCGAGCCAGAAAAAACAACAGCGCAGCATGTAGCAACAGACAATACCAATAACAATCCCATTGTTATTAAAATTTCAAAAAAAATCCCCGAATAAACAACAACAATACAAGTAAATCCAATAGTTACAAGTTCTTTGTGTTTAGTATTATCCATTCTGGTAGCAATTATCAGTAGTAATAAACCTATTGCCGTTGGATAAAGTCGGAACCACCGATCTCGTGCAAAATTAGCAGCTCTGTCTATCAGTCCTGCCCGCTGCACTACAATTTTATATGAAAATTTCGGGTCAAAACTTAAAATAATCCTGACAGTATTGTCTGGCTTCTTATAGTCGCCGTTTGTTTGCATGCGGAGTATCTGAGACCGGGCGATATTTTTCTCAGTCAACGTAAAAAACTGAGTGATAACGGAGTTTGATGAATTACAGGACTCTTGCATTTCGATTATCACATATCCAGGCATGTTATTATTTTCTCCATCAGTGATTGATTCAAGTAAAAAATTAACTCCGTCATCAATACCAGTTACGTCTAAATGATACCGCAAGCTTCCGGGTTCAATATTTATTACTGAGTATTTGTAGCCAGTAAATATCGTTTTTATTGGCGAAGGCACCCAGTAAATACCAGTAGTATCAATGTGCGTATTTCTTGATCCATGATAATACTTATCGATGTGCACAATTACTGGTGTATTTTTTTCAGCTCCATCATTTGAAATCTTTACAACAAAATGCGTTACTTCAGATAAATAAATCATGTCATCAAACTTAATATCGACTGTTTTTCGCTGCTGAAATAAATAATCTGGTGACAGTCTTGTTAAGTTTGTAAGATTTAATCCTGACTTACATTTTTTATTTGAATTTTCAACTGATGCTGAGCATACGAAAATCCAGTCTGATATTTCTAAATTAACGGCATCAAAACTTATATGACTGTAAACAGATTCAAGATCAATTGGAATAATTAAATAAATTATTTTGTTACTCTGTCGTCCTTTAACTTGTCTATTATCGTTACTATTATAAGTAAAGTGGGGAGAAGTTACTTCGATCCATTTACCAGACTCAAAGTTCATTATTTTTTCATAATTACCAAAATATTTGCCCGCGAAACGACTGGACAAATGATAACTGAGTGCGCGGGATTTAACATCGGGGTCTGATGTTATCTTGGGAATACGATCGGTGGCATCTACGCAATCAAATAGACCGCGAACTAATACGATAATTAGTTGCTTGCACCATAAAATAGACAAATGGTCCTGAGATCTCCATACATTTGGTATCGCTGTAGACAAGACATTGAGATCAGCGAACGGATCGATGATTTGGGATGAAGTGACTTGAAGATCTCGCGGTCCTCCACCGATTGAGACCACACTGGTACCCATATCTTTGATGCGCTTTGTTCTGCTATTTATCCGGTGATAAAAATCGATAAATGTTTTGTCGAATGCGATATTTGGTGTGTGAGGACTCGCAAGAGTTATGAGAATACTGGCTAGACTAGAATTTATTTTATTGTCATGGAGTAAAACAGACTTGGCTATTATTCCGCCCATTGAGTGACCAATTAGTACGACTTGATCGACTTTATGATCATAGAGAGTAAATATTTTATTAATACAATGTCTTGTATACGATTTTTGGTCTTCTAAAATACCTGGAATAATAATTTCATCTTCATTACTTTACATATTTTTAAAATTTCAATTACGGTTTAAAATTTTTTTATATTTCCAAGTATAATTGTCATAGAAATTTAATGTCATTTACTTATTTCACATAAATATCAATTTTTTATGTTTAAAAAAAATTAGAGCATAATTTTAAATGAATTTTATGACATCTATAAGATGTCAAAACCAGTTTTGAGGCTGGCTTTTGACCTATCGATAAGCCATAAAAATTTTGACGTCAGAAATTTTTCACTGAAAAAATATCTGTTTAAAAGACGACACAAACGGCGGCAAAAAATTGATTACAGATAATTATAAAATGAGTGATCTAAGTGATGTCAATTGAGACGGGAAAAAGAAGACAATTTTTCTATGACTCCAAAGACCAACATCTCTAGGTCTTATTTATATAAAAAATTTTAATCCTGTAGTTAGTCGACAATTAAAAATTTTTGGGTTTTTTTTTTCAAAAAATTAATTACTGAAAAAAAAATTTGCACGTGTAGAAATTAAAAAAAACTATAGTTATAATTATATTAGTTATATTATAATAGTGTCAGAAAAATTTTGGCTTTGAAAAATAAAATTTGTCTTGTCCTTTTTAAGAAATTTCTATGACATCTTAAAGTTGTTCTGTGCTACTTTGGTAACTAAAATTAATTTGCTTTGGATTTAAAGTAAAATTCAAAATACTGTATTGTAATAAATAATTACCTCCATAGAGAGCTGATAGACCTTTAGAAAAAGATATTGTAAAATAGTCAAAATGAAATGGAGTTCTTCGTTTCAAGCTCATTCTTAAGCTTACGGAAGCTATCGATCTTACTGTTTAAAAAAAAATTTATTTATTATAAAATAATACATAGTTTTTTTTTAATATACTGTAAAAAATTTTCATAGTGAACGCGGATTTAAATAAAATTCAAATCCCTCCGCTGAAAAAAAAAAATATTATTTACTCTGTATACAGAGCGATTTAAAAAAAAAACTCCGAAACTCCAAGTGAATTTGAATTTAAATAAAATTCGTATTCACTCCCGATTTTTTACAGTATAAGTTTAATTATAATATTAATTATAAAAGAATACCTTGCTCATGTGAACCGGCATTGCCGGGAATAAATAGAACAGGAATACCTGAAAATTTCATTCGCCGTAATTTTTCAGTAGCATGGCCTTCGCCATAAGCATACAGAGAAAATTTATTAAATTCTCTTTCAATGTCATTATCCAGTTTTATTCTCTATTGTAAATGGGAATAAAAAAATAAAATTAGTCATTTTTTTATAAGTAAATAAATACTGTAATTTAAAAAATTAACCCTACCACATATTGAGGATATTCAAACATATAAGTCATGTCACATGTATTTTCTTCCAGGTCAGTGACATAATGTGCAACTCCCAAAATATATATTCCAAAAGAAATAAGACATGATGACAATAAACAAGTATAAATTATTAATTTCACCATTTTTTGTTTTATTTCTACTGTCGTATATATTAAATAAAAGTTGTGTTTTTTTATAAAAAAAAATTCAACTTAATAATTTATTAATAAGTATGATAAAATATTATTTAGATATATTTTTATTTAAAATATAACTATTCAATGTTTGGTTTAATTTCATTTTTACGACTCCATAATACGAATGAGTAAAACTACTATTTAAAAAAAAATTATTTATATTTCTAGGCAATCAGCTGATGACGTTAACAATTTAATTTATCTTTTGTTGGTCATAGAAATAACTTCCTACGCTTTATATATATATATATATATATATATATATATATATATATATATATATATATATATATAAATAAACCTTGATAGTTAAACTGACAGCAAGTTAGCAACAATCTGCTGCAGTAACTTGTCAGCAAGTTGACCACGAATTCGCATTTCCATAAATTGACAGCAACTGGTCGCCAAATTTCTGAAAAAGTTGGTAACAAAAATTGGCATCCATTAGTTGACAGAAAGTTGCCTTGAAAATTTTCTCAGAAAGTTGGTGACAGTTGGCAGTAGATTGTCGTCAACTTTCTGGGAAAAATGGCAACAACTTGTAGTCAACAGTTACAAAAACTGAACTTATCGTCAACTTGATCACAATAAATTGACACAAATTTTCTGACCAGAAAGTATTGCTTAGGATACCTAATAAAATATATTTTTGTAGTACAGGAAGGAAACCTTTGTTGTCTTCATATTGCGGCTGCAGATTGTTGCCAATTTTCTGAGAAATTTGTAGTCAACTTGTATATAATAGTTCGATAGTAAAATTTTACCTTAACTTGACGACACATTGACCGAAATTGTTTCTTAATAACTTAATTCCTGGGTAATTATCGCGGAAATTTATTTAGAGCATCGAGCTCTAACTAATTTTAAAAAAAAGTAGAAAGAAATAATTTTTTATTTATTATAGACAATATACATATTTATAAATATGTAATTCAACAATTATGGTCCTAATACCTTATTATTAAAGAATGATATATAATTTATATTTAATGGCTTGCGCTTCACTTGCAGTTGATTTATTTTTCTAAACTATCAATTCCTAATAGGCAGTAAATCTTTCTTATCATTATCATTAGTTATCACATAAATCCATATTGGATCCGTTGAATTCGGTCGCTCGCCGTTCATTAATCCAATTTCTATTTTAGAATTCAATAATTCAATCATTTTATTGGCAATAAAACGATTTAATCTATAGACGTCTTGATTATTAGCGTAATCTTCAAGCTTGATATGAAACAAATATTAATTATTAAAATACCAAAAAATAATTGAATTTTTTACAATATATATATATATATATATATATATATATATATATATATATATATATATATATACCCTGATAGCCTTTTTGATCGCGTTGATAGAAATCTACAACCGAAATAAAATATCAAATTGACTGCAAAAACTTGATGGTGCAAATAGTTGGCAGTAACTTACAGTCAATTTGGAAGTAAAATTTTGTTTATTCGTCGCGCGAAAAACGTTCCGATCTTCGGGTACATAATTCAAATTTTTTCCCTGAACTTTCTGTCAAATTTAAATTAATCCGCTCTTAGTTTTTTTCCGCAATTTGAAGTCAACTTGTATTCGTATTACGGCTGTAGATTTACGTCAACTTGTAGTTCATGTTGTATTTATATTGCAGTCAAAATTTTGAACCCCAGAATTTGATATTAACCAGACCGGAAATACTGAACAGCAGTTTTTTGAAGAGAAAGTTTAACTATCAGGGTATATATGATTATAAAATAATTTATTACCTTCATCCAAACGCACTCGGATATTTCTTGAGTACATTTTTTAATTTCTAATGTTTCTGGAGCTAATCTAGCAACAAAATATATATCACTGCATCCAAAAGCGTAACCATGTGCGTGTCTAAATCCAACGAGAGATTTAAATTTAGCGCGAATTCCAGTTTCTTCAAATACTTCTCGTTCAACTGCTTCAGGAATATTTTCACCTGACAATAGTTCATTTAAATTTAAATTATTACAAAATTAAATATGAAAAACCTTTTATATTTACCTGGTTCAACATAACCGCCTGGTAATTTCCATTTAGCAGATTTGTGAGCCGAATACTTTTCTTTTATAACCAATACTTCATTAGTATCATCGTTAATAACAAAACCACCTACACCTAAATTTGTGTGCGCATAAGGGGGAATATTTTTATCAGACGTCAAACATCTGTATAATGTAACATATTGTTCTTTTACATGATGAAATAAAAATCCTTCTTTAACTAAAAGGGGAATCCAATCAGCATCATTCCTTTCAACACGAAACCATACAGTTTTTTTGTTGTTTTTTGTCCATTCTGTAACTGAAGCTGAAAAAAAAAATTTGTTTTGACAATCAATGAACTTACAGTATAATAATTAACATAAATAAGTTTTTTTTTTTATTAATTATGACAAAAATTGTAATTATCACATGAGTGAGAATTTATGGAAAAAATTTAGAGCAAGTTTTTATCATAAAAATTCATATCAAAGTTTAATATTTTTCATTCTTTGATCAAATAAATTTTTTAAAAACTAATATTTTGAATGACAATAAAGTTAGCAGACATTTAACAATATTTGGATTTTTTTTAACAAAAAAATAAGCATTAAAAAAAATATTTTGAAAAATTGCACGTATAGTTTATGAAATTTTCTACATGTGTATTTTTTTAAAAATAATTTGTTTTTTATAATTTATCTGTTAAAAAAATTTATTTAAATTTCAAATGTCTGCTAACTTTACTGTGATATATTTTGAATCATTACTGATTAATTACTTGTAAAATTCAAGTAATTTCTTATCCTAATTAAGTATTTAAAGAATTTTTCCAATGTGTAATTTATCAAAAAAAAATTAATAGTTCGCGCCAATTTCTTTTTTGGTAATCTTTTAATACATAAATTTGAATTCAAATTTAAAAGTTTAATATTTTTCGTTCTATGGTCAAGTAAATTTTTTAAAAATTAATAATTAATTACGTGTTAATTGTAAAATTTGAATAATTTTTCATTCCAAATACGCATTATAAAAATTTTTTCAATGTATGATTTATCAAAAAAAATTCATAGTTCGCGCCAACTTTTTTTTAGTCATTTTTTGATAACACAAATTTGAATTCAAAATTAAATCATACATACAAGTGACATCTACCGTAATTTAACGGGTACTGCAAACACAGTATACCGTTTTTTACACACATATATTTACATAATACTTTACGTAACATATATACATATATATATTTGTAGATATAAATAAAATTGTGGATATATACCTCGCAAACGATTGACAACATGATCAGCTGTGCAGGGTTCTTTGGTTGAATCAACTAAAACCCCATTGTGATGATCCTCTTTACCAATAAAACAATTTGTCGATTCCATAACTTTTAATATATTTTCACTCGCGTACTCTGCTATTAGTAACCTAGAGCTCAAAGTCCATGGGAAACGAATGGTACGAGATAAAATAGCGGCCATCGAATAAGCCACTATAGTTACTATCACTGTATCAATACTGTACTCATTACATACAAATCTCTGTTAGTGTGAGTCAATTGACGCACATATATTTTTTATATTTAATCATTGTTTATTTATATTATTATCTATCTATACACTTTTTTTATTTTAAAACCAAGTCTACGTTGGGTAAAGTACTCGATTTCCACCCCACTCTCGCATTCTTGTGGATTTTATTTAAAAAATTATAATTATTTATATTCTTGTTAAACCGGTTTTTTAAATTTATCAATTATTAATTTTTTTTTTTTAGGAAAAACCAAGAAAGTTGAATACTACTGATGTATATTTTGATGGACATTTAAAAATTTATATTTTTCAATATGGTAATTAATGAAAAATCATAAACATAAAAATTTAATTTAATTATTTTGTGGTTTATAAGAAAAATTGTAAACGTTTTTGTTACAAATAATTTTTCAGATAAAAAATTATTAAAGTTGAAGACTGTCGTGTTTTAAAAATGTCATAAAATTTGATAAGATCTCATGATTTTTCATAGAACATTTCGGAGAATGAACGAGTTTTGAGAAAAATTAATTTTTTACAATAATTAATTATGTTGTTAGAATTTAAAATTAAAAATTCACTGAATAAATTATAATTATAAGGGAGTTTCAAACCGGGTGTATTTTTATCCAGGTTTTAATTAATATTGCTAGTATTTTTTATGTTTATAAAAAAAAAACAAGTTCTTTACAGTAGATCATTCCCTAAATAATTAGTCTGTAAAATTTCAAACGATTTTTTGCAGTATCATAGCTACAGTTTTGCCACAAAAATTTGGCGCGAAATACGAGGAAATTTTTTAAAATTTACTAATTTTTTATGATCCTGAAATTAACAGACAATTAACAATTTTCTCATTTCTTGTTTTTCAACAAGTCAATTACAAAAAAAAAAAAAACTAAAAATATGCACATGTAGAAAATTAAAAAAACTATAGGTGCAATTTTTTAAAATATTTCTTTTTATAATTCTTCTTTTTTAAAAAAATAACAAAATTATTCGTTGGCTTACTTCAGTATCATAATTTTTTTATTAATTTGTTTTCCTTCAAGTCCTTATATATTTTTACACATCTTTTATAACTAAATTCTTTACTGAAACTTCAAAATTTCCTTAGCTCTCCCGCTCCTGGTCTTATTACCCCAATCCAGTAATTTTACTAAAAATATTAAAATTTTCATATAGAAAAAAAAAATAAATGTGATCTATAATTTTTGTTTTTCTTATAAATTTATTACATTAATAAGGAATAATAAAATAATTCCACATATTTATATATACGTATATATAATTTCATGTTATATAAGGCCATAAACAATCGACCAAACTTCTGGTACCTAAACTGTAATTTCTGTATAAAAAATTTGTATAATCAATAGTAGTTAAGTTCATTACAATTCAAATCTTCATAGTAAATTTTTGAATATTAAATTTAAAAATATTATTAATCCTAAGCACCGTGAAGTTGTGCAACAAAATTTACCGAACCAGAGATAGTTTATTATAATATAAAGTTGGTTAAAATTGAATTGATAATAATCAATGAATTAAACAAATTATTGTTACTAATGAGAAATGTCTGCTGCAAAAGCATCGAATAGTACGAAAAAAAAATCTACAACATTTGAAAATGGGGAAAAAAAGACCCAGAGTCAGTCGAAAAAACGATCATCAATAAAAAGTGAAAATTTCGATGTCGAAAGTAATGGACCCCGACATTGTTTGATTGATGAAACTGCTGAAGAAGACAGTTCTGATGATGAACCTGAGTCGGAGAGCGATGAAGAAACACCTTTTGTAAAAGATAAAACTCCCGAACACGCTTCTGAATTTTGGCAGTTGCAAAAACTCATAAAATATATAAAAGCTGGTAATCAAACCGCTACAACTGTCGCTCTATGTCTTCTTAAAAATTTTAAACTTGACAGTCGGGTGCGTAATAAATAATAAATATTATTTATTTATTTAATAATTCTATTAGCCCTGAGATTTATGTCCTCTAAGGGCCGCAAATACAACAGTATAAAAATAGTTCCGTAATTTTATTATTGACTCTACTCTATAAAAATTAAAATTTAAAAGATTTTTGTTAATAATAATAATAATGATATTAATAATAATTATTTAATTAAGTCAATTCAACGAGCAATACGTGAAATGGGTGGATTAGAAGTTCTTGTGAATCTTCTAGAAACCAAAGACGTTAAATGCCAACTAGGATCTCTTGCTGTTTTATCAAAAATGGGATATTGTTCTGAGACACGTCGATATCTTATTGATCTAGGAATAGTATCACCGCTTATTGAATTGCTTAAACATCCAGCAAGAGATGTCAGAATATTAACTGCCGAAACAATGGCCAGTATTGCAATGATGCGAAAAGCCAGAAAGCAAATTCGCATTCGTTCCGGTATTGCTTTGATAGTAAGAATAATTTACTATTTTACTATGCATTT
Source organism: Microplitis deprimator (assembly GCA_964016945.1). Lineage (NCBI taxonomy): Eukaryota > Metazoa > Arthropoda > Insecta > Hymenoptera > Braconidae > Microplitis > Microplitis deprimator. The sequence continues at coordinate 3,582,723 of OZ024709.1, read as the reverse complement.
AATTATTATTTTATATTTAAATTTTTAACGCTGCTAGTTAGATGCAATGGACGTTCCCGATAATGTTCTAAGACGAAATTCCGAACTGTTGAATGAAAATGAAAGACAACATGTCGCAGTAGCTATTGCTTGTGCTAAAGTTCTTAATTCTTTGAGCAGTAGTCCGAAGATTAAAGAAGAACTTCGAAAGCATGGGGTTGTATTTTTTATGAGTCGTTTTCTTCAGTCAACTCACATTGAACTTATTATTCCCATTATGGGAGCAATCCAACAATGCGCTGATTTAGTTAGTAAAAATTTACAGAAAAAATGAATTTCTTGGCGCAAAAATTTTTATCCACCCCTAGAAAATTTTTTGCATTACAAATTGAAAGTAAAAATTTTCTGAGTACAAGAAAAAATTTTTTGAGACGAAAAAAAATTTCTTGCATAAAGAAATTTTTTCTAGTCTTCACTGTAAAAAATCGGGAGTTAATTCGGAGTAGTTACGGATTTTATTTAAATTCAAATTCAAATCCGCTCTGTATTCACTCCGCAGTTACTCCGGATTTAATCCACAAATTTTTTATAGTGTAAGAAAATTTTTTTCTTCAATTCATAATGCGAAATATTTCTTACACCAAGAAATCTTTTTTTTCTGTGTATATATATAATTTTATTTGAATTTATAATTATATATTTATTTAAATTTATTATTTTTTATGTAACAAATAGAAAGTATTTAGATTGGCCTTTGAACAAATAGGAATTATATCTGAAATAGTACGTCATCTTTGCGACAGTGAAGCTGCTAGCAGTAAATACACCCAATCATTGATAAATCATCACAAAAGTAGTCATGCAGCTGAATCATCACCAGAACTGGATGCGTTGAGTGAAAAAGCGAATGAAGAAGCCAGACGTGTAGAGAAAGAGCGTTTGAAACTTGAAGAAAATTGTGCTCTTGCTATATTCAAATGTGCTGCTAATAAATTAACACGTGACATGGTACGACAATCTGGTGGATTGGATCCTCTTTGTCGATTAATTCAAAGCGAGAGCATACGCTCCAATAAAAATCTTCTTGCTGCAGTAACTGGGGCGATTTGGAAGTGTGCGATAAGCCCAGAAAATGTGTACAGATTTAATCAAAATAATTTGGTTGCTTCTCTTGTACCACTTCTTGAAGAAAATGAAGACGAGCAAGTTCTTGCTAATGCCGTTGGTGCTTTAGCCGAATGTTGTGTTGATCCAGCAAATAGACATGTGCTAAGAATTAACAACGGCCTTCCAAAATTGGTACTCAATTAATTTAATTATTTAAAATTACATTTAAGGGCATTCTCATGCAGTGCTAACTGATTTGACCGAATTCAAATTTTATTAATTAATTAAAACAAAATTGGAGCATTAATTTAAAAAAAGAACAATTTCGCCGGAATGTTGATTTTGAAAAAAAAATTAAATTGTTATCAAATGGGAGCTAAACGAAATTCGATAAATAAATTGAAGCCTAAAAAATTTTTAAATTATAATTTTAACATGAAGATTTTACTGAAATTTATTTTCCAAATTTCGTTTAACTCCTAATTGATAACAACTGTAAGTAATTTTTTTTTAAATCTATATCTCAGCGAAATTCTCCTTTTTGGCAGTTGAGTCATTGAAAATTTTTAAAAAGGAGAGGGAGCATTTTCTGACAATGCCCTAAATATTAATTGGCAATAAAATTTATTACTTACAGATTAGATTACTAAGCGGAACATATGAACCTCTTTTAGAAAATTTACCATTAGTTATAAAAGAATGTGCTGAAGATGAACAATGCATGGATGTAATAAACGATCCATCTCATTCGCTTGATGGTGTTCGTCTTGTATGGTCGTTACTTAAACATCCAAGTAATGTTATAAAACGCAATGCTTGTAGAGCACTTGTTCCTTGTATCAAATATGCTAAAGATTCTCCCGAAATGGTTCGCGCTTTTGTGGGTGGTCTTGAACTCACTGTGTCCATATTAGATAGTGATGATAACCAAGTACTCGCTGCTGTTTGTGCGACAATCGCTGAAATTGCTGTAAATCCAGAAAATCTGGGCATACTTACTGATCATGGTGTTGTTCAAAAATTAGCTAAGCTCGTGCACACGGTAACTAAAACTTTCTTCTCCCAACGCAAAATAATTATTGACCAAAATATTGAGTTGGATTTCTTAAAAATTTTTAAAATACGTATACTAAATTTTTTTTCAAAAACCTTAATTAGTTTTCGATAATTGCAAGCTTATTAAAGTCTTGCTATGAAATTTATCATATTTGAAAATTAATTATCCATGAAAAAAAAATAATTTCAAATTAAAATTCAGGTTTTTCAAATGACTCAGTTTCAAAATAAATGTTATTTAAAATTAATTGAATTATCGACAATAATTCAAATTTTAAAAAATCAAATCCTTTGTGATTTTAATTGTTATGATGCTTATGACTTAGAAATTTTAAATTTCAAAAAACATTTCTAACAGTGTACTAATGATATACTTTTTAGGAAGATGAAGACTTACGAGCAAATCTTACCCTAGCAATAGCATTTTGCTGCGAATGGGGCCGCAATAATTATGAGTTCGGAAGATTAAATGCAGTAGCACCTCTTGTTAATTATGCAAACAGCAAAAATAAAGATGTACTTAAAGGAGTTTGTATAGCATTTTATCATCTAAGTAAAGAACCATTGAATTGTGTTACTATGCATACCTGCGGAGTTATCAAGGTATTTTTTAAAATTAACTCAAATGACTTTAATTGTCTATAATTATTGTTTTTGTTAAAAACCAGCATGTACTTCGTCTTGTTGGATCCGATGATCCAGAAGTTCAAATAGCAGCGGCGACAACTATTCGGAACATCCGGAAACTCGCACTCAATACTGAAAAATTAAATTTCGGTGGAATGTAGGTTTTAAAAATTAATTGCATATCATTTTATAATAGCAATTATAATTTTTTATTAAAGAAATTACGGCTTTCCTGATCTAATCAATTGACGGATTTTATAGATTCTATTCTTTCAACAAATCAATTTCAAGAAAATAAAATCTAAAAATATGGACATGTAGAAAACTAAAAAATCTATAAGTGCAATTTTTTAAAATGTTATATTTTATAACTTATCGTTTTATAAAAAATCAAAAAATTATGAGACGTCGGCTAACTTCAGTATCATTTATTTTATATGCGCACTGCAATACAATACATTAATAAAATAGAGTAGAAGTACCGTTTGTGGCCACTGTTCCATTTTTGGACATTTAATACTTTATTTTAATTAATGAAAAAGTATAAAATGAAATTTCCATTTTATTAGTGAGATAACAATATCTTTGAACACATTTTAAAAATAAATTTTGTCGTTGCATCTTTTACATATTATTTTATTTAAGTTTTTCAAATGTCTAAAACTGGCCTTAAAGTGCCCAAAAACGGTACCTCTACTCAATAATCTAATTATCAAAAATGATATTATTATAGAAACGGTTTCGCGCCAAATATACTTGCTGGGATCATTAATTTATGGTATTGCAGTGCGCATTTAAAATATAATGTTATATTAGCATATATTATTAATCCACTTGTAATCACTCATGTGAAAGAATATAATCTAGAAAATTTTGTCAATTGATTAGATCAGGAAAGTCGTAGTTCCTCTAGTGAAAAATAAAAAAAAACCTGATCGTTAATTAAATTCATGAGAGTAAGTGCAGACATAAGACAATTTTTAAATTACATATAAAAAATTAAACAATTAAATTGATAAAATGAAAAAAATGCATGTACTGATTTTAGAATTTTCTGAAAGTTTATTTTTCAATTAATTTATTTAAAAAAATTTTATTTTATTATTTAAAAATTGTCAGATGCCCGCCAACTTTACTGTCATTTAAATTCATCATTAATAAATTAACAATAATAATTATTTTATAATATTTTTACAGCAATACCCTAGAGGAAATGGATTACTGCACCTAAATAATATCAATAATAAAATTATACTTTCAAATAATGTAAAAAAAAATATGAGGGCGAATGTAGCAGACATCAGACAAATTTAAAATTATAAATAAATAAAAAAAAAAATTACTTAATAAATAGGATCAGAATTACGTCCCTATAACAAAATTATAGGTTTGCGAACATGATTTTTCTCGCAGAATTGTGTCGTCATCTCCATTCAGAACCTCCACATACTTTAATATATTTAAATTCATCATATGTTGAGTACTTGCGAGAAATGTAATTCAATTTAAAATAAAATATATCTCCTACAAATAACTCGAAGTTCACATGAATATTTTACTAAAATAAAATAACAAACTGAAGTATAATTATTTATAATTAAAATTTACCTTAAAAATATACAGAATTTAAATAATTTAATTTAAAAAAATAAACTTACAAAATGTTACTCGTGTAACCACCTGTGTACTTTGAATAAACGTCACACATCAGAGCTTCTGTTTCTAATCGAGTGGCAACGCTAGTGTCATATTTTTGTAATTTGAACGAACCGAGCGTTCAAGGCAAAGCAATAAAAAAAAAGTTGTACAATTAGTGTACATAATTAAATTACATATATATTAAATTTAGCAAATCATATTTTTTAAAATAATTTAAATACAAAATCCAACGATGGCACGGGTCGTAGCTGTAAAAGAAAGTATTGAAAAAGCTTTGAAAGACGAAACAAAGCCATGGACTAAATTATTTGCTATGGCAGAAGCAAAAACTGGCATCGATCGGCTTTATATCTTTCTAGGTCAGTAAGGTTATATTTTTTTTAAATTTCATTTATTTAAATTATATAAAACAATCGCCATTACTCATAATCATATAAATGTTAGAAAAAAAAAATTATTTAAATTTTTAATTATAATTAGATAGTAAATATTAATTATATGATTGTAATTTATTAACAGGTTTCGTGGGCTTCCTGGCTCTGTATCTTGTTATTGGAGTCGGACAGCAGCTAGTTTGTAATATAATTGGGTTTGTTTATCCTGCCTATTGTTCTATGAAAGCTCTTGAATCACGGAGTAAAGAAGATGACACCAAGTGGTTGACTTACTGGGTTGTTTTTGCTGTCTTTACTATCATTGAATTTTTTTCTGAGTACATTGTCTGCTGGTTCCCGGTTTATTGGCTTTTCAAGGTCTCTATCAGGATTAAATTAACATTTATACGAATACCCTGATAGCCATTTTGATCACAGGTTGACAGAAATCTACAACTGAAATAAAATGTCAAGTTGACTGCAAAAACTTGATGGTTACTTCTAGTAAATTTGGAAGTTAAATTTCGCTCATTAAAATTTTTTATCGCAACTTTCTGTCAGATTAAAATTTACTTTTGCTCTTAATGATACTGAAGTTAGCCGACGTCTAATAATTTTTGAATTTTTTTAAAAGCTATGTTATTAAAAAAAAAAATATTTAAAAAATTGCACTTATAGCTTTTTAAATTTATTACACGCGCATATTTTTAGTTTTTTTTTTTTTTTGTAATTGATTTATTGAAAAAAAATCCGACAATTAATTAGCAATTAATTGTATACTAACTTCAAGATCATTTGCTCTTAAAGTTTTTTTTCTGCGACTTAGAGATAATTTTCTGAATTACGCACTCCTATTATGGCTGTAAATTTACGTCAACTTATAGTTCATCTTCTCATATTAGTCAAAATTTTAAACAATGAAACTTGACCAAAAACAATGAACAGCAAGTTTTTGAAATGAAAGTGTGGCTACCAGGGTATATATTTTTTTAAAAATTTGAATTTAAAAATTAAACTTATTATTTTCAGTGCATTTTCTACATTTGGTTGATGGTTCCACTGGAATACAATGGATCCATCGTTCTTTATCATCGTTTTATCAGACCAAAATTCATTAAGTATCAACCGGAAGTTGATAGTCTCGTATCAAAAGCTCGTGATGCTGGTAAATAATAATATTTTTAAAATAAATTATAATATTTTATAATAAATAAATAAATAATTGAATAATTAAAATTAATTACAGCTGCTAAAGTAACATCAGATGTAATACGAGATTCATTCAAATCGGAATGAGATACGAGTAATTATTAGCTAGTTTTTTTGTCTTCATTACATCGGGTTAGATAAATTTTTTGTGTTGTTAAGAATATTAAGTATTGATTATTTATTTATAATACGGACTTTGATAGTCTGTCATTAAATTCCATTTTCCAGTGCACAAATTTTTTTTCTTGTTTGCGGGTATAAATTCTTAAGTAATGTAATAAATAAAAATATAATAAAACATATAAGTACTTTTATTATACATTAAATAAATAGTTTATTAATATCAGAAATAATTAATACACAACCGTATGTAATTAATGGAGATAATACATCGTCGGTGATAGTGCAATATCGCGTAACTTCAGTTGTCAAAACCGCGTAACTAGAAACGTAATTTAACAGGAATAAAAAAAACTAAATATTAGAAAATCTCCAATCAAATATTATGTAATTGTCCATGTAAGTGTAGTACAGTCGAAATTCATTAACTCGGACAGTTAGTCTACGGAGGGGCGGAAAGTTCTTGAAATTTCCCAGTTAATGGATGCCCCTTCTTTTTTAAAAAGTCAACTATACGCATGCGCTCTTATATCACATGAATGATGCATAGATAAATATATACAGAGACGTACAAATGTAGAACATCGGCGGGAGATAGCGTAGCTCGTAGTAGGGGTCAAGATTCAGGGGAAGTTCCGAGATAATGGAATTCGAGTTAATGGAAATCGACTGTAATTTAAATATTCAAAAAAGGGCTCTTGTATTTAGATGAAGATGATTATTTAAATTGAGTTAATGATTTTTTAAGCCAATCTCAGACAGTACCCCCCCCCCCACTTTTTAAAAATTTTCAATGACTTTCAATTATCAAAATTTTATCAATCGATTAAAAAAAAATACAGTTGATATCAATTGGGAGTTAAGCGAAATTTGTTTAAAAAAATTCAGTAAAATCCTCATGTAAATTTTAAAATTAGAATTTTTTAATTTTGTGGGCTAAAATTTATCCAACAAATTTTGATTAACTCCTAATTGATAACAACTGTGAGTAATTTTTTTTAAATTCTATATTTCGGCGAAATTTTCCCTTTTTAAATTAAAGTTTTAATTGTTTTTTAATTAATTAATAAAATTTCAATACGGTTATGACAGCTGTCATTGCATATTTTTAAAATAAGGAGGGTGTTGTCTAAGAATACCCTTAAAATTATCACATCTATTGAAAGAGATAATTCATTGATATTGTAACTTATCAAGTTGTTCATGTCATCGCTCATTTTTTAAAATTAACTAAGAAATTAATAACTTTACTTCAATATTATTTTTTTTTACCAAAAACATCTTTAAAAGCAGTACAATCTCACTGAACAAAAAATGTACATCAAAATATTAATCAAAGTTGAAAAATAATTTTTTATTTTCAATAATAATGAATATTATGCAAAAAAAAATCTACATACTGTAAACATCAAATCTCATTTTGCTATTTTTGAAGTTACGCGGTATTGCACCATCCGATATTTTATTTACTAAGCGGGATTCGAAGGTAAACCCATTGACCAGGAATCAAGTAACGAATAGTCATGTAGTCCTGCCCCTAAACTAACAATCAATCCAGTAAGATCACTGCGATGACCGTTACCACGCATCGTATGCACTATTTTGGCAATATTTGCCCATTCTTCTTGCAAGGCCATGAATTGCGCTTTCAAAACAACATCATCGAGTTTATCATTATCTAAGTACTTTTCTAATTTAAGAACAAGTGTCGGCAATTTGTTTGGTAAAATTCCCGACCATTTTACGACATATGACTTAGTATCAGATGCCAATCGATGGTCATTAGAAACAATATCTAGTCTACAGACATTCGAACAACAAACTGGTACAGCTGCTGATGAGTCGATTCCTAAAAAATTACAATCATTTATATCAGTATATTCATTATTGTATATTTTTATTCTTCGACAAGCACGTGGTACCAGTGAACTTAATGCATAAAGAGCTTCAAGTGTTTTGTCAGCAGGACCTCTGACAAGAATTTGAATCCCGGTTAAACTAGAGTACAGCAATTGTCTAAATTGTTCTTTACTAATGTACGATTTAATATTACGAAGAATAGAAGTCGCTAATTTTTTTTTCGATATTTCTGTAAACTCGGGACTTTCTTTGAAATCTTGGTAGCTAATTAAGAAGGCAGATGTTGAACCTTCGGTGGTACGTCCAATTTTACTCTGTAGATCACGTGCTAAATAATTATAAGTAAGTGGAGATTCGAGTAAATCATTTGAAATGGGACAGATTTCAACTAAATGTCTTGCACCAGCACTCAGTATCCAAACAAACCACATATGGATGCGGACAAATACGTGCTTTTCATTGGTTATTTCACAAAGACTTCGCGGTATTACTTTGGATGTATTACGATTTTCACTGGATCCATCACTGGCTGATGACAGACGAGCAGCTCGCTGTGGATTTTCAGCCTCATCCATATTGTACTTACGCTCTGCAAAATCCTGAAGCTCGCGTATTACTTGCTTGAGATTATCAACAAAAAAAGGCCACATGTTGAGCAAAAATTGTTTGTCTTTCATGAATACAATCAAACTACAAGACCGTCTTATTCCACGTGCCTTAAAAATTAAAATGATAAGTAATTATTGAAAAAAAATTAATTAATTAATTAATTAATAAAAAATTACCTGGGTGTCCTTTAATGTAAACGCATGACTCAAAACATGTCCTCGACTTTCGTCACCAAAGTAACAGATGCCGTCTTTTCCAAAATGTAACTCACAGCTCAAACTCCTAAGGCCAAGACAAAACTCCATAGATACAATTCCATGAATTGTCTTAGACATTAATTATTTATTTCGCAAATAAATTAAAAAATAAGTAATTAAATATTTAATTATGATGCTGAAAGTAGCAGTCGTTAAAAAATTTATTTATTTTTAATAAACGAAGTAAATACTGACAGGCAAAAATTTAAAAAACGCATGTGAAAAATTTTATGATGATAATTGAGTTGGTAATTAAAAAATAATTGTAATGATTTAAAAATAAAAAAATGCACATTCATAGAATTCAAATATGGGTATGTGCATTTTTTTTTTTTTATTTTTTTAATTGTTTAGTTCGTTTATTTATAAATTATAATTTATCTCATATCTGCTGCATTCACTAATTAAAAATACTAATTATCAGATGTCGATTACTTTCAGCATCGTAATTAATTACCAATTGTAAAATAATTACTCACCTTATACACGCATGTCCCAGCAAATTTTTGATATCTTCAGCAAGCGGTTGACGTGCTGACAAAAATGATGTTCTACTTTCATGCTCGTTACTTAAATATTTAACATTTCCAATACTGCGACATCCGTCACATTCACCACGAGAGTCATCAGCCATTGAAAAATTGTAACTTTGCTCCATCACTTCTTTGGGTCCATAAAATTTCAGTTTTTTGTTTGAATCTTTTTCCTCAAAAGTACGAAATGTTTGAGTTGTAAATATAACTCTCGGGCCGTGAATTTCGCAAAAAGTACACATCGCTATGATTGCATTCATTTTTATAATATATACATATATAATTAAATATTTATATATATATCAAACTTTTAGCAGGATACGTTTTTCCTTATCACATCATTTTTATTTATCACAATTTTGTTATATATATTTATTAATAATTATAATTATTATGTACAGACTTTGTTTCTTTTTGTTGATCATTTACCAAAAATATACTTGACCAAAAATTCATATCATAACAGATCAGCAACTGAAAATAAAATTCAAGTTCATTGGCACAGTGTTTAAAAATGAGTGTGAATGTAAAAGATATGAGACAAATTTAAAATTATAAATAAACGAATTAAACAATTGAAAAAACAAAAATTTTAAAAATGCGCATACTGATTTTTAAATTCTATAAATACGCATTTATTTATTTTTATTCGATTTACATTTTGTTCATTTATTTCAAAATTATAGCAATTGACAAACGTCTGCTACATTCACAATAATTTAAAATATTGAAATTTAAAAAAATCCGCGAACTGATTTTTCAATTATTTAAATACGAATTTTTAAATTTTTACTCTACATACATTTTATTTATTTATTAACTCAAAAATTTTTTAAATTGACAGTTGTCTGCTACATTTACTCGAGTGTGAATGCAACAGATATGAGAATTTATAAAATTTAAATAAATAAATTAATTGAATTTAAAAAACGCGCGTTTTGATTTTTCAATTTTCAAAATAAGCATTTAAAAATTTTTATTTTACTTACATTTTATTTATTTATTCAAAAATTTTAAAAATTGACAGTTGTCTGCTACATTCACACCTGAATAAATGTAGCAGACATGAAACAATTCATAAAATTTAAATAAAATAATGAAATTCAAAAAAATACGGGTACTGATTATTCAATTATTTAAATACGAATTTTTAAATTTTTATTCTACTTACATTTTATTCATTTTTTACCCAAAAATAAAAAAAATTGACAGTTGTCTGCTACATTCACACTCGTCATTTCAGAATGTCATTTTCAAAACTACATATATTAAAAATTTTATTACCTTTCTCCAAGCTCACAACCCAAAATATCATTCCAAAATAATTTATTCACTTATTTACAAATATATAAAATTTTTTCAAACCATAACCTAAGAAATTTTATTAAATATCTACTTTTTTTTTCAATCCTTTCCCTCTTCACAGCCGTTAGTCTGGTGTATGATTGCGTAATAAAGACTCAGCTGATAGTTAAGTTCTATAGGTCAGTGCTGATTGTCACTGACCAAAACTAGCCAATGCCGTTAATTAATTACTGCAATAACATTATCAGCGGGAGTAATTTAAAGTTAAATATATATATTACAAAAATAAAAAAAAACCAAAATAAAATATATGTATTGAGTGGTATACAAAGATATATTTATACTCATATCAGTAACAATTGATTTCTTTCAGCCGATTTCGGCTAAACAATATAATAATAAACTATTGCACTACAATAATGTGGACTACAAATCGCGATGGAAATAAATCTCTGTAAACAAATGATTTATTATTATTATTATTATCAACTATTTTTTTTTTATCTTTTATCATTCATTCATTAATGATTACAGAGCCTCTTTAAATGAACATATAACAATCTTAAAAAATATCAGTCTACAAAGATACACTAAATAAATTGTTAAATATTCTATTGGTGTGCGAGAGTAGATTATTATTATTTTTTAATAGAAAAGTTCATTTATATTTATATCATTCTCTCTCTCTCACACTATTTCTTTCACTCCTGCAAAACAATTTTCTTCATTTTTTTTTTAACGCATATGTACAGTAATTTAATTTCATAAAATCATCAACAACCTTTGTCTCTCCCTTCAATAAATCGTTGCATTAACAAATAACATCATTAATAATAACCATACTAATAACAGCAGTGATATATATATATATGTCGGCTGATATATATCATCTAAAAAACACTTTGGGCTTAATTATCATTCGGGATATTGTACATAATCGAGCAATGTTCATTTCGCCGCGATATTTTCCCAAGCACAGGGACATTTTTTTATTATTTTTATACTAGCATTACTTTTTTTTAATTTAATTATACGTTAGTTAAAAGTTAATATGCACATTTAAAAAAACTTTAGCTCTTTCTCTTTATAAATATGTTTTTCTAAAGAGATTTTGTGATGTTATTGAACAATCTTTTTCCCCACCATGACTCCAGGTCGAATGGTTTGAAATCTGAAATGAAATTTAATATATTCACTGCTATTTATCATTACATAACTATTTTGTGCTTATTAATAACATTATCTTTACCTTGAAGAACGTCATTTGGTTCACCATCGTTGTAATACAAAGACGTGATTAAATCTTTAAAAAACAAAGCCAATTAATTATTTTTTTTTTAATTGATTAGTAATTTTTTTAGAAAAAATAAATTATAAAAAAAAATAAAAATATGCACATGTAGAAAATTTTAAAAACTGTATGTGCAATTTTTTTAAATAACTTTTTTTTTTAGAATTTATCGTTTTTAAAAAAATCCAAAAATTTTTAGAGGGCTAATTTCAGTAGCGAGTGTGGATGTGGCAGTCAGACAAATTTAAAATTATAAATAAATAGAGTAAACAATTTAAAAAATAATATTTGTAAAAAATGCACTTGTTAATTTTTAAATTTTTTAAGTGCGTAATTTTTTAAAATTTAATTTTATTAATTATTTACTCAATTTATTTATCGTTTTAAATTTGTCTGATGTCTGCAACATTCACTCGTAAAAAAAAATTCATTCATTTTTATGAGCGTAAATTTGTCAATTTTAAAAATTTTTGAATAAATAAATAAAATGTAATGAAAATTAAAAAACGTGTACTTAAATAATTGAAAAACATACGCACTTTTTTTTTAATTTACGAATTTTCTCATCTGTTACATTCACTCATTTAATTTATAAATTTTAAATAAAATCTAAGAAAAATTTTACCTCCTCTTTCAGAATCATGTGAGTCTTCAGAGACTCCGTTTCCTGTACATCTGCCTACCTGACTCCATGCTAAATAAATAATTATTTAATTCAAAATAAATAATTTCATATATTCTATTTATTATTTATATATTTTATCACATATACTTACATTCATATACAAATTTAATGAGCTCCTCGTGTTGAGGAGTAATGACCTCCTGCATCCTATGTCTTTGTGAAGAAATTTTAGATTTTCCATTGACATTAAAAACGGGCTTTGGTGCATGACTTAAAAAAAATATAAAATAATAATAACAATATATTAATTTATAAATAAATAAATATTTATAATATTATAAAATTATACCGGTCGGTTTCATCATCGCATTCTTTTTCACTAGGATCCGATTTTCTCGTCAAATCTCTCAATGTATCTAATCTGTCAAGGTTCTGACTTATTCCTAAAATAATAACAATCATTTATAAATATATATAACAGTAAAATTACGTATTTAAATATATATAATAATATTAAACTTTGAACTTGAATATCTTAACACGAGGACAGTATTAATTTTACCTCGGCGAGTTTTCGCAACAATTTTACTTGGTCCTTTCGACACAGTGTACATTTTATTTAACAGATTATTTAATAATACTTAACACTTGCTGTTAATTTATTATTATTCTAAAATAATATGATTGTAAATCATCAAAATGATAATGTTCTTTCTCTTTAGTCTGGAAGTTTGATCTTTGAACGTGTAGCCGTACAGGTCGTGGCAGTAAACCCCATGTGCAATACGGAGCAATGTGTTACGTACAATCTCTCTCTCTCTTTTCTCACACACCGACACTCCACTAAATTCTACTCGAGTCTCATGACTTTGGGTGTCTAAACTGTATATACTAATATATATAACATACCGCCGTAAAAAACACACGCGCGCTATCAAACTAAATTATCCAATCAACAATTATGAGCAACTGAATCTCGTTATTTCATTGGTCTAGTGTTTGATCGCTTCGATTCCTGTAAGTGTGTAGTTTTTTGTGATGTATATGTATAAATTTATATGTATATATGTATCAGAAAATATTATTTACTGGCGCTAATGTCGTATTGGATTTTTGGCGCGAAATTTAAAATTAGAAGAATTCAGACATCTTGTGGTTTTTAAAATATTTAGAAGAATTTAAAAAAAAATACGGTTGTTATCAATTAGGAGTTGAACGAAATTTTGAAAATAAATTTCAGTGAAATCTTAATGTCAAAATTATGATTTTGAATGTCAATTTTTTGAGCTTAAGGGGGAAAGGGTCTGAGATACGAAAAAAAGAGGATATTTTTGTGATTTTTTTTTTCAGAGTAGCTTCTTTATTAAAATTCTTAAAATTCGTGACATTATTAAGTAACGTTCCAAGAATGTTCTGCTAAATTTTCATAAAAAAATATTGAAAAATAAGCCAGTGGTAGTGGGGAGAGACGAGTCACCTCAGAAAAAGTCCCCATGCCGTAGGCAGGATAACTCATGACTGCCTCATCTGAAATCAAAAAAACCAAAAAGATTTCTTTAGTACATAAGTTTATCTTGGATTTGAACGAAGGAATAAACAAAATATTCATTTTTGAATTTTTGGTAAAGATGCAATCAAAAAACTCTGATTTTTGTCAAAAATTCTTCCTTTTGTTTAATTAAAAAATAAGTAGTCATTGAAAAAAAAAAAATCCTTCGTTCAAATCCAAGATAAACTTATGCACTAAAAAAATCTTTTTGGTTTTTTGATTTCAGATGAGGCAGTCATGAGTTATCCTGCCTACGGCATGGAGACTTTTTTTTTAAGTGACTTGTCTCTCCCCACTATCACTGGCTTATTTTTCAACATTTTTTTATGAAAATTTATCAGAATAGTCTTGAAATGATGCTTAATAATGTCACAAATTTTTAGAATTTTAATAACGAAGGTACTATGAAAAAAAAATCACAAAAATATCCTCTTTTTTTTTGTATCTTAGACCAGCTTCCCCATTTAAACGAAATTTGGAAAATAAATTTCAGTAAAATCCTAATATCAAATTGTTTAAGCTTGACTTTATTTATGAGTGTGAATGTAGCAGACAATTGCAAATTGTTTTAATTTTTAGTAGAAATGAACAAAATGTAAGTAGAGTCAAAATTTAAAAATACATATTTAGATAAATGCAACATCCTTACGCAAATTTTTTTGAATTTTTTCATGCCCACTACATTCAGTTATTTTTTTTTTAATCTATATTCTTCTTTTTAATCAATGCTGTAATTTTTTTAAATTAATTAATAAAATTTGAATCCGGTCGACAGTTGAGTCATTGAATATTTTTAAAAAACGAGGGGGGTCTGAGAATGCCCTCGAAAGGATCAAATAACAAACAAATATATTTTATATTGTATAGATTTATGAATATATTTTTTTCCATCAATAATTACGCAATATTTAAACATAGATAACACTATACCATATGACAATATTTATTATGTATATATATATATATATATACATATACATATATTATTTAATAGATCAAATATACTATAATTAATAAATGTTTTAGTTGGGCCATAGAAAGTACAAGTGATATTTCTTTATATACAGTAAAGCACATAAACAATAATAGTCTACTCTTATATAGGAATACAATAATTTTCCAGCTAAAAATTTATCATTATTTTATTCCAATGCGATTAAATGATTATTTATATCTATTAGTATGACGACATACAGTACGAGCGTCTAATGAAATAATTTTTTTATACTCAATTACATTTACAGCTCAGTAATTTAATTTCATTATTTTTTATGTATAATTAATCGAATAATTAATAAGTACTTGTAAGCAAAAGCAGCGATCTCCGATTGTTATCTTGTAATTATTATTTATTTAAAGATTATGTTGATGTAAATTAATATGTTTATTAGATATCACGAGTAATAATTTAAATAATAATAGTAGTAGTTATCAATTCAAAGTGCAAATAGTGATTTATCTTGATCTTTATTTATTTGCCGCGGAATATTTGAAGTTCCTGAAGTTGCGGTACTTGGTGCGGCGGTAACTGTTGGTAAATTAGGCAAAGCTTCTGCAGCAGCAGCACGTTCTGCTAAAAATCTTTCAAATTCCGATGATGTTAATGACTCTTGATCACCCTGTTCTTTGGGAGCCTATGGATAGAATTAGGATATAATTAGATTACTAGAAAAAAATCAAGTTTACGGTCTTGTAAAAAATAGAGTTTGTGGATAAAATAAAATGAAGTGAAATAAAACGATAGAACGGTTGCAACAAAAGCAGTTTAAAAAAAAAAAAACATCCACGTACCGTACTCTCATCAAGCCACGCTGCCATTTCGTTGAAATCAGATTCTCGATTTGACTAAGCGTTCATAAAAATAATAACAAAAACAATCAACATAAAAATGATAATTTAAACAAATAAATAACATTTATAAAATAACTTATTTTAATATTCAGGGGGAAAGGAGTGAGATACAAAAAAAGAGGATATTTTTGTGATTTTTTTTTCAGAGTAGTTTCGCTATTAAAATTCTTAAAATTTGTGACATTATTAAGCATCATTCCTAGAATATTCTGCTAAATTTTCATTAAAAAATATGGAAAAATAAACCAGTGGTAGTGGGGAGAGACGAGTCACCTCAAAAAAAGTCTATGCCGTAGGCAGGATAACTCATGACTGCTTCATTTGAAATCAAAAAACCAAAAAGATTTCTTTAGTGCATAAGTTTATCTTAGATTTGAACGAAGGATTTTTTTTTTCAATGACTGCTTATTTTTTAATTAAACAAAATGAAGAATTTTTGGCAGAAATCAGAGTTTTTTGATTGCACCTTTACCAAAAATTCAAAAATGAATATTTTGTTTATTCCTTCGTTCAAATCCAAGATAAACTTATGTACTAAAGAAATCTTTTTGGTTTTTTGATTTCAGATGAGGCAGTCAGAAGTTATCCTGCCTACGGCATGGAGACTTTTTTTTTAAGTGACTCGGCTCTCCCCACTACCACTGGCTTATTTTTCAATATTTTTTTATGAAAATTTAGCAGAATATTTTTGGAATGATGCTTAATAATGTCACAAATTTTGAGAATTTTAGTAAAGAAAGTACTGTGAAAAAAAAAATCACAAAAATATCCTCTTTTTTTTTGTATCTCAGACTCCTTTCCCCCTTAAATAAGTTATGGTGGCAAATAAAAAGCGACACATAGTGATAGCAATTAAAATTATTAAATAATAATCATAATAACATATTTCAATAAAATATACACAAAGAAAATATATTACGTACAGGAATTTTTCCGGTTGCAGGACCGATAGCTGTCGGTTGAGTTAAACTCGAACCGCGACTTAGAATCGCTGAGCTAAGACTTCCATTGCCACTTAAATCTTCTAAATTATCTTCATATTTACTTCCGCTGATACATAATATAATAAAATTTATAAATTAATAAATATATTCATTAATTTTCACAGTAATATTTAAAAAAAAAAGAATTTAATTGAAATTTAAAACGATAACTTATCAGTGCTCTAAATAAATTTGATTGTTATCTATAATTAAATTTATTGTTTATATATTTCTTGTAATTGATATTAAATTTGATAGCTTACGCATTTTTTGTTGACTCATAAGTTGCGTTACGGGACTGTGCAAACATATCAAATTCATCACTCTCTAATAAATCTTCTCGTTTATTTTTAGAAGGCACTCCTTTGTTTCGACCATCAGTAGCAGAAATTCCTATTAATTAATTAAATAAATATTTATTTAATTTTAAAAAAAGCCATTCGACATCCAAAATGGGAAAGAATTTCTTATTATTTCTTTATTTTAAAGTTTTAAGATAGATAATGAATTCTGAGCTCAAAAACCGCCAGAAATAAAATAATTCAAAAATTTAAATTGCCGCCTTTTCTTAAAAACAACCGATTTTTAAAATTTTTGAATTTGATCGATTCTTACCTAAAAAATAAGTATGAAAAATATCAAAATCATCCATAAAAAATTTTCAAAAATATAATAATGACATTTTTACCATCACACAAAAATTAATCATGTAACTTTGAAACTTTATTAAAATTCGATGAATTATCATAAAATAAAAACTAAAAAAAGTAAAATATACCTTTTTTTATCAGCTATGACATTCTTTCTACCCAATAAGACTACACGTCTCCGTTAAAAAGTTATTTAAGAAAAAAGCGGCTTTAGTATCGTTTTTCGTTAATTTCAAAATTTAAAATCGCCACCATTTCTAAACTATTTGACCGCTTTCGCTCATCTTTGAACTTAACCGAGCTAATCATTTATAGAATAAGTGTGCCAAGTTTCATTAAAATTAGTCTAGAATTGTAGTCGCTATCGTCGTAACAAGGCGCTTTATATATACATACATATATAAGCTTTTGAACCAATAATATTTTTGAAACCTACTCGATGAATTATCATAGCCTATGGCGAAATTATTTGAAAATTCTACCGAGAACAAATGCAATAGATAGATTTGGTGTGCCGTCAACTGATCCCAACAATTTTAACCACGACAATCGATCGTTAATTGATTTTTATCAACAATTAATTTACATAATTAAACTTTTCATATTTATAACAGTGAATTTTAATTACTCATGTCATAGTAATTAATTATTCTATGAAATTGTCAGTGGGATCAATTGTCATATGATCAGTTGTCATGAAACCAATAAATTTCTATGATATCTACTAAAAAAATATAAATAATTAAATACCGATATCAGCAACGGCACCCTCAAGTGCTTGTATTGAATCCTCATCAAGATCAATTAATGATTGTTCTGGTCGTTTAGCTGACGCACTGTGTGCTAGTTGATTATCTGCCGGATGTCCTAACGTTTGAGCAAGTATTGCACTTGCTGCTGGTACAGTTTTATTTTTAGTATACCGTGAATATCTCAAAAACAAATTGTTTAGTTCATCATTAATACGCAACAACTCAGCTGTCATTTCATCGTCAACAAGCCGACCAATTAAATCAACAACTCGTTCCTGCATTGCTTTGCAAGTTGAATAAAGCTGATGCATCAGTTCCAAATCAGCGGGATCTGGACGAGTTTCTACTGTCTGTTGGCTGTTTTTCTGCTGCTGCTGATCGGGGTTTGTAAAAAAGTGCAGCATTTCAGCAAGTACACGCATGTTGCCCTGAACAACTTCAAGTTCACTGCGTAACTTTGATACCAACTGATCTGACAACTGAACCGGCTGCAATGATGCCTGAACTTGTGATACTGGCTGGTGTTGTGCTGCAGATGTTACGTCACATCCACCAACACTAACACGTTCATTTCCTTGGACAACACTAGGACTACTCGTAACTTCCGGTACACTCTATAAATAATAATTTAGTAATTAATAACTGGTGTAGGTACTAATTACTTTTTTATTTAATAAAATAATTTTTATAAAATATATATGTGATATATAATTATTTTTATTAAATTTAATATTAATTACCCGTTCTGGTGTAATAATAGGAGCCATGGCATCTAAATCAGTCATTGGAAACTGCATTCCTTTAGCCTTAAGTTCCTGGTACACTTGCACAACACCTTGAGTGTGAGGTTGATGACGGAAAGTATCAGCCCATGTCTGTATTAAGCTCAATACTTTTTCCTGAACAGCTGTCGGCGGTTCATTTTTCGGTCCGATCATCTTTACAAGTTCTAATATAAATTCACGTGAACAAGCTAAAGTATGAAAACGTTTTCCGCAATTTTTAACGCATGTTTCTAATACCTAAAAAAGAAAAAATGATACATTGGAGTAAAATTCATGTTTATGAAAAGAAAAAAAATAATTTATATTAATTTACTAACTGTAAGTGTATATAAAACAACAGTATAATTTTTTCCAGCAGCCTGACCAAGACGTTTTTTAATAGCCTTAATTGCATCTCTTGGACCATCTTCAGTTTCATTAATAATATCACATATTTCCATATTGAGAGCCCAGTTTTCACTGGGTAAACTACCGTCTGTAGCTTGCTCTAAAAAATAATAATAATAGATATAATGCAGGCACAGATAAAAAGAATTTCTTGGCACAAAAATGTTTTACTTAATCCAAGAATTTTTTTTACAAAAAATTAAAAAAATCCAATTTATTGGAGCAAGAAAAAATTTTCTTAGGGTAAAAAAAAGCTTTTAGTCGATTCAAGATTTTTTTTCATTATTAATTAAAAAAATGAAATTTGTTGACGTAAGAAAAATTTACTCGATCTAAGATTTTTTTTCATTATAAATTGAAAATATGAAATTTATTGGAGCAAAAAAAAATTTTCTTAGGGTAAAAAAAAATTTTTACTCGATCCAAGAATTTTTTTTTTATTATAAATTGAAAATATGAAATTTCTTGAGGTAAGAAAAAATTTTCCTAGGGCAGGAAAAATGTTTTCTAGTCTTAATAAAATTTTTGTTTACAATTCATAATGCAAAATATTTCTTGCCTCAAGAAATTCTTTGTATTCTATATAATAATAATTTAATTTTATTCTTTAACAAAGAAATAAATAAAAATTTATTTAATAAAGAATATAAATATGTATGTATAAAAGATAGGCATGATAATATAAGTAAATAAAAAAAAAATAAGTATTGACTTGACTTCGTTGATTAAATTAACGTGTCCCACCTTGTTCACATATATACCTTATATATATATATATACATACATGTGTAGATAATACTAAAACAATAAAAATGCGCAATATACATATACAGACCCGGTCATTTTTTTTACTCACCTATTTTTTGACCAACAGGAGTTGAAAATGGATTAACATTTACTCCAAAAAACGACATCTTGAATTATCGTTAAATATGACACTGATTTATTTTAAATACTGATAACTAATTTAAAATAATTGGTAGTAAGTAATCCAGTTAGACGATATATTTACAGTATTATGATACTGGTATGAATAAATTAACTTTAATCATATGACTCATGTGATTTTGAAGACTGCGTCCACGACACGACGGTTTATAAATTCGTCACTCTGAAATGTCAATTGTCAAATAAATTAAATTATTTATTTTTTAAATTTACTTGCGCATTTTTTACACACCCTTGTTCCACTTTTTTTTCTACTATTAAATCTAGACACTAACAATTGGTATCAATACTGGTCAGTAATTATTATTATTATTTATTATAAAAGTTTTAATAATCGAGTGATTATTTGCGGGATAATAAATAAGTTTATTATTAAATTTAAAAAATAATTAACGGTCGATAGGTTTTAAATTTTAATAAATTATAATGAGTACATTAGACGTCTGTTACGATGTAAAATATCACGTCACGTCACATCATTACCACAACACAATACAATACAAGTTATCAAGAGCAACGATAACGATTATGATTTGACATTTGTGAATCATGGAAACAAGACTTGAGAAACTAGAGAACGCGGAAATGGGTATTATTTATTTTTGTTATTATTATTATTTTTTTTTATGTATATATATTGTGATCCTGAATGATCCTGAAGTTAACAGACAATTGGCGATTTACGGATTTTTATTTTTTAACAAATAAATTACAAAAAAATAAAAACTAAAAATATGCACATGTAGAAAATTAAAAAAACTACAGGTGCAATTTTTTGAAATATTTTTTTTTTATGATTTACTGTTTAAAAAAAAGTCCAGAAATTATTTGACGTCGGCTAACTTCAGTATCATATAAATATCTATATTTTGATGAATGTGAATGTAGCTGACAATGTGTCATATTTTAAAAATTTTAAATAAGTGAATTAAATTTAAATGGGATAAAATATGCATTTATAGAATTTGGAAATCAGTATGCGAATGTTTTATATTTTTAATTGTTTAATTGTTTTTCTTTGTAATTAAAAATTTTTTTATATCTGCTACATTCACACTCATGTAAATTAACTGAACAAATAAAAAGATAAAAATATAAAAAATGCACATATCAATTTTTGAATTCTACTATTGTGGATTTTTTTATTTTTATTCGATTTACATTATATTTATTTATTTCAAATTTTAAAAATTGACACTTCAGTTACATTCGCATGAGTGTGAATGTAGTAGACATCAGACAAATTTAAAATTATAAAGAGTAAATAATTAAAAAAAAAATATTTTTAAAAAATGCACTTATCAATTTTTTAAATGCGCATTTTTAAAAATTTTATTTTTAATTACTTTTTATGTAAATATGTAAATATATATAAAAATGTAAACATATATAAAAATATAAAACTATAATATTTGAAGTTTAAATTTCCCGCGCTCAAGAATTTAAAATCAGCGCTACTAAAATAATTATAATGAACTACTGTCATCTGATGATAAAATTAACAATCAACATGTAATTCCATAATAACAAAAAAAAAATATTAAAATAAAACAAAAAAAAAGTAAATCCTCTTATTCCGTTCGGCCAATGTATTGTTCAAAATTGTAAACAAAACATAAAACACGTGATCTGATGAAAATGAAACGTTCAAAAATTGATATCATCAATGCAACTGTTGAATCGTATTTGAAACGTCGTGGCTATCAGGTAATTATTAATATTATTTATTCAATTAATACTTATAAATATATGACAATTAATAAACAACAAAAAGTTAACCTCCTTCACACATATTATTTATTTGTTTGTTTACCACCATGTTATTTAATTACCTAATTAATTAATTGATATATTTATTTTGATTCAGGATATTGATATATTTAATAAACCAGATCGTAATAAAACAATCACAGGTCAAGAATTATTATTACGAGAAATGGCCGAGTCCGCAACTTCAACTAAAAATTCAATTATTTTTAGCGCCATCACAAATGATGTTACTGCTGCTGATCAAGCATACAAAAAGTATTTATTTTATTATTTATATAAATAGTATATTGTGTGACGAGGGATGAAACAAAACGATTTCAGACCAGGTTGTTGGCTGACATCACCCGCAGTCTGAAATTCTGTTTCGTTCTGAGTTACACACTAGTTTTTCATGATTGCCTGCATTGGAACAAAGTTTCAGTGTCAGCAGCCAGTCAGAGACAAGTTAATTTAAGACCGATGGTGTCATCAATCATTAGCGTAAGCGTAAATTGTCATTTTCAATTTATGATTAGGGTAGTACTGTCGTTTTTAGAATCACCGTTCAGAATTTAATGAAATTCGACATATTGGTAGATGATGATAAGAAAAAGATCCAATTTAATTTTTGAAGAGCTACAGAGAATCAGTAAAATTTTTATTTTCATAGATTCAACATTGAGCTGCATGAGAAATCACAGGTTTCATTGAATTTATTTTTTCTCTGTAGCTCTTCAAAAATTTAATTGGATCTTTTTCTTATCATTGTCTGGTAATATGTCGAGTTTCATTAAATTCTGAACGGTGATTCTAAAACCGACAGTACTACTTTAAGCAGAAAAAATAAATATTGTTTGTCATTTACACTAATTTTCATAAAACTTAATCACAGTCATAACTGTCAATTACATAAATAAAATTAGTGATCTATTTGTTTCTCTCGACTGGTTGTAGAGGAACTAAAACTTAAAGTTTCAATGCTGGGATCATGTCATGAAATAATTATTTTAATTATTGATAATAATAATTATAGATTACGAGGATGGATTGATTTAATTCATGATGAGACAGTAAAAGAAGATTTAATGAGTCTCCTGTATCCAATTTTTTGTCATCTGTATTTAGAAATGCTAAATGCAGGAAATTTGCAGGCAGCAATTGAATTTTTCAACGGCAATCGTACTGACTTTTTATCGTGTACAGAGAAAAATTTTCTTGATGAATTGTCATGCGTGTTTTCAATCCAAGATGCCGAGTCAAAGCCAACTGTCAATGCGTTTAAAATGAGGAAGTATCGGGTTGATATGTCTGATGAATCCCACAATGCATTGCAAAAGTATCTTGCTAAGCATGGACATGTTATTATTATGCAGGTACTAGTTTTTTTTTTATTATTAATTATTTTGTTCGCTTGTGTTGGAGTTTATTTTTTAGTCTAGTCCAAAAAAAGTAGGAGTGCCATCAATCCGAGTTGTCCTGGACATGTCCTGTGAGAAAAAATTCATTCAAAAATGTTCGTACCAGCGAACTTTCAAATTTGAGATGATTCTCAATTTTGAGATGATGATTTTTGAATTTAAAAAATATTAAATTTGAAAATCTCGCGGGGTTGAAGACAAAAGAAAAAAATTACAAGTTTTTGACTTTTCTCAGAATTCGTCATAAACGAGGACAAGAAGTTCAAAATTTCTTTGGCGTTTTAATTTTTTTCAAATTTCAAAAACAAACATTTCAAATTTAGTTCACTGTCTTGAATATTTTTTGAATTAATTTTTTTACGCGGGTTTGGATTTTTTGAGTCCACGGTAGTCCAGCTTTCTTTTTGTTTGTTCGGAATAAAAATAAAAATGCGGTTTTTTTTTTTAAACTTGCGAAAAATTTGTTTATTTTAATGCGAATTCCAAAATTTCCTGTTCGAATTTTTTATTCTGAATGAAGTCTAATTTATTTTTTTATTTGTAGATAATAAACATACATGTGAAAATTAATATAAAGATAGAAAATGTAGCTGAAGAAGATGAAAATGACGACGGAACAAGATTTGGAGACATCAGTATCAATGGGCATATGGAACAAACGTCTGGTACTGGGGCTGATAGAGAAATGAGAGAATTGTTAGAAGTAATACGTGGATTAAATAATAATCCTTACAAACCCTTGAGAATATTCAGAATTAAAAATGCAATTGAAGAGTAAGTATTTTTATCTATTTTTCAACACTTAATAATCGAAAAGGGGACTAAATATCTGAGGTAAAATGGGCCTTGTGAAATAAATTTTAATTTTATTTAATAAGTTTTATTATTTACTTACAGTGCAAGCTGCGCAACAATACCCAATAAAATGGATAAATTTGCGGTAGGATTTAATAGTCATACTGTCAGAATATGGCCAATGGGAAGTACGAGATTAATGATACCACAACCAGGACCTCCGCCAAAAAAAACACGCAGTGAAAATGAAGTAGACTATAATACTTACGATAATCATGTTGAAGTGTATGTTTATTTAATTAATTATTTATCAACTCGTTTGTCAACTTCACCCTGGTTTGAAATCATTTTGTTTCATCCCTTGGCACAATATAATAATTAAATTATATAAACAATTAACTTATTGATTAATTATCTATTTCTTTAGTGAATCGTCGGGTGCAATTGTGTTACGAGGGCATACAGATATTGTACATGACGTCAGATTTACAAGCGACACTGAAATCCTTCTCTCAGTGTCAAGTGACAATGACTTGAAAGCCTGGAGTATGCAGGATTACAGTTGTATTGGAACTTACACGTAAATATTTATTCTTATTACTCAATAATTAATCATAATTACAATTAATAAAGTAATTTATTTATTTTTAGTGGGCACAATTATCCAATTTGGTGCATGGACATGAGTCTAGATGACGCGTATGTTGTGACTGGCTCCCATGATCGTACTGCTAAATTGTGGACACTGGATAGAAAATCTCCAGTTCGTATATTCGCTGGTCATTATATGGATGTCAATGTAAGTAATTAAATAAAAACTGTCCGTATTAATGCTAATTATCATTATTATTATATAAAATAATTTTTTAATTTACAGTCAATTAAATTTCATCCAAACGGAAATTATTTAGCTACCGGTTCCGCAGACAAATCGGTTAAATTATGGAGTAAAGAAAATGGCGAAGCTTTGAGAACTTATCCAGGTGTCCAGTCAACTATTTACAGCTTAGCATTTAGTCCTGATGGAAAATATCTTGCCGGTGCTGGTAAATAAAAATAAATTATAATAATAGTTTAAAATTTTTATCATTTAATTATAAAGGAAAGATAATTAATGACGTAATTTATTTAGGTGATGATAAAAATGTGTTGATCTGGGATTTGGCGACAGATGGACTTGTAAATGAATTGAAAGGTCACGAGTCGACGATAATGAATTTAGATTGGAGTGCTGATGGCCAGTTTATTACTAGTGGGGACATGGGTGGTACTGTTAGATTATGGTCCGCTAAAATAGCCACAAAAAATGGTATCAGGTGAGTTATTAATTGATTTTATTTATTTTATTAAACAGAATTCTAAATATATTTAACTGTCAAAAAAATCTTTAAATTTTTTAACGTCAAAAAAAAAATCATTGGCTATAAATAAATTTCAAGTTATCAAGGGGAGCTTGAAAAAGTTATTGGTAAACTTTTGAGCTCGTCGAGCTCAAAAAATTTTTGCCCGACGATATTTTTGGGACCGACTAATTTTCACGTTCTCTGCGGCAATTGAAAGAGTAACAAAAACTTTAAAAAATTTTTTTTTGATTTTTATTTTTCGTATAACTTGTAAATTACTCGACCGATCAACTTCAAAATCTAATCAGTTTTCAAATCGGTTGATTCGTTCCCAAACAGCGGGAAGTTTTTCAGATTTTTCTTATGAAAAAAAAAAAAAAAAATTGTATTATTGTTTAACTGTATAAATTTTTTTTTCTATAGTATTCCAGTACAATCAACATCTGAAATGGAAATTCCAGCTGTACAAGTATTAAAACCGAACGTTGAAGCCATTCTGACACTAAAATTCAACCCTAGAAATAATTCACCCATGTGCGTTGTTACTGCATAAAAAATTGACTTGATATTGCACGACTCATAAAGCATCAGAGTGTGCTTCACGATCGAAAAATTTTTTTATTTTGAAAGGAGTCTCTCTAAAAAAATGCCGCAAAATTTTAACTTGCAATAGTCAATGTTTTTTTTTTTTTTTACCAATCACTTATCTAATTTTTTTTCACTAACAGTTAAAATTAATTACTATTTAACTTCAGTAATTAACTTAACGATTTTCTTTTTTTAAGAATTTATCGTATAAATAATTAATTATTTTTTTATAATTTACTTAAGTATTAAATTAAATTTTTCAAGTAATAACAAAATATAAAAGTTTATTTTGAGACTTTAGTCTAGTGTTTGTTAAAATTTTTCGGTATTTTTATTTGTATTAATTTGTAACAAATTACACTTTTAATTACGAGGTGATGATCAAAGTCTTCAACTGATATAAAAATAATTAAACTTTAGAGCTTTAGTTTGTTATTTTTTTATTAATTAAGATACTCAATAATGAAAGGTCATTAATGTGTCCTTTCAAAACTGTGCAGGCTGTTAAAAACCGCAGTATTTTTAATCGAATAATTAGTTTTTTTTAAGCTCACAAATTGTGTTCAGGTAATGATAATTAATTGTAATTGTTATTTTAAATACTATTATAAAAAATAGATTAATAGTAAATAATATTTTTAAATATAAAATATTCAACTATTTTTTAATATTTATTAAGGTTCGTGTAAAATAAATAAATTTTCATTTTCCCAATACTTGTAATTATTTTATTTAATCTAGTAAATATTTTTGGAGTGAATTATCTACTTCTGGAGCTTAGCCCTGGATTTAAAGAATTTCTGGGACCTAAACTGTAAAAAATTTTCGGAGTGAACGCGGATTAAATCCGGAGCAGGTGACTGTTTATGTATTGAATTTATTCGGAGTTAAAGTTACTCCGAAGAAGAGTTTATTTTAATATTAATGCTTTGGTTTAAAGTGAAATTTACTCCAAAGGGGAGTTTATTTTAACAGAAAAAACTCCGGAGTAAATATGGATTTAAATAAAATCCAGATCACTCCGAAATAACTTCGTAGTTTACTCCGTATGCGGAGTGATTTTTTTTACTCCGGAATTCTGAGTGACGGAGTAAATGTGGAGCAGATGACAGTTTATGTATTGAATTTCCTCGGAGTTTAATTTACTCCGATGGAGTTTATTTTAATATTGAGGCGGAGGTAATTAGAGACCGGAGATAAATAAAAATATTTTTATTAATTAGGTACTTAATTAAATGAAATTAAAATAAAATAAAAAATTAAATATTTAATTGAATTATTTATTTATATTCTGAATACAAGCAAAAATATTTTATTATAAATAAATTACATTTTTAATTTCTGATTACGGCAGACAATTTATGTCCTTTTTTTAACATTAAGTTTTCTATATATATTTTTATTCCTACAATCAATTATTTAACATCAAATGCTACGAGTTTTATTTTTTTTGTTTTTACGTAACTACTGTACAATTGTTGTGATGAAATTACAGAAAAAAAATACATAAGTATCACATCGTGATGAAATTAGTGATAAACAGAAATAATATCACATCACATTAATTGAGGTATTTATTTTGGTAAAAATGTTAATTTTTTTTTATAAATAAATAATTAATATTGTTTGTCATTTAATTAGTTTTGATTTAAATGTTTAAGTAATTTAGCGAGTAAATATAATTTCATTAATTATTTATTATTAACAATTATTTTTATTTAAAACTGAGTTTTCATGCTTGATTTTTTTTTTTTTTTTTTTTTTAACGCGAGATACCTCATTAATCTCATTGACACAATTTACGAGTTGTTTTATTTATTAATTAAATTTATTTATGCAATTATTATTTATATAATTATTGTTTTTGAGGGGTATGCAAATCGAGTTCGAATTAAATCGATTATCACTATTCGATCCAAAATTCGAATCGAACAATTCGAATTTTTTAATTATCCGTTAATTTTAAGAGGGAAAGGGGTCTGAGATACAAAAAAAAAAGGATATTTTGATGATTTTTTTTTTCAGAGTACCTTCGTTTTTAAAATTTAAAAAATTTGTGATATTATTAAGCATCATTCCTAGAATATTCTGCTAAATTTTCATTAAAAAATATGGAAAAATAAACCAGTGGTAGTGGGGAGAGACGAGTCACCTCAAAAAAAAGTCTCCATGCCGTAGGCAGGATAACTCATGACTGCTTCATTTGAAATCAAAAAACCAAAAAGATTTCTTTAGTACATAAGTTTATCTTGGATTTGAACGAAGGATTTTTTTTTTTTTTCAATGACTACTTTTTAATTAAACAAAAGGAAGAATTTTTGACAAAAATCAGAGTTTTTTGATTGCATCTTTACCAAAAATTCAAAAATGAATATTTTGTTTATTCCTTCGTTCAAATCCAAGATAAACTTATGTACTAAAGAAATCTTTTTGGTTTTTTGATTTCAGATGAGGCAGTCATGAGTTATCCTGCCTACGGCATGGAGACTTTTTCTGAGGTGACTCGTCTCTCCCCACTACCACTGGCTTATTTTTAAATATTTTTTAATGAAAATTTAGCAGAATATTCTTGGAATGACCCTTAATAATGTCACAAATTTTAAGAATTTCAATAAAGAAGAGACTGAAAAAAAAAATCACAAAAATATCCTCTTTTTTTTTGTCTCAGACCAGCTTCCCCCTTTAGGTCGTTCAAAAGAAAATTTTCGAATTTTTTTAAAAAATACGAATATTTAGAAAAATTACGAATAATGCGGAAATTCATGAATATTTCGAAAAACTTGT
The DNA here is from genome assembly GCA_964016945.1 of Microplitis deprimator. Lineage (NCBI taxonomy): Eukaryota > Metazoa > Arthropoda > Insecta > Hymenoptera > Braconidae > Microplitis > Microplitis deprimator. The sequence continues at coordinate 3,553,530 of OZ024709.1, read as the reverse complement.
TTCGAAGTAAGAATCGAATAGTTTAATTCTATTCAAATTTCTAATTAAATAGCTCTAACTATGTGCACACCCCTATTATTTTTTTATTTGTTTTTTCTAAGTATCGTAATGCAATTTAAATATTTAAAAAAATATTGTAGACTCTCTTTACAGCAGTCGTTAAATTCAAAAATTATTACAGTAATTTATAACAACAATTGTTGATAAATTATAAATTTATAAACAATTCATGATTTTAATTAAATTTCATCTTATTAATATTAATTTACATGCTTATGTATATTTATTTAATATACTGTACAACTCAGTACACACTTTAATTTTTTTTTCTTACTTAATTTGTTTGTATAATAAAAATTAATAATTTTATTTACATCCTGTACTATAATTTGATTAAAAAAAAAAAAAATTTATCTTTAAAAATTTTAAATTTAAATTAAATTGTGATGAATTAAAAGATATTGAGTTTTGAAAATGATTAAAATTACAATCAGTCGTAAAATGAAATAATAATATTATTATTATTATTATGATTAATATTTATATAAGAATATAATTTTTCTATATATATTTATAGACAAATAATATCTGTTGTGATGACAATATATAATCTTATTGAATTAATTATAAATAATTTACGTTTATCGGTAAATAATTTTTTAAAATAAAAAGTAAAATTATTTTTTCGCGGGCTAATTATTTCAAATACTAATTTAAAATAATATATTTAATTAGTTATTACATCACACAGATGTAATAGTTTTAATTTGTTTTTTGTATAACCGAGTCGAGTTGTAATTTTGTTCTAGTCATTTAAAGATTGTGGATTATATTATAATAATTATTATTTATCGCTTGTATCTTCCTTTTATTAATTGTAAAGCTTTTGCCATTAGCGGCGCTTTATTTTTTTTAACAATTCCTGATGCTGGAAAAATCAAATTTTTAATTATTATTATTATTATTTAATTATTTTTAAAAAAATACAGGGGGGGGGGGGGGGGGCGATAAAATTTTTATGAATTAAAATTACAATCACAAAAAAAATGAATATCATGAGGTAATTTGAACCATTAAATTTTTTTTTTAATTTTTAAATTTAAAATAAACCATAAAAATTTGTATTTAATTATTTGCTTAATGAATTTCTAAAATTTTTTATAAATTGAAATTTTAAAAAAATAACATGAATATTACGGGGTAATGTGAGCCATAAAATTTTTTTTGTAAAGATTATTAAATTTTAAATAAACTAAAAAATTTGTATTTAATTATTTGCTTAATGAATTTCTAAAATTTTTTATAAATTGAAATTTTAAAAAAATAACATGAATATTACGGGGTAATGTGAGCCATAAAATTTTTTTTGTAAAGATTATTAAATTTTAAATAAACTAAAAAATTTACTTAATAAATTTTGAAATTTCTTATGGGGAATAATGCGATTTTTTTTAATGACTGGATCATTGACACTAAATATTTGAAGATTTAAAAAAAATTAAACTAGAAAAATAAACTCACTTTCCGGGCACCCATTCTACCCTTTAATTTTTTTTCTAATAAATAAATTATTAAATTAAAAATGAAAAACTTACTTGATGATTTGACACGTGACATAGGTGGTGCTGGTACAGAAACAGTAGTAGCAGCATTAGTACCACCAGTTAATATTATTTTTTTCTTAATATCTGAGGAAGAAGTTGCTGATGATGTTCCATATCTAGCTTGTTTTCTTAATACATTTCTCGGTGGTTTAACGACATCGTCTACATAAGCCATTATTGTTGATCTTGCTGGCAGCGATTTATCAATTGACTGTTTAATGTTTGCAGTCAATGTTTTTAATTTAGCCTCTCTTTCATCTAAGCAGCGCTGAAAAATATAAGTGAATTTTTTTTTTAATTACTCATTAGTTAATTAAATTTTATCCGCAAAATTACAAAATTAATTCGTTTTAATTAAAAATCAGTATCTCATAAATTAAATAAATTTTTTTAAATTCGCGCGAAAATATTTCAAATGCATTTTTTATGATACTGAAGTCCGCCGACGTCTAATAATTTTTTGATTTTTTTTTTAAATAATAAATTTTACAAAAAAAATTATTTCAAAAAATTGCATCTGTAGTTTTTTAAATTTTCTACAAGTGCATATTTTTATTTTTTATTTTGTTTTGTAATTTATTTGCGAAAACAAAAATTGTTAATTGTCTGCTAACTTTAAAATGATGATTTTTTATGTCAGTATTTAATTTTATTAAAAAAAAAAAAAAAAATAAAAAATTTCAAATGTCCGCTTCTCTGTAGAATCATAAATTAAATATTTTTTTCAAACTAATTGTAATTTTTCCAATAAAATAAATAATTTAATAAAACAAAAATAAAAAATAAAACGATATTTAAAAATAATTAAAAAAATGTAAAATTTAAATATTAAAAAGTTTGGCGCCACGTGGCGCTGCAAGAAAAATGAAAAAAATAATTTTCAAACCCTAACCTCCAGTATCATAAAATATATAAAAGACAATTGTCACTCGTCATATCAGTAAAAAAAAATTTTTATCGACTATTTATAAAAAAAATATCAAATTACCTGGTCCATAAAATTACATAATCATAAATAATGATTTAAAATTAACAAAATAACATAAGTAAATATATATTCAAAAGTTTTATATTAAATATAACAATTTACAAAAATGCGTAATTACAAGAGAAAAACCGAACGAGGTCTCATACCTAAAACCGTAATGATTCAAGCCGCTAAAGAAGTTTTGCTTTTAAAAAAATCAAATCGCAGTGTCGCGAATCACTACAGTATCCCGCGGACGACATTAGTGAGATTTTGTTCTAAAATTCAAATAGACGATTTGAAAAATGACGATCTGGTTAAAATAAATGTGGGTTATGAGGCTATGAAAAAAGTGTTTTCATTTCAACAAGAGCACGATCTTATAAATTATATAAATAAATCACGCAATGAAAATATTAACAAAAGTTCAAATTCAAATTCAAATTTGAATTCCGGTGATGACGATAATTATCACAATGAATTAACAGGACGTCAATTGAGAAAATTTGCATACGAGTATGCTGTTAGTTTGGGAATTAAATATCCATCATCTTGGTCGAATAATCAGATGGCTGGTCCTGAATGGCTGTCAGCATTTTTACGAAGACACCAGGAACTAAACGTCAAACGTCGTAGTCACTGTAAACAATTACCCAGTAATAGTGTTTCCTGTGGTAATTCAACTGGTGGTGGTGCTGCTGGTACTGGTCCTGGTAATATTGAGGAACTGAATGTCGATACATTTCTGGATAATTTTAAGACAATTCTTGATGATTTGAAATTAACTCATCATGATTTATTAAAAATGGGCAGTAATCCGCAAAGTGTCGGTATCAATCCATCAGTTGATGGAGGAATAAATCAAATCGGTCAGCAGTTGAGCGAAAATATTGAAAGTAATGACAGTAAATATTATTTGGAAGCTAAACCAGGATGCAGCAGTCAGGTAACTGATGATAATTTGAATATTAAAAGTGAAAATAATAATGACTTTAATAATGATGCTGATGGGGATGATTATGAGAATGATCATGATCAAGATCTGGAGATTAAAAAAAAATCTGCAGAAGAAAATGTCGAGCTGAATAAGAAGAGAAAAAAATCAGATGGAAGTAAGGGGAGAGGCGGAAGGAAGAGACGGAGCGGAAGTAAAAAAAAGGACGGGAATGATGGTGATGATGAAGACGATGACAAAGATTACGTGGCTAGAGATATTGCGGTGATGAAGAGCGAGTCGAGTAGTAAGAGAACCCGGCAGTCGACACGATTGAGGAATAAAAAATCATCTGGGGAAGAGCATGATGAGGAAAATTGTTTGGCTTGCAAGACCGGGCTCACGTGGGTTCAATGTAATCTGTGTGAGGTTTGGGTCCATGATAAGTGTTCGTCAACATCGACTACTACTGAAGATACTGATAATAAAAAGGACATACTTTATCTCTGTGCTACTTGTCATTGATCATTTTTACAATGAGGGTGATTATGATACTGGGGTTTTTAGTCTCTAAAATATCAGGAATAACTTTTACATTAAAGTTATTAATTTTTAAGGGTAAAACTAAATAGTCGCCGGAGTGAGGCGAAAATAATTTTCCGATTGTAAAGCACTCTCTGATGCTTCGCATCATGAGTCGTGCAATATCTTTTATAAAGACATAGTTCAATTACAAGGCAGGTTCTATTTTATCATTTTAAAAATACAGTTTTCTTTTAATTTTCTTGATAAAAAAAAATATTGTTATAGAATTATCATAAATTGTAGTAGTGCGACAAAAAAAAGTATGATCCTGAAGTTAGACAATTAAAAATTTTCGGATTTTTTTTCAACAAATCGACTCCAAAAAAAAAAACTATTAGTGCAATTTTAAAAAATATTTTGTTTTAAAACGATACATTTAAAAAAAAAATGTTTTAAAAAATTGCACCTTTAGCTTTTTTAATTTCCTAAATGTGCATTTTTTTTTCTTCAAATTAAATTGATTAAAAAAAAACAAAAGTTTTTAATTGTCTGCTGACTTCAAGATCATAAAAAGTTCCGTTTAATTTTTTTCTTACTGAGAAAGAGAACTGATGACATTTCCGTAAATTTTAAAAAGTCAAAAATGTCCCTGATTACTTTTAATTTTCACGTGTTCTCTAATTTAAATAATAAATTAAAATTTAATGGATTTTATTATTAAATTAAATACTTTTTAAACCACTGAGTAATTAAGAAAATAATCATTACCATAAAACATATTAATGATTATTATCACCTGATTTTTTATAAAATTTTAAAAAATTTATTCACGAATTTATTGGTCTGCATTTAGAGCAAACTGACTCAAGTCATGTAATTAATTAGTCATCACCTGTCATCAATATTTAATAAATTTAAATATTTTATATTTGTTTAATTATTATTCCGCAAAGTGTTACATCAATTAAAAATATTACTGATAAATGTCTTAAACTTTACTTAAAAAATTTAATCACTTACGTCACTTGCATACAGTAAAGTTTAAAAAATTAATTAATTTTGCCTTTATTATTACCAGTATTAATTAATTTTTTTTTTTTTTTTTTTAATGAAAATTTCTTGTAGTTAATCTTCACATATTTTTTAATTATTAATAATTATCGTAATTATAAATATTTAATTTAAAAAATTAATCGTTACCGCGAGTATTCGTGAAAATTTTTCTTTTTTTCATTAATTGTAATACTGATTAATAATTAAAAAAATATAAATAAATAGATAATATGATAATAAAAAATATCAAATAGTTAATAAATATAATAATAAAGTTAATTAATAAACTAATGTCTTCATAATTATAATAAATAATTACCATTATTAAAAATTAGTATTTAAAATTTTAAAATAATTATCTGTATTAATTTATCTTATAATATTTTTTAAATAATTCCATTTAATATTTATATTTTTAACTTTTTTGTATTTTTTTACTCTGTATTTTTTTTTATTTAAAAATAAATTTTTTCAATAGAATTTAAATTTATTTGTAATTTTCAAATTAATAATAAATTAATTATTAAATAAATGAATAAATTTTACTTACCATGTACATTTCACGCCATGACTCCATTTCTTCACGCTCTCTGTTACGGAATTCCCGGTTGCAGTGGAACTTCCAGAGTGTGTCGGTGTCTTCGATCAAATATGGATTGTAGTGTTCGATCATGAACAATTGATCAGCGGTGGCACGTTCCAGTACGGGTTTTAAAAGGTAATAAGGTACTCCTCCAGTACATTCAAGTGCTTCGATATTTTCTATCAACACTCGGATACATAATTCGTAGAGAGACGGTACACTTGTGTAACTTGTTTTATTACCAGAGTACACTTTGGTTCTGTAAGAAGAAAATAAATATTTAGGTAAATTATTATAATTATTAATGATATCACGTATCAGATGCCAAGTGCGTATACTATTACTAGGTACCGATGAAAAAAAATAAGGGCGTAAAAAAATTTTTCAGTACTAATTGATGTACTTTTAGTTTATAAGCTTATGAGATAAAAAATATAAATTTTGAATTTTTTTATAGGCCCTTAGAAGGGAATGAGCACCGAGAATCATAGGGGCGTATTAAGTTTTTTTAATTCATATTTTTGAGCAAAAAAAAAAAATTGATTGTTAGATAAAAAAAATAATTTTGGAAGCCCTGAAGGTTCCAGGAACCACAAGGTCGTAAAAAATTTTTTTTTCTGGATAATTAGTGGATTTTTTATTTGAAATTATGATAATAAAAAAAAAAACTTTATACGCCCTTATAGTTCCTGGTACTTATCATTGGAACCTTAAGGGTGTAAAAAATTTTTTTTAGGGCGAATTGATGTACTTTTGATTGATGAGTTTATAAAATAAAAAATATAAATTTTGAATTTTTTTTGCAGGCCCTTAGAAGGGAATGAACGCCGGTAACCATAAGGGCGTTTAAAATTTTTTTTATTTTCATACTTAAAAAAAAAAAATAAATCAATTATCAGATAAAAAAGTTCTTTTACGCCCTTAAGGTTCCAGGGATAAGTTCCAGGAACCTTAAGGGGATAAAAAAATTTTTTAAATTTGTTTTTTTCTTTTTCTTTAATTTGTAAATTCAAATTAAATCGATTAGCGAAAACAAAAAATGATTTTTACGCTTTTTTGGCATCTAATAACCATAAGGGCGTATTGTTATATAATTATTATGTAACCTACTATATAATATACTGAATTATTGCTTACCTAATATTTTTAGCATAAATAGCATCATTGAGTGCTTTGTCTTCTTCCATTCGACGATAAATTGGATTCATGTTATTTACTGGTAATGGTTTGTAATTAGCACTAATCTCTGGTAATGTTGACGCAAGATCCACATTTAATGGTTTTAATTTTATCTTCGGTGACAATAGATAAAGTATCTGAAATATATTTAATAAATTTATTAATTATTCTTAATTTATAATGGAAAATTGATTTATTCGCATGAGATTTTCTTTTGTGTTTTACAAAATATTTTATGAGCAGATCCAAAGACCGATCGACACCAAACAGCTGATAAATTTTCATACAACATAAATTTAAGTATTTTTTTTACGGCAAATAATAAAAAAAAATAACTGTCAATACAAAAAAATATTTAAAAATCTAAATCTATTTTATTGTTAAATATTTAGATTACTGGATAAAAAAAAATTTTGAAAATTAATCTTACGTCAGTTACTCGATAATTGATCGGGTATTGGATCGCTTACGTTATTAATTATGATTATAATTAAATTATAAAACGATAAATAAAAATCAGTGTGAGAAAAAATAAAAAACAATCGCGGAATTTATCAACATAACCAACAACAACTTTACTGAAATAAATTTTGTTTTATTTTTTTATTACATAATTCAAGTATCGATTTGAAAAAATACTTCGACAAAAAAGTATTTAAATATGAATACTAATTACTTAATTATAAGAATATTTGACGGGATTGAATAGATGAAAATATTTAAATAATTTGCAAGATCGGCATAAATTATTTGAAACTTAATATTTTTTTAAATTGAGAAATAAAAAAAGTTTTATAAACTCGAGTATAAAAAAAATTATTTTAATCTCTTCTAAATGCATTTCATTCGTTTTTTAATTTGAATTTAAAAAATTAGATGTTAATCTCAATTACCAGCTTTTTTTAAGCCGTCAGCTTAACGCCATTTTGTTTAACAAAAAATTTTTAATTTATACACAGAGAAAAAAAATTTCAAATTATTGTATGTTTGTATCACAAGAAATTATGATCCTGAAATTGACAATCCAAAATTTTCTGATTCTTTTTTCAATATCAATTACAAAAAAATAAAATAAACTAAAAAAATGCACATGTAGAAAATTAAAAAAACTATCAGTGCAATTTTTCCAAATACTTTTTTTTATGATATATCATTTCGAAAAAAATCCAAAGATTATTAGACGTCGGCTGACCCCAGTGTCATAAAATAAAATCAATTGAAAATAATAATAAAATAAACTCACTTCCTCGTCCTTGGGAGACGATGATTCAGTCTTAATTTTATCGGTTTTCTGAGCCGAAGTACCAGCTTCCGGTTTATTACTTTTAATTGATATGATTGGGGAAGTTGGAATTTTCTTACGTGAAAAAGACGTTGATGCCGTACACATACCAAGTGCTTCAGCAAAACTAGCACCTAAAAATACCAAATTGATTAATTGGTTAATTAATAAATCAATAAGCGACAATTAATATAATAAACGAAAAAAAATAAAAAGAATATATACCAGAATTACAATCGATTCCTTCATGGCCATTAAATTTTTTGCTTTTCTTCTCTTTATGTTTCTTATCCTTATCCTTACTCTTATCTTTATCCTTATCCTTGCTATCTGGTGACTTTTTCTCTTTAATTTTCTCACTGTGTTTATTTTTATCAGTATCCTTAGAACTAGAAGTTGAATGACCGCGTGATTTACAAGCTGATGACGATGACTCCCGTAGCTCATCTTTTTTTTTCTCTTGCCTTCGATGCTCTGAAGATTTACTACTATCACTTTTAACTTTATGTTTACTACTTGAACTTGAATGTTTATGTTTATCATCCCTCGATTTATCACCACTATCACCAGTTTTATCTCTCGACTTTTCTTTCTTAACACAAACAGTTTCCTTGGATTTAGAAACACGCGGAGGCGACTCAGGTGACTCTGACTTAATATTTATTTTTATTTTATCACACTCGTTATCAGAAATTTCATTAGTATCAGTAACACTTTTGTCATCATCATCAGATTCATCGACTGTTGAACTTCGTCGTCGTTTATCCACGTGCTTTTCATTTGCTGAACTGTCGCGTTTACGTTTACGATCACTGGAACTGTGCCCGTTATGTTTAGAATATTCATGCGATGACACTTTCGATGATTCTTTATCTTTATCTTTTTTTACTGTCTTATTACTACTGTTATTAATTATATTGTTATCATCTTTTCGGGAACTATGTCTGTCACTTTTGCTGCTCGACTCGCGATGACTTTTAGATTTTTTCTCACGAGAATCATGTCGCGTATTGGTATCTTCTAATTTATCATTATTATTTATTGACGATGATGATGATGATGAAGATGAAGATTTTGAGTGATTTCTACGGTGATCATTATTATCAGTGTTGGATTTATTTGTTGATTTAGATCGTGATAAATCTGATGAATTGTTTGACGAATGTTTGGAAGATCTAGATTCGTGCCTTGAATTACTACTACGTTCATGCGATTCACTTAATTTATGGCTGAAATTAAATAATTGTATTATTAATACTTGTAACTAGTAAAAAAAAATTTGAAATTTGATTGTCAACAATTTAAATATTTAATTTTTAATTTATAATAAAAAATATCATGATACTGAAATCAGCCGTACAATTTTTTGATTTTTTTTAAAATGATAAATTATAAAAAAAAAAATATTCGAAAAAATTGCACTTATAGATTTTTCAATTTTCTAAACGTGCATATTTTTAGTTTTTTTTTTTTAAATTGATGTCTAAAAAAAAATCCGGAAATTGTTGAATGTATCAATTTCAGGATCATAAAATATGAAATTGAAACCAGCCGTCTAATAATTATTTAAAAAATGATAAATTATGAAAATAAAAATATTTGAAAAAATTGCACCTATAGATTTTTGATTTTTCTAAATGCGCATATTTTTAGTTTTTTTTTTTTTTTTTTTTTTTCTAATTGAAGTTGAAACAAAAATACAAAAATTGTTGATTGTAAATTTCAGGACCATAAAATATGATGTGGATTTAAATTTTAAATAAAATAATAAATACCTAGATAAAGTTCGAGTATGACTTTCATCTTTGTCAACACCAGAATCTGAATTATCAGTGTAACCGCCTGAAACATCTGGTACACAGTTATCATCATCGTCATCACAGTCACTGCTCTCCTCATCAACGACCATTATTTTCCATTTGGCAACCAGAGCTTTAGCAGCATCTCCAACAGTACCATCATATTTCCTCAGTGCATTTACTGTCCTTCCTACCCCCGTTTCTTGGAGATGTTGCACTGTTACCGGCAAGTCGTGTAATTTCCTTATGCATCTTAAAACCTAAACAATTTATAAAAAAATTCATTATCAAAAATTTCACAATAAAAAATATGATTCTGAAGTTAACAGACGTGACACTTTCGTTTTTTTTTAACAATTAAAAAAAAAATGCACATATAGAAAATTTTAAAAACTATAGGTGCATTTTTTTGGAATATTTTTTTTTAAATCAAAAAATTATTAAACGTCAGCTAATTCAGTATCATAAATTAATAATAAAAATTAAAACAATTATTTGTAATATTGACATTTAAAAATTCAAAAAATTGATTTAAAAAAACAAAAAAAAAACGTTTAGTAAATAAATTTACTATAAGAAATATAAAATAAATTGTTTTATTTTCGACTTCATTAACAGCTGGTAATTGACGTAATTATTTATTGAATAATTAAAAATAAATATTGTTAATTAAATCAATGAGAATAATTTAATTATTCATTTAATAAAATAAATAATAATAATAACAATGTATTTTATTTATTTATTATTAATTTAAAAATTAAAAAATTAAATAAATTCAATTAAAATAATCGACACATTTGAGGTTATCTACAGAAACTATTTTTTGAAATTACAACGTCAAGGAATAAGATTTAATAAATATGTTAATAATAAAAAAGTAATAAATAAATAAATAAACTCACTCTTTGCTCGTCGTCAGGATATTTTTCGATACTTCTCTGATAATGTTGGATTTGATTGACAACAGGAATTTCAGACATATTGTTAACTTTGTTACTATATATATATATATAGAGAGAGATATATATGTATGTATGTGTCTATATATATATATAGATAAAATATATAACGTATAGGGTTTACAGTAGACTTTAAACTGTATAACTTTAAAAAATAAATTAAAATGTATGAAGGATTTAAATGCGTGATGCTTTTGCTGAAGATTACAGAGAACTGAAGCAGAAGTCAACAGACAGCTTCAGGTTTACATACTAAAATTATTTTGACATAATTGAAATAACTCGGTAATATTCGGGTATCTTCGGATTAGTATACCTGGGATTTATTTTTAAATAAGGGACTGAAGAGTGGGGGTAAGGATTTGGGAACCGAAAATTATTATTGTGACATTTGAGGTATAATTTATTTTTAATTACTTGTACTTAGTGTATTAATACTTGAATATACATTACAAAGGAAATAAATGAGTTATTAAGAGATGTAATTAAGAAATAATTATTATGTTATTTACTATAAATTTTTATGGTATGATTTACAGAAATAGAAAATTTTTGAATGATGGTAAAGTTATCGGTCATCTGACAATTTTTATAATTTTGAAATAATAAATTAAAATGTTTATAAAATGAGAATAAAAAAATGCATACTGAGACATTGCAAAGTTCAGTACATGAATTTTTAAAATTTTATTATTTTGATTCTTTAATTTATTTATATGGAATTAAAAATTTGTATGTCTGCTTCATTTGCACTTATAATTTTTTAAGATCCTGAGATTGACAGAATCAACTATTGGACTTTTTTTTAACATTAATTACGGGAAAAAAAAAAATTTTAAATGTGCATGTTTAGAAAATTTGAAAAACTGTGGGTGCAATTTTTTCAAATATTTTTTTTTTATAATTTATCGTTTTGAAAAGTAGCTAAAGAATTATGAGTCGGCTAATTTATGAGTGTGAATGTAACTGTCAAGAGGAATTTTGAAAATTTATGAATAAACCAATAAAAATGTAAGTTGAATAAAAATTTAGAAATATGATACTGAAGTTAATAATTTATGGATTTTTTTAGACGGTAGATTATAAAAAAAAATATTTAAAAAAATTACATCTATAGTTTTTAACATTTTCTACGTATGCATGTTTTTAGTTTTTATTTTTTTGTAAGTGATTTGTATACAGAAAAAAAAGTTATCTTGAGTCGAGAAAATATTTTTGAAGACAAACGTTTTCGGGAACCAAGTCAAGATTTTCTTGAGCCAAGAGAATTTGTCTTGGTTAAAAAAAATTCGTCTTGGTCGGAGAAGATTTCTACTTTATCTGAGAAAGTTTAGGTCTCCAAAAAAATTTTCTTGAATCAAGAATATTTACCTTCAGTCAAGAATTTTTTTTTTCTGTGTAGAAAAAAAATCCGAAAATTATTAATTGTCTGTGAACTAGGAGTGTGCGAATATTCGAATTCACGAATTATTGTATATTATCTTGGTTGTCCAATTGGTATGTTATTTTTTGAATTCTTCATATTCTTTTGATCATCTTAGATACTCAAACCAAATTTTTTGTAAAATATTTGTTTCATATTAACGCGAGAACGGCAGAAACAGCTTTCTTCATTGATTTGCCAGGAACAGAAAACTTAAAAAAATTGGCCCCAGAAGGATGTGACGCTGCAAAAACACGTTTGTTGGCAGGTCAATCCAAATTCATTAAGAAGCGACTATTCGAATTGACCAATGGATTCAGGAAATAATCCACTGTTTTCACTGGTCATGCATTTTGGTTGCTCATCATAAGAACTCTTCAAGAAAAGACGTTACGGAGACTTTTCTGGGTTTCGTGTACAAAGAAGATGCTAATCCATTTAAACTGCTTTTCAGCATTGAACTTTTTGTCGATGATACCGATCTGCCAAGGCGGTCAAAATCTCCAAAGGAAATTTATTCGACCAAATAGTTCTTCGACTTCAAGTTCCCGTTAGAGCAAGAAAATTTACGTAATTGGACGGATTGCTTTGTAAGAATAAAGAGAAATTGAGCTCGTGAAAAAGAATAACTTGCTATTAGAAATTACGAGAAATAGCTTAGAAAGAGCAAGAATTAGCTCAGAAACAGCAAAAAGAAGCTATCCGTAGAGAGCGTCAATTTGAGGAACACAATCGAATTACACCTAGAGAATAACCGTCATTAATAGATTTAACGACTCTACCTGTTATTGTAAAGAAGAAAGATAGTCCAGCCCCAGTCACAATGAAATATGTTAGTGAGCCTTAGAGAATAAGTTTTTTATAATATTAAATATTATTTCAAAATGAAAGAATGTCTATTTGACAATTAAATAATTGAATATTTAGAAAAATAATTTATTTCCTTGTAATACTTTTTTTTTGTACTGTTAGGAAAATTATTCAGTGAAATATTAAGCTCGTAGCGAAATACAGCATATACCTTACTTTTAAAAAGGCATGGGATAACCCGGCCCATTGATGCGAATATAATACCTCTGAAATAAGTTTCTTACCAGGGACACACAAATGGTCGGCGCGATCTAGTGGCGAGCACCGAACTACTCCCGCTACTGCTGCCTATCATGTTTTTGTAATTCTATCGAATTGTTTGTTGCAACTAAGAATGGTTTAGAACTACGGAAAAACTGTTGAGTTACAGTAATAAAATTAATTTTTTGAAATAACAAAGTAAATCTATTACCTGAGCAGTTGCCCTATAACTTCATTTTTAATATTTTTTGGAATTAATTGTTTTTAATATCTTTGGAATTAATTGTATGCTTCAAATTAAGATGATATTGTTACAATTAATATCATGGTTTTCTTAACCAATTGACTGCTTAACTACGTCATAATTTCATTTGTTTCCCGTGCTATTTTTAATTCGCGGTATTTTTAAATTTTCCCGCGCATTTCAAATTTCAAGCCCAACCAATCAAACTTGAATATTTTTAGCGCCATCTCGATTCAAAATTCAAAACTTCACGTCTACCAGAACCATAGAAATTTTCTTTGCCGACAGTACAACCGAGAATGAATCACTCGGAAATAAACATCAAACACCAGTAATAATGCGGGTTTAATATTTTTAGTATGTAGTAGTGTCCAGATAAATTTAAAAAAATCATTTCTTCTTCCAATCTCTAAAATAGTAGTTTAAGTCCAGCCTACGTGGACGCGTGACTAAAATCTAAAACGTGTTAGGCGTCAGTTGGCTTTCTGAAGCCTGAAGCTGAGGCGCTTTTAATAGCAACATATTAAAATATCTACAATTACATAAATATACATACATATACACATACATTTACACGCACATATATACACATATATGTGTATACACATAAGTGTTAAAGTTTTACAGTAACACTCAGTACTCGGTAATCTATTGCGGGTTCGGTATCGTCGTTTTATTTTTATTTTGTCAGATAAAAATCAACGAGTGGAGGGAAAAGTCAACAAATTCAGTTGATTATTATCCATTTAAATTTTTCAAATTAACAAAATCAATAATCAAAAATTTTTTAAAATTAAAATTTTAGTTTTTTATAAAGAAAAAAAATTTGAAAATGTATCATCATTTGAATAAATTTGTGAGATCAAAAGCCACTGGATGTCTCAAGGGAAAGCAGACTCCAAAATTGAATGGTGATTTAGCCGGTGCATTGGCGCGTGTTATCCCGGTGACAATTCAAAACCGCGGGTATGCTGAGCACCAGATACCTGATCGTCTTAAGGACATTCCGGTTGCTGAGAACCCGAAATTTTTTAACATGGTAGAGTATTTTTTTCACCGTGCATGCCAAACTATCGAGGACAAATTGGTCGAGGATGTGGGTCATCGATCTAAAATGACAATCGAGGAGCGCAGAAAAAAGGTCAAAGGTATTCTCATGTTAATGGAACCTTGTGATCATATTTTGGAAACGACATTCCCGTTGAGACGTGACTCGGGTGACTATGAAATGATTACTGGTTACCGAGCTCAGCATTCTACGCATCGGACACCATGCAAAGGAGGTTTGTTTTTTTTTGACAACAGGAAAATATATAAAAAATTTTTTTTTATCATGACGGTTTTAAATATTTACGGAAATGTCAACATTTTCAAGGCTGTAACTTTTATTTGTATATTTATATTTTGTAAATATGTTTCAGAGCTTCCAGTATTTTCTTTAATGTTTTTTATTATTCTGACATAAAAAATATTTTTTTAAAAAAGGAAAAAAAATATTAGTTATTTTTTTTTTAGTTCTAAAGCGAGTATAAATTTTTTTTTTTTTAAATTGGAGTAAAAATTTTTGTAAAAAAATTTAAATTTTTATTATTAATGTAAGTAATGAATAAGAATGTAGCAGAGATCAATTTTAAAATTATAAATAATTTAAAAAATGGATTTTATAAAAAATGCACTTATTAATTTTTAAATTTTCTAAATGCGCATTTTTAAAAAATTTAAATTTATTAATTATTTACTCTATTTATTAATAAATAAAAATTTATCTGATGTCTGCTACATTCACACTCATGATAATTTATAATTTATTATAAAAGTTAATTATTTATAAAGAGAATAAATATTTCGAGTATGATCGAGAGTTTATTCTCGTCTTCATATTAAGTCTCGCGTCAACGTCTCGACACCGTTATAATAGAGATTAAATCGACAGTGAAGTGTCAGTGATTGTTCATCAACTTGTGATACGCCACAAGAGTACAAAAACACAAGGCCAGAAAAAATCTGTACCTTGTAAAAAAAAAAAAAAAGTTATCGCTTCAACAATGGATTCACTGATTTGTCTAGTACTATTTATTTAAATCGCAACATATGTATTTTTATTATAGTTTCTATTATTTGCTCTTATCATTACAGACAACAATCGGATATTGGACTTGAATATTAAATATTTTTACAAATGTCATAAGTATTCAATGACATTTCAATTAACAGCATAATAATAAATTTTATTATTATGGATAAATAATAAAGTTCCGGGTAATGAATCATTTTTTAATCGTCAATCATATCGTTGTTATGATAAATATTTTTTTTTTTATAAAATTAAATTCAAATTTTTTTTATTTCAATTTTTTTTTTTTTAATTGTAATGTTTGTCATTAATTGTCATCAATTTAGTTTCATGGACATATATATATATATATATATATATATATATATATATATATATATATAATAAAATTAATAAAATAATTTATAGTCACAGTCAAAATTATGAGTATGAATGTAGCAGACATAAGATAAATTTAAAATTATAAATAAATAGAATAAATAAATAATAAAATAAAATTTAAAAAAATGCGCATTTAAAAAATTTTGAAATTAATAAGTGCATTTTTTATAAATATTATTTTTTTAATTATTCACTCTATTTATTTAGAATTTTAAATTTGATTCATTTTTTTTTCTTTAAAGTTAATTTTATCATAAATTTTGATAAAATCATTCCATTTTTTTTTTTTTTTTATATTTTAATATAATAGTTTTTTTTTTGTCAAGATATACCTCTCATATATCTCTAGTTACATATTTATAAATATATAATCATACGATTAAAAAGTTAAAAAAAAATATATATATATATATATATATATGTCATATGAACACTTGGAATTATTTAACTGTTGGCAATTTAACAAACACACGTGGCACTGATGAGTCATTTAATTGTTTCTGTTTTGAGAGTTAATTAAAATAATTAAATTTGATCTAATTTTAAATGTAACTGAGAAAATGTTAATTATTTTTTCGACTTTAGTTTATTTATTTTATTGCATTCAATAGCATCACTGAATATTTTTTTCATGCTCCATGTACTTTATTTAATTACTTCGTTGACAAATAATGGTAGTCCTTGATGGGTTGATTGAAAATAATTGATAGACAATTGTTATTGATTATTGATTTATAATCATTAAATTGTTTTACTTATGTTGGGGAGTAATGAGGTCAGTAAAAAGCTTCAAGCTTTTACAGCCTTGTCAGCTAAAAGATGTTATAAATAAACTTAAAGGCTCGTCTTTTATTTGTAAATTCTACTCATTTAGTAAACATATAAATCATCTCTTATCGCAATATTATATAAATAAATCAATATATAAATATGATATTCGATTATTTGTAGGCAAAAAAAAAAAATACGGCCTACAAATAATCAATCGTGATTATTTTATTCAACTAATTGATTAGGAAATTAATTATTCAATTTTTGTATTTATTTATTTATTTAATTAGTGAGAGATAAAAAATTTATTAATTATTAATAATATGAATGTTGATAATTTAACAAATATTTGAATTTATTAATAAGAATTTATTTTTTTTTATCGTTCAGTAAAATTTAAAAAAATTTATTTTACTAAATTTATATTTCTGCAATTTTTAAAAAATTTCTGAACAGGAAGAATTTTTGAAATTGTTTGACACTAAAATTTTTTTTTTATTTTCATACAATAAAAAAAAAATAATCGTCTGAAATAATATTAGCTTGTGCTATTCTACTGATTTTTATTTACGTAGATCACTAACGTGATTTTAAAATTCATATTTTTGATTATTTTTTATTTTTATATATTTACTTAACATCAATTTTTTTTTCATGTTTGTGTTCAAATAAAAAATTTTTATTTAAATTTTTACTCACGGATTTTTATATTTAATTTTAAATAAATAAATATATTTTTTTATTCAAATCCGGAAGTGTTTTCTAGTTTATAGTAAATATTTTATTCAAACAAAATGTATGAAATAAATAAATATTTGGTATTTAAATAAAAAATACAAAAATTTATAAATGTAATCATGAAATCGCAAAAAAATTTTTTTGAAAATAAATAAAACTTTTAAAGTATTCATTAATATTAGAAAATTAAATTAAAGAACACTAATAATAATAATAATAATAAAAAAAAAATAATTACGAAAGACAATCGGTGCCACGCAGTCTAAGCCCAATAGGTCAAAGCATTGGCTAATTAGTTGGTCAGGCATTCATGTACATATAGATCATATAAAAAAAAAAAAACGAAAGCGAAAGGCCACGGATAATTTATATTTGGATTTATCCAAAATAGAAACCACGAGTACCAAAATACATGGGTATAATTAAAAATAATTTTAATAATAATCTTAGGAACTGTAGTAATCTCAAGTTCTGATCACTGTCTGAGTTTAGTTAATTATAACTGACATGTCGCGTCACTAATTCCAACAGGACATATTTTTAATTTTCCTGAAGATCGAAATGTTTTTCGCGCAAAGAATAAAAAAAATAGGAAAAAATTTACTGGATGACTAGATTTCTGAAAAATATTTTTATAAATTTTACTGAGATTTTCTTATAAATTATTTAAAAAATTGCCGAATTTCTGATCAACATAAAAAAAATTTTATAAGAATTTATCGGAGTTTTTAAAGAGATCGTCTACTGAATTATTTTATTAATTTACTTCTTCATAGATTTTTATGTAAATATAACATAAAATTTATATATATTTTATTATATTATTTTTTTAAAAAACGAGAAAGATCTTGACCGACTGACCCCACACTGGGATTTATTTTATTAAAAATTAATATGAAAATTGTACTCATATCCCAAAAAATTTATTAATTTTTGTAATTTTATAATCATGAAAAAAGTCTACTGTCATTTAAATCTGTCATAAATTTTTTTTTTCTAAAATATATCAAAAATAACGAAAGGGGCAAAATAGCTGATAGAATTTTAGAGGTTTATTTTTTTATCCTCAACTTGGTCGAAATTTCTGAGATTTTATTAATTATTATAATAATTAATCAACAAAGTAAATTTAAATAAAATGGTAATTAATTTCATTAAATAAAAAATAATTTTCTATATTACAGGTATCCGATTTTCAATGGATGTATGCAGAGATGAAGTAAAAGCTTTGTCAGCTTTGATGACCTTCAAGTGTGCTTGCGTTGACGTTCCCTTCGGTGGTGCTAAAGCCGGAATAAAAATTGACCCGAAAAAATATTCCGAGCACGAGTTAGAAAAAATAACTCGTAGATTTACTTTGGAGATGGCGAAAAAAGGTTTCATTGGTAAGAATAATTAAATAACCAAATAAAATATATGAGCAATTAATTAGTTCATTAATTAATTGATCGATTAATCGTGAAATAAAAAATGAAAAATTTAAACAGGACCTGGTGTGGACGTACCAGCCCCTGACATGGGAACCGGAGAACGTGAAATGTCATGGATAGCAGACACATATGCAAAGACGATAGGTCATCTGGATATAAATGCCCATGCCTGTGTAACAGGAAAGCCCATTAATCAAGGAGGAATTCACGGACGTATATCAGCAACCGGTCGCGGAGTTTTCCATGGTCTAGAGAATTTTATAAACGAGGCTAACTACATGTCTATGATTGGAACAACACCCGGCTGGGGTGGCAAAACATTTATCGTTCAAGGTTTTGGTAATGTAGGTCTTCATTCAATGCGGTATCTCCACCGTGCTGGTGCAACTTGTGTTGGAGTTATTGAGCACGATGGTTCAATCGTTAACCCCGATGGAATCGATCCAAAGGCATTGGAAGATTATAGGATTGAAAATGGAACAATCGTTGGTTTTCCTGGGGCGCAACCTTACACTGGTGAAAATTTAATGTATGAACAGTGCGATATTTTCATTCCCGCTGCTATTGAAAAGGTTATCAACAAAGATAACGCGTCACGTATTCAGGTATTGATTAATTAATTTGTTCATTAATTTATTTGATTATTTATTTATTTTAATGTTAATTGTTATATTTTTTTAAAGGCTAAAATAATTGCTGAAGCTGCCAATGGACCTACGACACCTGCCGCTGATAAAATTCTTATTGAAAGAAATGTTCTTGTTATTCCTGATTTATATATAAATGCTGGTGGTGTTACTGTGTCATTTTTCGAATGGCTTAAGAATTTAAATCATGTTTCCTATGGACGTCTTACATTTAAATATGAAAGAGAATCTAATTATCATTTGTTAGGTAAATTATTTATCATAAATTATAAATTAATTAAATTATATGGACAAGTGTCAGACAATTGACGTCAATTTACCAGCGAAAAATTTACCAGATCATTTTTGAAATTTTACGGTTCCCGAGTCGATTTTATTTTACCCAGATAATTATTTTATAAAAAAATAACCGAAAAATTTTTGACGTCAATTGTCAGCAATTTATCGTAGACTGAACTTAAGAATGACGGACATTTTGCATCACTATATAATTAATGAAATTATAATTATTTATAAATTATAGAATCCGTCCAAGAATCTTTAGAGCGCAGATTTGGTCGCGTTGGTGGCCGTATTCCAGTGACTGCATCTGAAGCTTTTCAAAAAAGAATTTCTGGTGCTTCCGAAAAAGATATCGTTCATTCTGGTCTTGACTATACTATGGAACGATCAGCTAGAGTGAGTAGATAAATATGTTGTTTAATTACGATACTGGTTGGCCGACCTAATAATTTTTGGATTTTTTTAAAAACGATAAATTATTAAAAAAAAATTATTTTAAAAAATTGCACCTGTAGTTTATTAAATTTTCTACATGTGCATATTTTTAGTTTTTTTTTTTGTAATTTATTTGTTGAAAAAAAAATCCGGAAGTTTTTAATTATCTGCCAACTTCAAGATCATTGTTAATTTATTATTATTATTAGTGTTTAATAATTGATTAATTGTTTTTAAAATAAATTTCCAGGCTATTATGAAGACTGCGATGAAATATAACTTGGGATTAGACTTAAGGACAGCAGCCTACTCAAATTCCATTGAAAAAATATTTACGACATACTCAGAAGCCGGTCTTGCTTTTTAATTACTAGTCATGAATATTAAATTGATAATAATGATAAATATTGAAATTTAAATAATCAATGAGACATTTTATAGTAGAATCAAACAGTAAACAATCAACACATTGCATAAGTCAGTATTTTCTCATATTTTTAATAGACATTTTACCGTTTGTTTTATGGAAAGGACTCAGTTTCTTATGACTTTATGTATGGTATCATTTGGTTACAATATTTGTAAGGATTGATAATGAGACATCAGCTCTGATGACTGGAAAAATAAAATTATACTGTCTGTAACTGTAATTGTTTGTGTGAAATCGTCAGGCAATAAATTAAATAATTGGTGATTTAAATAAAAATATATAAGTTTTTTTTATCTTTCTTTAAATTTTAAAAACAAAATTATAAATATGGATCTGAGTTGAGTTAATGTTTATAAAATATAATGAATCGATGAAATAAAATTGTTAAGATTAATCCTGAGGTAAAAACAATTAAAAAGTTTTAAATTCACAAAAATTATCATCAATTTTTCTAATGACCTGTCACTTGATGAAACTAAAAATAAAATCTATAATATTTAATAGGTATTTTTTTTAAAGGGAAGACAACTGAAGAGATCGTAAATACTCTAGAGTGGTCAGTTATTTTTAAAAATTACCAGGTTATTAAATAAAAATTAATTTTTATATTTATCTACAATAATTGTCTCCAAAAGATAAAAAAGAGTTTTAAATATTATCCGATTATAAATTATTTTAAAAACTCATATTTTTAAATTATTTTTAGTTTTTGTTTACTAAATTTTCGTAGGATAAATTTAAATGCCAGCATGTATTCAATTATTGTATCCAATTGAACAGTAAAAATTTATTTTCACCATTTCCGCGTCGCTATTTGAAATTTAACAAAACTATTGTAATCATTTGATACAATTCACAAATTGTATAGAACTGAGCCTTTTATTTCATGATTATATAAATTAAAAATTATCATATATTACTTATGAATCATTAGCATCATATACATTTTTTTATAAAATATTTCATATGAATAAAACTGAAATAATTAATTGATATCCCATAAAAAAAAAGTTGTAAAAATGTTGACTATTTTAAATTTCAAAAGGTGATACGATGAACTTTTTTTAAACTTTTGAAAATTTGAAGAAAAAATCGATGATTGACGTAATCAGAAAAAAGGGATTTTTTAGCGCAAGAATTTTTTTCTCACTAAAAAAAAAAATAAATTATAATTTTTAATGGATTCCAAAAAAGTTTACAGAAGAGTTAAATTTTTCATTTATAGTATGAAGTAAATAGTTTTCTTCTTTGTATTTTTAGAAGTTTAAAAAAAGTTCGTGGTTGTGTCACGTTATGAAGTTTTCAAGTCAACGTTTTTTAAAAAATTTTTTTCACGGGATTTATGTTTACATACTTAATTTATTAATTTAATTATTGTGACAGTTCATGCTTTACAAAAACGACATTAAAATTATTTTTTTTTGCAAGCAAACTTAATTATAATATTAATAATAATTGTTATAATTAAATGATTAATTATAAGACACCACTTGTTTAGAAACACGTTTTTTATATCAAATATTGCCGTTTTAATAGAAATTTTTGAATTTTTAATGCTGAATTTGTGTGCGATTATTGCGCTACTCCAATAATATTTAAATAAAATTTTATTATTATAATTAAATATTAATTTAACAAAAAAAAAGTAATGAGGCATTATTGTAACTTAATAATAATCATGACGAAAGTATACAGTTACAAATTACAAGTTTTGAATTGTATGAATGAAAACGTTCTGCTCAAGTGACTGTAATTTTAAATAAAAATAAAAACAGCCTACGGCACAATGTATTATATACAATTACACAGCAAGTGTACAAAAAGTGTTTGAATAAAATATTATTATCTGATTTTAAATTAAAATCAAATTATTTAGAATTTGAAATTTTTAAATATTGAAAATTTTATATTCGGTACGAATTCAAATACTTGGTTCGGATATAAAATATTTCTAATCCGCATTTGAGGAGTTTTGAGTCCAAGATCATCTAATTCATTTGTGTCTCAATTTTTTAAATTTGACTCTGATGAGATTCTTACATAATTTAAAAAATTTATTAAGAATTTAAAAGCGTACGGATAATTAGAACTTTTTCAAAAATTCTAGTACGCATGAGTAATTAAATTTGAAAATTTGAAAATAATTTAAATTATTCAAAATTCAAAATTTTTTTATTTGAATTTTAAATCGAATATTAATATTCAATATTTTAAGTACCGACTATTTGCTCTCTTCTAAATTACATCTAAAAATTAAAAAAAAAAAAAGTTAAAATCGCTGTCAGTAATGTTAATATTAAATACAATTACAAGTATCATATTTACGCAGAAAAAAAAATTCTTGGCACAAAAAATTTTTTGTATTATAAATTGAAAACAAAAATTATCATGATACCAAAATTAGCCGTCTAATAATTTTTGGATCTTTTTAAAATCGATATAATAAAAAAAAAAATTATTTTAAAAAATTGCACCTATAGTTTTTTAAATTTGCTACGTGTGCATTTTTTTTTTAATTGTCAAAAAAATCCGAAATTTGTTAATTGTCTGCTAACTTCAAGATAATAAATTATCTTAGGGCGGGAAAAAATTTTTTGAAGCAAAAAAAAAAATTCTTGCGTCAAGAAATTTTTTTTTTCTGTGTACATAATGTGTTAATTATTGTTTAATTGCATATAAAATCACCATTTTTTACTCAACTTGAATAACTTCCGTGATTTAATTTTTATAATTTAAATTTTGGACACGACCATACTTAATATTTATTTTCAAGACATTTTTCCGTATGCCGAACGTGTTAAAAAAAAAATTGTAA
Source organism: Microplitis deprimator (assembly GCA_964016945.1). NCBI lineage: Eukaryota > Metazoa > Arthropoda > Insecta > Hymenoptera > Braconidae > Microplitis > Microplitis deprimator. The sequence continues at coordinate 3,529,901 of OZ024709.1, read as the reverse complement.
TAAAATCAATCAAAAAAAAAATAAAATTTGTTTTAAAAATAAAACTTCCTACTTTTATTGTCAATTATTTAATTTATATGTTATACATAATATGTTTTTGAATGCCTGTACGTCTCTCCTCGATAAAAATTAAAAATATTTTGAATACAATGTGCTAATAATTAAGGAAACTGCTGATAAATCTTAGCGATAAAAGATTATCAAGTACAAGTATTTAATTTTGTAAGAAAAATATTTACCATTTCCGTATTATTTTCTTATAAATTGAAGGTAAAATTTATTATTCGTTTAGTCAGTCCGCTAGTGTTCATAAGAGTATCAATTACTTAATAATTAATTATATTTAAATTAATAGATTTTTAGTAAAATTTATTTGAAAAAGATTCTAATTATTTGTAAGTTTTATAATGACTCCTCTTTTAAATCTTGTACTCGTTCTATTGGGAGGATGTAATACAACATCTCCATTACCTCCATTATCACCCAGTGATGTGGGTTCACCTTTTTCAATATTTAATGCTAATTCTTCTTCATTCATTTCTTTGCCAAATAAAAGTTGTAAATGCGATGGTAAAATATTCCCGAATTTGTGTGAAATGGTAATTAATTAATTAATTAATTAATAAAAAAAATAAATATTTGTTTTGTAAACAGTAATTACGAATTTAATGAAATAGTTTCAGAAACTTGGACTCTGTGGAAAAAATTATGGAGATACGATAAAAAATAATAGTCAAGAGAAAGTAAATGATGGGTAAATTGATGACATATTTTTATAGTAATGAGTGATGATTGATTGTTTATTTTTAATTGATTAAATTTATTATTTATTTAGTAGTAGTAAGTCAATGACTTTGAATCCTGTTGCGTCAAGTACCGATGGGAATACAATTAAACTTAATGATACAGATGATTATGATGATGATGATTATGAAGATAGACTCATGATAATAACACATGCTCCACGTAATAAAGATGTCACTAGTACACCACGGGCTAGAGTAACTGAACCAAGTAATAAAAAAATAACTCATAGAAATGTTAATGCTGAGCCAATAGATACTGATGATATTGATATTGATGATGATGATGATGATAAGGAAAATGATGGAAATAGTAAAATGACAACAGCTGATCCAGGTGGTGGTGATACGACACCAATGACTGATGTTACTGAAGTCAGTGAAAAAAAAGTAACTCATAGAAAATTTAATGCAGAACCATCAGGTACTAATGATAATGGTGATGATGATGATAAGGAAAATGATAGAAATACTAAAATGACAACAGCTGATCCACGTGGTAAAGATACGACACCAATGACTGATGTTACTGAAGTCAGTGAAAAAAAAGTAACTCATAGAAAATTTAATGCAGAACCATCAGGTACTAATGATAATGGTGATGATGGTGATGAAAAGGAAAATGATAGAAATACTAAAATGACGACAGCTGATCCACGTGGTAAAGATACGAAACCAATGACTGATGTTACTGAAGTCAGTGAAAAAAAAAATACTGATAAAGTGCATGATGCTGAATCAACTTCTGGGAATAATAATGATGATGATGATAATAATTTAATGACAACTATAGATACGGAGCTTAGAGATAGTGATACAACACCGGAAACTGGTGTAACTAAAACGAGTAAAGAAACAATTACTGATAGAGTGCACAGTGGTAACACATCTGAAGATGGGGGTATCAGTAAGATGACAACATTTGGTCCACATGATGAAGACAGTGGTACGACATCAACATCTGATGTAACTCAATCAAGAGATAAAGAAACTACTGACATAGCGAAAAATACTAAAACATCTCCTGAAGATGATGGTGGTGATAAAAAAAATGATAGTAAGATGGCAACACCTGATCCGGGTTATAAAGACACTGATACGACATCGAAACCTGATGTAACTGAATCAAGAGATACAGAAACTACTGATGAAGAACGTAGCACTAAATCATCTCCTAAAGATGACGCTGATGATAGCAGAAATGAGGATAATGATGATAGCAAGAAGACAACATCTAATCCGGATGATAAAGACACTGATACGACATCAAAAACTGATGTAACTGAATCAAGAGATAAGGAAACTATTGATGAAAAGCCAAGTTCTAAACCATCTCCTGAAGATGATGCTGATGATAACAAAAATGAAGATAATGATGATAGTAAGATGACAGCATCTGGTCCGGGTGATAAAGACACTGAAACGACATCAAAAACTGATGTAACTAAATCAAGTGATAAGGAAATTACGGATGGAGAGCATAGTTCTAAACCATCTTCCGAAAATAATGCTGATGGTAATAAAAATGAAAATGCTGGTAATAGTAAGATGACAACACCTGATTCAAATGATAAAAATACTGATACAACACCACAAACTGATGCAACTAAATCCACTGATCGAGAACATAGCACTAAATCATCTTCTGAAGATGATGCTGATCATCACGTTACGACAACACCTGATCAAAATGATGAAGACGTCATAACGACGTCAAATACTGATGTAACTGAATCGAGTGATAAGGAAACTACTGATGGAGAAAATAGTACTAGAACATCTCCTGAAAATGATGCTGATGACAACAAAAATCAGGATAATGATGATAGTAAAATGACAACGGCTGATTCAGATGATAAAAATAACGTTACGACATCAATAACTGATGTGACTAAACCAAGTGACACAAAAACTACTCGTAGAAAATATATTGCCGAACCATCTGAAGATTACAATGATAATGATGATGATTATGACGATGATAAAGGTCTCGTAATAATAACACGCAAACCAATCGAAAATTGGACTTCAGCTGCACCGACTAAACCCAGTGAAAAATACCCTAGTGAAGAAACAACTCAAGCTTTTTCAACAACTGAGTCAACTTACTCAGAAGAAACTCCAGAGCCCGAATCTATCCATGGGTATGATAAATTTATACTGATTTACAAACTCAACTATATTTTACAGAGCATAATTTTCATCTATAAATTATCCTATTTATCCTATAGAGTATCAGACACTCCAGATAATCAAGGAGAAGAAATTGAGACTAAAGATGATTCGGATCTGACAACTTTTTACTCAACGATTACAACCGTGTAAGAAAAAGTTTCAATTTATTTTTGTAAATTTGTTTACAGAGAAAAAATTATAAAAGACATTAAAAATTTATCAGGAAACCAGATCTGGTAGAAGAAAAAGATGATGATCCAGATGATAAAATTATCACTGATGACTCAACTGTCACTGAAGAGCCTGAATCTATTGCAGAAAAAAGTTTAGCTGAAAAGTCAGATAACGAACAAGAAAATTTTGACGATCATTCAAAAGAAACGACTGATGACTTTACTACTCAAAGACTTTTATCAACAACTTCGGAGCTTTACGCTACAACCAAGTATTTGCGCAACACTTTTATTACAATTTAATCAGTATTTGACATAAGTAATTAATATGTATAAGTAATGAATCAAAATAATTGATAGCGCGTTTGAAGAATTTGAGAAGACGGATAAAGATAACAGTGAAAGTGCGCAAGACCAAACTGAAAATGAAGACTTTGTAACCACTCGGGAACCATCAACTATTTTAGAGACTTCAAAGTATCTTTACACTAAGTATACTCTCATTTCTTCATTATATTTATTAAATTATGATTAATTAAACTAGAACATCATTAATTTCTTTGTAACAATTTATAGCGCGCCAGTGGAATCAAATACTCAAGATGATTCAGAGGATCAGATAACTTATGATCATTCCACCGAAGAAGTCATTTCTAGTTCAGAGAATCCAGAGCTTGAGTCTACCAGGTTAATATATTTTTTATAATTTAGTTATGGCTACGCAATTTAAAAACCCCGCGAAAGCAAAACTTTCAAATGCTTTTTCTTCAAAGACGAAGTTGAAGCAAAGAAAGAATCGGCTTCCACTGGGTTTTAAATTGGACAGCGGATCAGTTTCATACATGAGTTTTATTAAGGGGGGAACGGGTCTGATATACAAAAAAAAAAAGATATTTTGGTGATTTTTTTTTTCAGAGTAGCTTCTTTATTAAAATTCTTAAAATTTGTGACATTATTAAGCATCATTCCAAGAATATTCTGCTAAATTTTCATAAAAAAATATTACAAAATAAGCCAGTGGTAGTGGGGAGAGACGAGTCACCTCAAAAAAAAGTCTCCATGTCGTAGGCAGGATAACTCATGACTGCCTCATCTGAAATCAAAAAACCAAAAAGATTTCTTTAGTACATAAGTTTATCTTAGATCTGAACGAAGGATTTTTTTTTCAATAACTACTTATTTTTTAATTAAACAAAAGGAAGAATTTTTGGCAAAAATCAGAGTTTTTTTATTGCACCTTTACCAAATTTCAAAAATGAATATTTTGTTTATTCAATCGTTCAAATCTAAGATAAACTTATGTACTAAAGAAATCTTTTTGGTTTTTTGATTTCAGATGAGGTAGTCGTGAGTTATCCTGCCTACGACATGGAAACTTTTTTTTGAGGTGACTCGTCTCTTCCTACTACCACTGGCTTATTTTTCAATATTTTTTAATGAAAATTTATCAGAACATTCTTGGAATGTTGCTTAATCATGTCACAAATTTTAAGAATTTTAGTAAAGAAGGTACTCTGAAAAAAAAAATCACAAAAATATGCTTTTTTTTTGTGTCTTTGACCAGTTTCCCCCCTTAATATTAAATATATATTAAAATAAACCATTTAGTTCTCCAGAAGAGGTGAAGAATACAGAGGACGATTCGGTTAATACTGATAGGTCAAATAATGATGATTCAACGATAAAAGATTCGCCGATCATCAATTCTAAAACTAATATCAATGAAATAGAACCTGGTTCTTCAACCGAAGCTCTGAATCCTACCGATTTCTCTAATTGTCTTGAAGTAGACAGAGACAAAATTGGAAATTTTGATAACATTATCCTACAACCGCTTGAGAAAAAGACACAAAAGAAGATGATAAATAATTTCAATGACTTTGGAATCAATTTACTTAAGGTAATTATTTTTAAAAAATTTCTTTAAATTCAAAAATTAGCAAATTATTTTGTTTTTTTCAGACTATTTTTCATGATAATAAAAAGAACTACGCAGTATCACCAATTAATTATGCGCTCTCATTATTAATGATGGAAAATGGAGCTTGCGGTGAAGCTAAAAAAGAATTAGACACTATTTTATATTTGCCTGAACAAATATCTAAGAAGTATATGAGGCCTATCAAAGATCTTGTCCATTCACTTAAAGTTTGTTTATTTATTTATTTATTCGATTAATCAACAAATTAATTAGATTTTTTGATTCAAATTATTGTCATTAGAATATTAATGGATCCAAATTGTATGTGGATAGCAAAATTTTCCTGTCGGAAGAGGTTGCAGTTAGTCCTAAATACAGGGAGTTAACTCGAGTTCTTTATGAATCTGAACCTCTGAATGTTGATTTTCATAATTTAGATGATACTGTAAGACAAATAAATCTTTGGGGTGTTAACAGAACTAAAGATCATGTAAAAAATGTCATAAGTGATAGTATGTTAATTATTAATTATTCATAAAGTAGCATTTAAGGCGCCTAATTAAAACGAGGTCTTTTTTTTAATTTTTAACACGCGAAAAACTAAGAATTGATGAACCAGCAGTAGAGCCAATGGTTGTATCGTAGTATTAAGAGTTTTTTTGTGTTAAGGGAAAATTAATCCTGTTAAAGATAAATGTATTTTAGCGGATGATTTTTATTTTTGCTTCATTTTCGACCCGCTTTTGAACACAATCGTTGAGCAAAAAAAAGCTGGTTCTGATCCTAATTTAAAAAAGACATGAAATTTATGTTAAGTCTTACCGCGAAATATGAATTATAGTTTTTAATTAATTTTTGATGAATTGGATTTTTGTAGTTATGAAAATAACCGCGAATCAGAAGATTAAATTATGGAAATTAAGTATCGTTTTGCATTAAATTTCTCGAAGATATGATAGAGTAAGAATTTAAGGAAAACAGAACTTAAAATTTGCTTAAAAAGCTGCTGTTTCTAAAATAGGCGTCTCATTGTATATGAATAAGTAAATAGTATACTATATTATATTTATTATTTTCAGATTTTATTAACGAAGACACATCTGTACTTCTTGCTAGCGTTGCTTATTTCCGAACCAATTGGCTGAAACCATTTAATCGTTTATATACTAGCTATAATTTATTTTATATAGATGATAATAAGAAAAAGTCTGTATGCATGATGCAGCAGATTAATAGATTTAAATATATTCGAATGGGTTATTTAAAAGCTGAGCTCGTCGAGCTCCCTTTAAAAGTAAATAAAATTATAACATATTAATGCACTACTGCGACGAGGGCTGACATCACCTGCAGTCTGAAATCGTGTTACGATCTGTCACACACAATATTTTTCATGATTGCCTGCATTGTAACAAAGTTTCAGTGTCAGCAGCCAGTCAGAGACAAGTTAATTTAAGACCAATGGTGTCATTAACTATTAGAGTGAGCGTAAATTGTCATTTTCAATTTATGATTAGGGTAGTACTGTCGTTTTTAGAATCACCGTTCAGAATTTAATGGAATTCGACATATTGGTAGATAGTGATAAGAAAAAGATCCAATTTAATTTTTGAAGAGCTACAGAGAACCAGTAAAAGTTTTATTTTCATAGACTTAACATTGAGCTGCATGAGAAATCACAGGTTTCATTGAATTTATTTTTTCTCTATAGCTCTTCAAAAATTTAATTGGATCTTTTTCTTATCATTGTCTGGTAATATGTCGAGTTTCATTAAATTCTGAACGGTAATTCTAAAACCGACAGTACTACTTTAAGCAGAAAAAATAAATATTGTTTGTCATTTACACTAATTTTTATAAAACTTAATCACAAAGTCATAACTGTCAATTACATAAATAAAATTAGTGATCTGAAATTACTAATAAACAAATGACAAGTATCAGAGCTGAAATAAAGAGTGGAATTGGCTTTCACACGGAAAAGAGAGCAGTGGAAAAATTTCAGTTTTTAGTGCAGAAACAGGGCCCTCGTTGAAAAAACTTAAAGTATTATAGTTTGCACTGTAATAACTGAGACTAGTTCTTGTAATAAAGTAATTACAATCATAGATACCAAATTTAACAGTTTCTAATGTATTTTTAGTTGAATGAAACTTTATTATGAATGAAACGCTATTAAGGACTGAAAAAGTCTTATATGAAACTGTAATACTTGCTAAATAATTGCTGCGTCTCAGAAATAGTGTAATTTTTACAGTTTCGAAGTAGAGGGACTTTGCTGATGTTTAAAACTGTAATTTTTCCACTATTATTTTTTCCATGCAGCGGGCAGAAATATTATTTGTTTCTGTCTTCTGACTGAAGGCATTCGCAATTTACGCATACGCTAATATTTCTCCGCGGCATTGGGCTGAAATTAGCTTGTTTCGATTGCCCATACAGACACTGAAACTTGAAATTTCGATGCTGGTATCATGAAAATATGTTCACTAAAAATTATTTATTACAGGACAATGATGATCTAGGATTAAAAATGATTGTCATTCTTCCAGATGAGAATAAAACTTTAGCCGATGTGGTAAAAAATCTTCATAAATTTAAATATAATGATTTTCGTAACAACGCGAGAACTGAAATCATCGATATATCATTACCGAAATTTAAAATTCATAGTTTTATTGATTTAAGTGATTATTCAAATACGGTAATCCATTTTTATCGTAATTAATTATAATCAATAAAATAGAAATTAATAAATCATATTAATAAATATATTTTTTTGTTCAGATAAATATAAACAAAACTATGAGTGATACTACTGACTTTTGTTGTATATCTGAGTCATTAAAAGTTAGTAATATTGTACAAAAAACAGTACTTAGAATATATGAAGGCGAGTGTGTGAGACCAAGTTTTCTTTGTAAGTATTTTTATTTGAATTCAAATTATCGTATTTTAATTGAACTTTATATTGACGTTATAAAATCAATAAAAAATAAATCATTAATTTTATGATTTAATTATTATATTTATATATTTTTCAGGTCCAGATGACGATAGTTCATGTTTAGATTATAGAATATATTTTACTGTAAATCGTCCATTTATTATACTCATTATCAAAAATGAAACGATAATATTTAGCGGGCAAATAATTGATCCGAGTCTTCAATAGTAAATAAGTTTATATTTATTTTTTAATATTTATATTTATTATGATACTTGTAAAAAATAAATATTTATATTCTTTGAATAAATTGAGGAAACTTTTGTCAAATTATTTACGAAAAAAAATTATTTATAAGTTTATCATTTTAAATCTTTTTTTTTAATTTTGAAAATTTGAATATTTTTATTTCAGTAGAACAGACTAAATAATTTATTTCAGTAATAGTTTTTAAAATTAATTTCAATAAAAACATATATTTTAATCTTTCAAAATTTTACAACTACGCGATTCACATACATTTGGCGTAAATTTTGTTGGTTTAAATTATTGTAAATTTAGCAGATATGAGACAAATTTTAAATGACAAATAATCGAATTAAATAATTAAAAATATAAAAATAAAAAAAATGCACATACTGATTTTCAAATTCTATAAATGCGCATTTTTTAAATTTTATTCCATTTAAATTTGATTCACTCAATTGAAAATTTTTTAAGTTGACAATTGTCAGCTACTTTCACACTCACAGATTGAATATATATTAATATACAAATATATATAGGGTAGAATTACCGATTTTGGAAAATCAACTTTTACTTTCTAATTAAAAAAAAAAAAAAGTTTAATGTCCGAGAAAATTCCTTAAATTTTTCGTAATCTCTAGAAATGGGGAATTCCTAGACTTGACAGTAAACTAATACCCTAGTGAGCCGAATTTCCTACATAAATTAATAGATTTAGTCTTCTTTCAAGAATCAAAACGTCAAAAATTTATTTTTAGGCCAGAACATGAGGTTTCAAATTTTTCCACCGAACAAGGGCCTGCTAGCGAGAGAAAACTACTTTTATTTTCATGTAACCCTTGAAAAATATTTTCAAAGCTAAAAATACAGAAAATTCACTAAATTTCTGTTGATTTCCATACATGGAACGAATCAAGTGAACTGACAGTAACATAATACTCTAGTGCGACGCATTCCATACAAAAATTAATAGATCTAGTCTTCTTTCCAAAAGCGTAGAGTCAAAAATTTATTTCCACGTGTGACGCAGCATATTTCAGAAAAAAATTTACTATATATTATTTGTTAATTATTATTTTTAACAAGCAATCAAGCGGTAACTTTTTATCCCGATGATTAAATTACAGTCCTCAGTTTCTCTATCCTCTATATCTATATATTTCAAATGTATATATAGATATTTAGATGTATGTGTTACTTACTATGTATACTGTAATATACGGTATGACCTTTAAATTATCATGTACCCTAGCATAGAAGCTAATGGCACGTGTATCTTACCTCATTATTACTAGTTACTAGCACTAGTACTTACTGTTGTTTCTCACAGACACAAATAAAATATAAGTCTCAAGTCTAAATTCTATATGACCAACATTTAATTTTTTATCATGGTATCAACAGTACACAGACGATAAAATAATTTGTCATTCTCAACACATCATTGACCGTCAATCGAATTAAAAAAAAAAATTAAATAAAATACTTAATAATTTTTTTTCGTTGCAACATTAACTATTTTTTTTATTACGAAATTTATCATGCATTATTTATATATAATTTTTTTAAACATGACATTTTAAATAAAAAATTGATAAACTGTGTTTTTAAATTTACATAATTTCTATGCTTGAGGGTACGCAAGACATTAAAGTATAATTTTACTGGACCTAGATACGGTATTTGTAATAAAAAAAAAATAATATTAGAATTTGATACGTTTTAATCGGGTATGTTATACATTTTTTATTCAATAATTATGATAAGGATTGAGAGAATTTTACGTATTAAGTACTTCAAAGGCGGTCTAATCTGGTTTGCTCTTCCACTAGGTCTCTCCATTGAGGCTTTTATATAAATATATAATGGCACTATTCGCTAGTATTATTTAGCTTTGTCATAAAATAATATTATTTAATGTACACGATCTTTTTTTGAGTCTAATCAACTTTCCTAAGCAATTATTTGTGGGAAAAAAAATCAAAATATCAAATCGATCGTAAATTAATTTAATATATTTTTCTTATGGGTTTGAGTATAATCCAAAATTATCAGTCCAGTCTTGTTCATAATTTGATTTCCTGTTGTTTGAGTACCCACATCGATATATTTGCGCCGCAAAAAAATATTCATGGAAATAATTGCCGTAATGAAATAATTAGTTTTAAAATTTTAAAAAATTAATTAATAGTATGTTACTCCTGAGATAATTGCGAGTAGAATGAGTACCCACATCTCTATATTTAAAAACCATAAAAAATTAAGCATGGCCGCCTTCTTAATATTTAATTAACAAATAAATTAATTAATGAAGACTTTATCGTAATATATCGATGTTGGTACTCATTTTACTTGGAATTTAATCAGCAATACAAAAATTCTACTCATAAATTTTTTTATATATTTTTATGAAAAAAAAAATTCATTTATTATCAAAATAATTTTAACATCCGCGTTTATTAATAACTGAATTTCATTTTAATTATAGATGATTATAAAATAAAAAATACTAGATATAAATTTTTTTCCTTAGAAAATTTTGAAAATTAAATTTAAAAAATAAATAATTTAACAGAGAAAGTGTAAACAAAATTGTATCATCGTGTATCAGTTAAATAAATCTTGTATCGAATGTAGGGCACATAGAGAACCAGATATCCCATGAAACTAGAACTTACAAACTAGACGAACCAGAGTAAGTTAACCGGCGACATCGAGTCTAAACAAGTCGATATATAATAAATAATGATCGTAAAAGAAGCTACCTGGTTATTCTAAAGTGAAATAAACCACATATTTATCCATATACATTACCGACAAAAAATACCCATCACTTTTTTTCCCTCAAACTGAATAAATTCAAAAAAAAAAATTCAAGCTCAAATAATTTATAATCTTGAGATGTGAAACTTTAGAAAATATATTTTATCTTATTTTTCTTATAAAAGTATACAATAGACTATTCAATATATAAATATATATGTATATATTTATTTATTGATAGTTTAAATCGTTAAAAGTCACGAGCTCTCTCATTCTTCCTCTATAAAAAAAATACTCGTATCGCATCACGTCGAGTTTCGAATTGTCTCGCGTCATGAAAAGGCGAAAGTTTTAAAAACTAATAAATGATACTAACAATACATTTATAAACACATTTATCATTCAATCATTATTGTATACTTTGTAATGATAATTGATAGCCATAAAAATATAAAATTTTATTATTATTATATAAGTACTCATTCAATTATTTAGTATGTTCATGATAGGACACTTTTCTCATTTTGAACAAAGTTTTATATATTTTTAAATATTTAATTATTTGAATCAATAAAATTTGGCCTAATTATTTATGAAATTAATCTCCTTAAAGTGGAAATCTAAATTTTTATAAAAAAAATATTTGCTCATTTTTACTGAGTGCGAATGTTGCAGATATCAGACAAATTTAAATTTATTAATGAATAGAGTAAATAATGAATAAAATTAAATTTAAAAAAAATGCGCATTTCAAAAACTTTGAAATTAATAAGTGCATTTTTTATAAATATTATTTTTTTAAATTATTTACTCTATTTATTTATAATTTTAATTTACTGAGATTTGAAAAAAATAATTTACTAAATTTTTATTTCATTTATTAAATTAATGATTCAAAAATCAGCAATGACAATTAACAAAAATTTTAATTATTATTCTTGTGTTATTTCTGTTTGGTAATAATTCTTTTTAATAAAAAGAAAAAATTATTACGGGGAAATCCATATTTTATTATAATATTGGAATCTACTTGGGGTCATAAAATTTTTCATGATTCTGAAATCAGTAGATAGCTAATAATTTTTAGACTTTTATCTAACAGATCAATTACAAGAAAAAAAAAATATGCACCTGTAGAAAATTAAAAAAAGAACAGGTGCAATTTTTTAAAATATTTTTTTTTTAATAATTTATCGTTTTGAAAAAAATTCAAAAATTATTAGGTCGGTTAACTTCAGTATCATAACTTTTTTTTTTTTTACTAGATCGATGTTTGTTTTTTATTATCTTCTTTATTATGCAAAGTCATACTTTTAATATTTAGTTTACAAAATTAAAATTTTGCATACCAGAAAATCTTAATTGATTACTTTTTTTATCCATTTTCTAATCATTGTGCAAAGTATATATGAAACTGTAGTCAGCCGAGGTCTAATAATTTTTGAATTTTTTTAAAAACCATAAACTCTAAAAGAACAATATTTAAAAAATTGCACCTATAGCTTTTTAAATTATTTATATGCACATATTTCAAGTTTTTTTTTTTTATAATTAATTCGTTAAAAAAAAAATCCAACTGTTAACTTCAGGATCTTAAATTCAATACCAATAATAAATAATTTTAAAAAATGCATACAAAGAACTTTTCAAAATTTTTTTTGCGTAATTTCAAACAATTTTTTAAAAAATATGTAATTTATATATAAAAGAAAAATTTCAAAATTACGAAACGATCATAAAAAATATTCTTACCTTATCTGCAATTCAAATTTAAAAAATTTTCCGCCTTTTTTCAAACAGCCGCCATGACAGTTATACATAGTCAGTTGTTATAAAACAGTCGTTCTCGCGCTCACTCTTCTCACAATTATTTTATTTACACTTTAATTAATAAAAATTAAATTCACGTCACTATCACAACATAAAATAAATAATAATTAACATAAAAAAAAACTAATTAAAACAATAAAACAACATCACAATAAAAAATCTACCGCCGCGATACATTTGTCAGATTAAAATAAAAAATAAACAATGACATTTATTAATTATTACGTCAAATCACTTTTAAATAATTAAATAAATTAATTAAACTGTTAATTAACATTAATAATAATTAAATACTGTCAAATATTAATTATTTTTTATGATGAAATGCCGGGTTTTTTTCCGTTGGCCGCCATATTGTTTATACGCGCGCGCCCCCCTGACGCGCATGCGTGAAATTTAAAAATTTTCAAAATGTAAAAGTGTAATAATAAAAAACAAAATGGCGATTTTTGAGTAACAGTCAAAGTGTCAGTGTTGAGTTATCAGTGATTTTTAAAAATAAATAATTAATAATTAATAATTAATTATAATTAATACATAAAAGTGATAATAATAAATAAATAATTATTTAAATAGTAAAAAATAATTTAAAAAAATGTTTTTAGTTAGAGATTATAGTGAGTGGAAAGTAAGTGGCGTTATTACATTCTACCTTCTGTCTTACTCGGCATCAATACATGCCAACTCTTTTAAGTAAAGTGACTGAGTGACCCACACACAACAAACACACACGCACACATTAAGTATTAAATCCAACGGGGACCAGCTAAGCTACAGAACACATTCGCTCAACAAACCCGCTCGCGGTCACATATCGTTCGCGACAAATCACTTTTTATTTTTACAAAATAATTATTTTTTATCCTAATAATAATTCCTTATAAATATATATATTCATATATTCAAAAATATCGTTTCTTAGTGTCGTGTTTTAGCTGTCATATTTTGAACATAAATTTTTTTAGTGCAAAAAATTTTTTAAACCGAAAAATGATAGTGATTTAAAAAAAAACTTAATGTGTGCTGTGTTGTGTTAATTAAATATTAATTTAATTAAATTAATTTATCATAGGTTTGTTATATATTTATATTAGTGCGTGTTAATTAATTAATTAATTAATATATATATTTTTTTATTTATTTATTTGCAAATAATAGGATCAAAATGGCTGGATGTTTAAATCTAGTTTGGCGGGAAATTTGAAAAATTTTTTTTTGAAATATTTTAAAATGACTGTCAGGTAGTTTTAGCTTTGAAATTTTTTCTTGGAGGTACAGCGCAAGTAGAGGAAGTAAAGTAAGAAAAATAAAAGAGTAAAGAGAGCAAAATTTTTCAGCCTTGCAGATCTTAAGTTGTCCTCGATAACAGTCGACGAACTTTGCCTTTGATCTCGTCATTGAACGTCTTGACCTTGAATATGATAATAATAATAGTAGATAATTATAATAATAATAATATTGTGAGGTTGCGGAAGTTTTTTAGTTCATCACACCCGGAAATAAATTTTGAATTTCATTGAGAAGCTATTTTGTTGTTTAATGATCATTGACACTTTAGAAAGTGTTAGTATGCGTGATTAGCCGATGAAAAGCTTGTGTATGTACATTTGCTTTGCATGTGTGTACAGCGATAAAATATACGGATTTCACTATTAATAAGATTTCTCTAACACGTGCAACGACCCTTTTGATTCATTGGTATAGTAGTTTTTTTTAAATTCCTTTATAATTAGGTTGTAAAGAAAAATTTTTTGCACCACTGGGTTTTCAGATGAATCATAAAATATTTCTATAGATGATTTTCGGTTGGGAATTACTTTGTCTATAAAAAATGGGTTCAAAATGCCGATGCGAATAAACTGGGGAATTTCATTCACTATAAAAAAGGTCATTAGTACTATTATTGTAGGATAATAAGTTTAAAAATTATAGGTGTTTTTAATTTCATTGACCGGATGACGAAGGCTGATATCTAGAAAATTATTACTTTAGTGTTTAAAAGATCGCGGCTAAAGTTTTAATTTTAGGAGGAAAAGTTTCAAAGAAAATTTGTAGGAAATTAAATTCTCTAGAAGAAACGTTTTTTGTAAAATTACCAGAGAGTCATTATTTTAGAAGTTATAGTCAATTAAAACTTTTGGCGGTTCAAAATTCATAGGTTTGAAAATTTACCTTTGGAAAAAAACTTTAATCGTCTATATCTTCTGAACAATAAATTTTACGGTATTTTTATATCAGAGATCGTTTGTCAGAAATTAAATTCTCTAGAAAAAAAGATTCTCGTAAAATTACCATAGAGTTATTATTTTAGAAGTTATAGCCAATTAAAACTTTTGGCGGTTTAAAATTCATAGGTTTGAAAATTTGCCTTTGGAAAAAACTTTAATCGTCTATATCTTCTAAACAATAAATTTTACGGTATTTTTATATCATATATTTTTTATGGGAAATTGAATTTGCTATAAAAAATGTTACTGAAATTTTTTGATAAAATCAATAGTTTATTGGCAATTGGCATTTTAATATTTGGAGTTTTTTGGAATCAATAATTAGTTTTTTTTTAATCATTAATTTCAATATATATAAATATATATACATATATTAATATTTAAACAAGACAACGTCAATTGTTGATGAGATAATTGAAGAAAATCACAATGATTAATGTCAGTAAATGACTTTTGAACTAAATAAAACGTTAACAATTTTCAAAGGGAAATAAAATAGTTACTAGAGGTCAAATATAAGAGACAGGAAGTTCAATAAAATATGTAATTTGAATGAAGAAACTTTAAATTTATATTTTATATTTAATGTTAATATATTAAAAAAAAAAATATATATATATAAAAATATATATTTATAAATAATTTTATTAAAAAAAATCATAATCTTTATACAATAAAATTAAAAATGGGTTAATTGACATTAATGTTGAGTAATTAAGTGAATGACATTTTTAAATTAGTCAATGACATTTATCTTAGTGCGCGTAAACGTGTATTTATAAAAAATTTAAAGAAAATTTAAAATAATCTAGTCAAGTGTTTGTGTCAGTGTGTTCTTTTTATTTATTTACTTTATTATTATTATTTGTTTAAAAGAATTAAAAGAGAAAGACATTTGTTGTCCTTGAGACGAAGGTGTTGAGGACGCGGAGTCGTGGAAAATGCTAAACTGCACTGATCTTGAGTGCATTCTGCACCATCATTATTATTATGCACATCTACATCAGTTACAACAACCGCCGATTGATAATGGTGAGTTTAATTCACTTTTTTTTTTCTATTTATAAATATTTATCACCTATTTATACACTCATTAAATAACATTTCATAGAAAAACATTATATTTATTTATTGGCTGCTAAAGACAGATCAATTGATTACTTAGCTATCCATAGAAGCCATCAGAAATTTTTTATTAAAATACATAGTCTAGAAAAAATTTAATAAAAATCAGAATTGAATTCTTGGTGTGAAAAATTTTTTCACAGAAAATTCAGTGAGATTTTCATGTTGGTGAGAAAATTTCACGAAAAATGAGTACCAACAACGATATATTGCAGTAAAGTGGTGGTTAATTAATTTATTGGTTAATTAATTCTTGTTAAAATAGTCAATTTGTAATTTTAATGACATTATTATAAATATACTGTTGTGGGTACTCGTTTTACTCGTGACTACCTCAGCTATGACATGAAAGCTGTTATTTTCAAAAATTCAAAAAAAAAATTATGACTGTAATTTTTTTTCCAAAAATTTTCTTTTTTTATTATGATATGCGAAAAGTCGAGAAAATTCCGCGAACAATGAATAAAATTAATAATACTGCTACCAGAAGTTCCCTAATTAATTTAATCATTAATCGGCTACTTAAGTAATCAAAATTTTCATGACTTGCGTACACATAATCCAAATATATTGATGTGGGTACTCATTTTACTCGTAATCGTATCAACTGTACACCTAAAATAATAATTTTAAAATATAAATTAATTTCACCTTTTGAATTTTTTTTTTTAAATTAAAATATAAAAAATTTTAGTCCCTGAATTGGAGTGATTAAATTTATTAAAAAATCGAATGATCCTTTTAAATAATTAATAATATTATTAAATTAATTAATTAATCCCTTGAGCCACTCGTACTACACTCGTATAAACAATATTGCGTAATATCACGCACGGTAAATGCCAATCGGTTGAAGCTAAGAAAACTCGTTACGTTCCAGTTCATGTGGCTGCATAAATTCATATCATATTTAAAACAATTTATATCTTTATATTACCTCTACTCTACTCTTACCTTACAAATTTATAACATATAACATAAAATTATAAATACAATCTTTTGCTCGCAATAAATAAAAAAAAAAAAAACGTAAATGTAAACAATATCGTAAAGAAAAAATCCAATAATTCCGGTATTTAGAATTACAAAAAATTATATTTAATTGACAATTTAATGCGACACATTATTTACTAATGAGTAAAAATAATTAATAAGTTTTTCTCTGTATCCGCGTATTTCTGCATGAATATTTATTTGTTTACTCGATATATTTGTAATTAACGGCGTGTTAAAAGAGCTTACTTAACAATCAATAGGCAATAAATCATTTGGTTCTTTAAATCTACAATCGTGTATATCTCTCATATCTTATTGCTTGTTTTTTTATTTCCATTTACATATTTTATTTTATCTTTACATTGAGATCTTTAAGATCAAAGATGACGATTAAATGATACAAACTCATTGCGACAATAGTATTTTTTTTATTAAACAATTTTTTAACGTCCCCGAAAAAAGAAATTTCTATTTTAAACTCTTTTAATATTTGAAATCAGTGTTTGAGTTTTAAGAATCATACAAGTTGGGTTTATCTATTTTATTAATTGATAATTAATGAAATTTCAGAGGAGTAATGTTATGATTAAGCGATTAAAAAACACTTGGCACTATTTATTAAACGTTAAAACTGTCCTGGTGCTTTGACAGACAATTTTTAAATATATATCTTTTAAATGATATTATTTATAAAAAAATATTTAAGTTCAAATATCTGAGCCGATGTGCTGACGTTGTTTATTTATTTTACGAAAACAAACATAAATAATTATTAAATATTATTTTTAATTAGAGACTTTGGGAGATGGTAAAGACATTACTAACACACTCGAGTATAATTACGTTTAACCACCGAACAATAATGGGTAATTTGTGTTTAATAATAACAACTGGTCAATTTTATTATTAATCAACCTCCCAGTAATTAAAGACTTTGTTTGTTATTTAAATATTTAAATATATTTATAAAATAAAGTAAATAGTTTTGCTGGCAGGATATTTTCAAAATAATAAAAAAGCTTTTATTTAATTGCAACGGCTCAACAAACTCTATAATACACACGGTCAAGTCAGTTTCCGCGTATCTAAAGTTCATCATTCGATAAAGGCTTTAAGTATTCCGATATTTAAATATTTATGATGATTCAAATTAAATTACCAGTTACCTAAATCTCAAACTAAAAATTGCATATTTTTGTTAATTTATCCCACAAGTAAAACTAAAAAATTTATCACTATTTTATCCCAGATAAAGATTTTTTTAAATTACACAAAAATAGTCACTGCTCATTATAATTAAAAATTTACTAAACAAAATAATTTTAAAAACTTGTCATCAGTCCTCTTAATTTATTTTTTTATCCCAATGCTCATCTTACCCGTCCTTGTACAAAAAATTTCTTTATAATAATAATAGCATATAAATATCAAAATGTCCGCGAAATTATTTTCTTTTCTCAATAAACAATTGCTCGCTTTCTATTAAAAAAATATCAAATATTTTTCATAATGATCAAAATTCAAAATTCAAAATTCAAATCTTAAAGTCTCGAATAATTTTTTAATATTTTTCCACATTGTTCAAAACAAAACGGGTTGGCTGGTACAATTACCTTATTTTTATTAAAACAAAAAAAATTTTATTAATATATATTTATTATATGATGCCCGAGGACATGAGATTTACAAGGCCAGCATAAAATGTGAATCAATTTAATGATTGAAGATTATATATCGATCCATTCCTTATTTTATTCTCTGTTTTTATTTAGCCAGTATATTTAATTTTTATTTTTAATATCTCTATATATATATATATATATATATATATATATATATATAACATAATGAAAAAATATTTACAATCCGGTTTTTTATTTATTATTAATTATTTTAAATTTAAATGCCATATTAATGAGTATCTTGACTTTCCTATGAATTAGTAATTATTATTTATACGACATTTGTATCCAAACTGATCACCTGTTTTTTAAATATTCTTACACCATAGTCTATATAATTATAATAATAAAAATGAGTGATATTAATTATTACCATAAATTATATTTGATAATTAATTATTTTCTTGTGAGCAGTCATTGACTCAAAAATTAACAGACCAATTACATAAATCGCCGATAATGAAAAAAATATATGAACTGACCTGAATTGGTGATTGTTTGAATTTAAAAAAATATCTTTGCTTTTAAGTAAATAATTTATGGAGGCCAGAATACTTTTTTTGGTGGTCAGAGAGCATGGATCACCAGATCGTGTGATTGTTGATTATTCAATCGTCTTTTCCCTTCTCAATGCCTCGGGCGTGTTTTTCATAACGGGTCCTTTTCGTTGAACTTTTAATGACATTTAAAATAAAAATTTAAATTATTATTTATTATGTATCATTATTATGCATTATTTTAGATGTATCTAATTATTAAAATTATTTTATCGGCTTTTAAATTTCTCTTCCTTTCTAAATATAGAATATTTATATTATTCAAATTTTCTCGATTTCAAATATTTATTCTGGGTTATATTTGATTCTGGGTTGACTAAAAGAAACGATAAAATTACTCAAGATACTTCTGTGGGAACTTTTATTCTAGACAAAAAAGGCTCCATTGCTTTTGACAGGCCCAATTATTTGAGCGCTCAAAATTTTAAAATATTAAATTTTTTTAAAAATCTCTTGCTTTCAATTTAAATAAAAATTCAAATTTTGACCAAACTATCAAAGATACGATAAAAATTACTCGATATACTTTTGTAGGAAGTTTTATTCTAGACAAAAAAAGGCTTCATTATTTTTGACAGGCCCAATTATTTAAGCGCTCAAAATTTTAAAATATTAAATATTTTGAAAAATCTCTTGGTTTCAATTTAAACAAAAATTCGAATTTTGACCAAACTATCAAAAATACGATAAAAATAACTTAATATAAAATTTTTGGAAATTTTATTCTCTACAAAAAAGTTCTTACTAATTTTAACGTAACCTCAAAAGTTTAGGAGTTAGAAATTTTCAATTATTAAATTTTTTCAAAAAATCTTTTTATTTTTCAATTTATACCAAAATTATAATTCTGACTTAACTTTTAAAAATAGGATACTAATTACTGGAATAATTTTTTTGAAAATTTGATTATTTACAAAAATTGTCTATCAATTTTCATAAAAACTTAATAGAGTAGACGCTTGAAATTTTTGAACTCAGTCTTTTAATTATTCAAATTTTTTTGGGCTTCGTAAAAAAAGAAAAAACATTATTCTTGACTAAATTAAAATAAATTCCGTCATTACGCATTCAACAATTTCGTCAAACATGAAACCAATCGATACTTAATCTGAATTTTGGACCGTCCAAAAAAAGACCGCGTTTAAAATAATAAAATTTGCATTATAAAAACTAAAAAATTAAACATATTTACAAGCAATAAGTAAACTCGACATAATTTCTCTTCAAATATATAAATCTTTGTAAATATTTAAAACTTTAATGCCTCCCCAAATAGCGAAGCATTTAAATAAAGCAAAAAAAAAATCGGTAATATTTTGACTTATTATCCAACCCATTTTACACTTTTTTTTTTCATTAATTAAAAAAAATCATACCCACACACATACATGCAGAAATTTAATTGTTATAATAACAACAAGCTAGAACCCAGCGAGTCATTAAAGACTAAAATCCTT